>VZQC01013894.1:469342-504003 GCA_009823505.1 Rhizomys pruinosus
AAAAAAATTTTTTTTAATAAAACATATATATATATATATATATATATATATATATATATATATATATCTCCCAGGCTAGCCTGAACTCAACTGTGTTGCCAGGGTTGGCCCTGAAGTTCTTCTGCTCCCTCCACCTCAGAGTGCTAGGATTATAGGCATGCACCACCGTGCTTTGTTTATGCAGTGCTTAGCTTCATGCCTTCAGACAAGCACTCTGCCAACTGAGCTACACCCCTGGCCCAGGCAATACATTTAGATATATACAAAACTATAAATCTACTTTTCTACCAGTTTACAAGGTAGCATACTCTGATCCCAGCTCTTCTGTGAATCTCCTCTTGTGTATATTCCATTGGGTTTCATGGAGTTTAGTTTAAGGTCGGAAGAGTCTGTTTCCAGATCATCATAAATTTTAACTCTTCTATCTCTTACCATTTATCATTATATATTTAAGTATCTCTCAAGTCACCTTTGGTCATAGAGCTTTACTCGGGGACTCCAAGTCAGGGTCTGTATTCTCTAAGAGCCTTGTATATTGTACTGAGAAAATGAAACACATTAAAAAAAAACAAAACCTTACCTTAGTGAAATATTTTCAAGGGTCTAAGGAGCAATCCAAAAGAAAATACAAAATGGGGAGAACTAATGGATGCAGGCTCTCTCCACCTGTCCATACTTGCTCAGAGCAGACATTATTGGTCTGCTAATATTAATTTTCTAGGGGGTACTGGAGAGCAACTTAGCACCAAGAATTACTGTTCACACCAAGTACACTAGAGAAATAAATCACTGTAGGATCTAAACGGTGAAACTTAGATATCCTGGCTCCTATTTAATCATGTACTGAGTTGCTATCTAGAGAGGTTTAGCTCCATGCTCCTCTGTTATCTCTCACTGTATCAGACTTTTTCCTTCGGTAAAACCTAAGTGAGGAAAATAAATTGCACAATATGATAAAAGAGTTAAGAATTTTCAGGAAGTGAACCAAAGAAGGGAAACATACACAAAATGTTGAAGAAATTAGCAGTAATTTTTTAAATTTAATTTTATTTTTTAAGTGTATGAATGTACTGTCTGCATGTAGGTCTGCACACCTGTGTCGTGCAATGCTGTGGAGGTCAGAAGATGGTGTTGGATTCTCCTGGAACTGGAGTTAAAGATGGTTCTCAGCTGCCATGTGGGTGCTGGGGATCGAACCCGGGTCCTCTGCAAGAGCAGTCGGTGCTCAACTGCTAGGCTATCTCTCCAGCCCCAGCAGTAATTTTCATAGTTGTTCTAGTCTCAAATAATTATCTTTCAGGTTTTGATTTTTATTTTTTTAATTCTTTTATTCTATTTTATTTATTTATGTGTATGAATGTATTGTCTGCATGTAGGTTTGTGCACCCGTCGTGCAATGCCACGGAGGTCAGAAGAGACCGTCGGATTCCCCTGGAACTGGAGTTTTCCTGGAATTGGAGTTACAGATGGTTCTCAGCAGCCATGTGGGTGCTGGGGATCGAACCCGGGTCCTCTGTAAGAGCAGTCAGAGCTCTTAACTGCTAGGCCATCTCTCCAGCCCCTGGTTTTTATTTTTTAGTGTTTTAGAGACAGGGTCTCTCTGAAGCCCCAGCTGGCCTGGAACTTGCTCTCTAGACCAGGCTGGCCTTGAACTCACAGAGAGCCACCTGCCTCTGCCACCTGAGTGCTGGGATTAAAGGCGTGTGCCACTACATCTTTCAGATTTTTAATTGTGATTCATAATAAGGAATAGAGTATACATATAAAAAAAAAGGAGGGGCTGGAGATATGGCTCAGCGGTTAAGAGCACCAACTGCTCTTGCAGAGGACCCGGGTTCAATTCCCAGTACCCACATGGTGGCTGAGAACTGTCTTTAACTCCAGTTCCAGGGGAATCTGACACCTTCTTCTGACCTCCAAGACATTGTACGACATGGGTGTACAAAACCTACATGCAGACAGTACACTCATACACATAAAAATTTTTTTTAATAAAAAAAGGAATAGAGTCTGGTTACTATGACAACACATGCTTGTAACTCCAGCAGAGGGGAAGTAGAGGCAGGAGGATCAGTTCAGGGTTATCTTTGGCTACAGGGCATGTTCAAGGCTAGCTTCAGGTACGTGAGACCTTATCTCAAAGAATCAAAGTAGTTATCCATGGAATATGTGATGTACCTTTGATACTTACAGTATATAGCATGTAGTATAGTATATCTCATTTTTAAAATTCTGGTTAGGATGGAAGAGTTTTCTTAAATCATAGTTTAAAAGTCTCCACTTTAAATCATCCGCATATTTTCATTTTGAGACAAGATCTCAAATGATGACTTAGAACCATCCGGTCCTCCTTCTCTA
Source organism: Rhizomys pruinosus (assembly GCA_009823505.1). NCBI lineage: Eukaryota > Metazoa > Chordata > Mammalia > Rodentia > Spalacidae > Rhizomys > Rhizomys pruinosus. The sequence continues at coordinate 471,701 of VZQC01013894.1, forward strand.
CCTCCTGAGTGTTAGGATTACTTGTGCGCACTACCATGCCAGTTTATGCAGTGCTGGGTCAAATCCAGAGCTTGGTACGTGCTGGGCAAGCACTCTATCAGTTGCACCACACTGAAACTCCTGTCCACAGATTTCATTAATAATTAATTAATTTTATGTGTATGAGTGTATTGCCTGCAGGTAAGTGCACTCGTGTCCTGCAATGCCCACAGAGGACAGAACAGGGTGTCAGATCCCTTGGAACTGGAGTTACAGATGGTTGTTAGCCTCCATGTGGGTGCTGGGACTCAAACCCGGGTCTTCTGCAAGCCAGTGTTCCTAATCGCTGAACCATCTCTCCAGCCTCCTGTCTACAGATTTCAAAAGATTGTATGTTAATGACAATATAGGCTAGACCAAGTCAGCTTTAATGAGAAGGGTTTAATATGGTCTTTTTTTTTTTCTCACTAAGAGATTTAACATGGTCCCCTTTTTTCTCACTAAGAAACTCATACATTTTCTTTGAAAGAAGCTTAGTGTCCTTGGCTTAATATTTTATTATTAAACTCATCTGGAAATGGAGAGCATTTTGCTTACCATTTATGAATCACACAAGAAACATCTGAATTTTATACCCATTTTTAAACAAAGGAGGTAGTACAAATGGTATTCTAATTATTTGCTAAACTTTCTCGAATAAAGGAAGTGGTATGTGCTCAACATTGCAAAACAACTTTGCATAAACTGCTTATTCTTATTTCATTGTAATAACACAAAAGCAAAGATGTGATGGTTGCCTTAAAATCAACGAGTATGGGTTTTAACAGCAGACTTCTGCTTTCTCAAATAAGTCACTTGTATCAAATTCATGCACCCCCCCCTTTTTTTTTCGCATAGCACAGCACATGTGGGTTGCAGCTGGATGCCTGACTAACTAGAATTTGGATTCTATTAACAACTTCAGTGAAAGATGCCTGTCTAATGTCTGGGCTTCTTCATTGCACTACACACCAAACATGGCTTTTACACAATTACTTAAAGCTCCCTCAATTAGAAATTGCAAGATAGCTGTCATCAAACTTATATATTGTGGACCTGCCAAGTATCTGGTGGAATTCATATGTGCAACAGATTAAATACATATATTGTTTTCTCATCTTGAAGAAAATACATTGTTTGTATAGCTAATGGAGATCTCAGAGGTGTTTCCATTATCTCAGTTTTAAAAATACAAATACAGCAGACCAAATATCAAGGTAAAATATCATGACTTCTCTTGAAAATACACATTTAAGAAGAAGATAAAATAGCTTCATTTTCATCAGAGTGAAATTTGCCATTAGTTTTAAGATATGAAATATAAAAATCATGAAGGACAGACAGCTTTTAAGTCGCATACTTGCTGTGTGTAATGAACTTGACTGTCTGGAAAGCCCATTTAAAATTCGCTCTCCTTTAAACAATATTGTGTTGTATATTAGAAGCTGCCTTGGGAGTTAGAGAAGACCTGGGATTTGTTCTCCACTCTGCGGTTCACTGGTGGCATAATTTTAGGCAATTTGATTAACCTTTCCAGGTCTTGGATTCCTAATTTTAAGAATGAAGACATTGAACCATATGGCTTTAAATTTTCAAAATATCTTAGGAATAGCCTGTTTGAGATAGTAAGTTAACATGTGAATCTCAACAAACAAAGTTCTCCATTCTCCATAATTGTCTGGTTATGTGGTTATCATAAGGGTAGGAAGCAGAAGACAGTATCTTTGTGTGAATACAACAAAGTTTTTTTTAATTTAATTTATTTTTTTATGTGTATGAATGTACTATCTGCGTGTAGGTTTGTGCACCTGTGTCATGCAATGCCGCGGAGGTCAGAAGAGGGTGTCAGATTCCCCTGGAACTGGAGTTAAAGATGGTTTTCAGCTACCATGTGGGTGCTGGGGATTGAACTCGGGTCCTCTGCAAGAGCAGTCGGCACTCTTAACCGCTAGCCCATCTCTCCAGCCCACAACAAAGTTTTTATTTAAGACTGGGTCTCCCTAGAGCCCCAGCTGGCCTGGAAATCCCTGTGTAGACCAGGCTGGCCTCAGTCTCACAGAGATCCACCTGCCTCTGCCTCTAAAGGCATGCACCACCACACCCAGCACAAGAAAGTTTTTAACCATTGTTAATGTTTAAATCTCTGACCTGTCCTAGAAACAGAATCGAGGTTCCTAAAAGTCTGTTCTGGTTTTATCTAATGTGATCATTATTCTAAAATAATAAATCATACAGAGAAATGCATTAACAAAGGCTGAAGAGAATAATAAGATAAAAGAGTGTTCTCATCCTCCCTTATCAGTGAAAAACAGCAGTATGTTTTATACAATTGAACAAAAATTATGCTTGCTTACAATACTAGAGTTCCCAGAGGGAGGGGATGGTCGCCATCTGGAGCTAAGAAATTTCGTCTTCATGTAATCACAGTGATGACATCATTCACAAGAGGCAGAACATAGGAAAGCCTTTATCTTTCATTCCACAAGGTGGTGTGTTTTATGTAGAAGCTTAGTGGGGTAGTGTTTCTATTCTGACTCTAATGGTGTGCCTTGTAAATGGTTCTCTTATTTTTGCCTTGTTTGTACATCACTTAGCCTGCTGCCTCTGGTTTAAAAAATTGTCTGATGCCAATGCAGATACATGTTCTTGTCCCAAATCAGTAACACATGCCAAGATTTTTCTATATTGCCCTCAATAAACACACTCTGGGCATATTCTTGACCCTGATCCCAGTGAGGGCTCCAAATATGTTCCCTTTCAGCAAGATTGGCTCTCTTTGTGGTTTTCCTCCTATGGTTGTGGTTTTTTAAAAAGTCAAACATGCATTGGGAAATTGTATGCTTTTTTACCTGTAATATTGGCATTGTGATCTAGGACTGAATGAGGCTTAGAAAAGAAAACATTGCAAGTCATTTGAAACAAAAATTGAAGAGCCATTGGGAATAAAGCTCACCAACTTTATTTAAGAATCTTGCTAAGAGATGACTCAGTGATGAAGAGCACTTGTCTGTGTGTGGCAGGGATGGGGGTGGGAGTGGGGGGTGTGCGTGTGGAGTCCAGAAGAGCACGTTAGATCCCATAGAGCTGGAGTTACATGCGGTTGTGAGCTGCCTGACATGGATGCTGGGAACCAAACTTGGATCCTCTGAAAGAGCAGTATGTGCTCTTAACCCCTGAGCCATCTCTCTTAACTGCTGAGCTCCTTTATTTACTTCTCTGGGGTGTGTGTGTGTGTGTGTGTGTGTGTGCGCGCGCGTGCAACTGTGCAGGTGAATGCTGTGTGTGATCAGAGGACAAACATGGGTGTTGGCTCTCACCTTGCACCTTGTTTGAGACAAGGTCTCTTGTTCCTCGCTGCCCACACCAGGTTGGCTGGCCCTTGAGCTTCCGGGGCTTCGTCTGTCTCCACCTCCCATGTCACTGTAGGAATGCCAGGACTGCAGAGGAGCAGACTGCGCAGTCCAGCTCTAGCTGAGTGCTGGGGAATCCCACCTCCCCAGCTCAGGCCTTCTTTCAGGATTTAGGAATCTGTCTTTTCCTCTGTAATAATCTGTTCAGTTAATTCCTCTCTCAAATATCCTCAAAGTCCAAGATTAATTTCAAGGAATCTAGGATAAAGGTGTTAGGTCTTTGATTGTTGATGTCTACCTCTTGCTCCAGATGTGTCTGTAAACTGAACATAACCTGGACTGTCTATCCACTCATTCTCTCCCTCATTTTTCAAAAATTCCAGTGCCTTCAGTATTCAAACATTGTCTTAGACACCGAGGAAACAAAAATGTAATGATTATTAACAATAGCACCAAGCCTGATAGTCAGCAAGGTAAATGAAACAGAATAACTTTTTTTTTTTGAGGTTCTTAGCCTCCGCCTTTAACCGCTGTGCTATCCCCACAGCACTGGAATAACTTTTTAAATAAAATAATCCTTTATCTCAATTAGGCTTCTATTTTTTTTTTTTTTTCGGTCTTTTCGAGACAGGTCTCCCTGTAGCCCCAGCTGTCCTGGGAAATCACTCACTTCTTGTAGTCCCAGCTGGCCTTGAACTCACAAAGATCTGCCTGCCTCTGCCTCCCGAGTGCTAGGATTAAAGGCGTGCGCCACCACGCCCGGCTAATTAGCTTCTGTTTTTAATTATTGATTGAAGTTATTGCTCCTTTCTTTTCCTTCATTGTATCCAGTGTAGTTTATGGCTTAAACTCCACATTTTGTGAGGGGGGAAAAAAAAAACTTCCATAGATGCATTTAAATAGTTTATGAGCTTTCATTTTTCCATTCAAATTTTTACTTTGAAATCATTTTAAATCCCTCATTGTAGACTTGGGCTCTGGAGTGAGGGCTAAATGGAGGGGAGTGGGCTCTGCCCACAGGCCTTTCGGGAGAGGAACCTGAATGTTATTTATCCAGAGGATTATAGTTAGGCAGAAGTCAGAGGTCAGACTACAAAAGCAAACACACTGACTAATAAGACATTATAATGGGAGGTTTAACTGTGTAGACAACAGAAAGGAGCAGTCCTTTTCTGCTCTGGGAGGGCTGATGTCTCGTTAGTGTCGCTGTTGAAATCAGTGATCAAATGCTTTCTTAACCTGGAGATTAGCTTACGGCCTCACTACCCACGGGTATATTAAAAAAAAAAAAATGGAATGTTAGAATGAAAAGATCATTCTTTGTACTGAAAGGAAATGATACTGCTAAAGAGAAGGGTAATTCTTATTCAAACTAAAAATCTCTTTCAAATTGAGTCATCAAAACTTTCACTCTGAGGCTTAAGCCAATAAGAGGAAGAAAGAACACAGTATTCAGAAGTAAAACATGTCCACACTTCCACAGTTTCAAGTTAGAAGCTGTTGGCTATTTATCTTATTGAGTTGCTGTCCACTGTCATGCTTAGTGCTGGGATACAAGCTTGGAAGGGACTGATTCTTTGTTGCTGCTGAGATTTTAAGGATAGAAATCTCAGGTCATTTCAGTGAAGGTACACTAGGATGAAAGAATTACAACAAGGTTCAGACGCTCTCACTAGGCCTGTTCTAGGGGTCAGTTATGCACATCGGAACAACCGGATCACACACTAAAACAGACAATAGGTGCTATAATCAGAGGAAAGGGGGGAAAGCAGATCTGCTGCGGATCTCTCAGCAAAAGGCTACATTGTTTCTTTCTTCACCTCCCTAATGCCCAATGCTGGGATTATAGGCACCTGCTATTAGGGCTGATTTATACGCTTCTGGAAATGGGACCCAGTGCTTCTTGCATGCTAAGCAAGTGTGCTACCAACTGAGCCACATCCCCAGCCAGTATTCTGTTTCTTTTTTTTTTTATTTAATTTTATTTATTGCGTATGTGTATGAATGTACTGTCTGCAGTACATTCATACACATACGAAATAAATAAAATGCAGGTTTGTGCACCCGTGTCGTGCAATGCCGCGGAGGTCAGAAGAGGGTCTCGGATTCCCCTGGAACTGGAGTTCTCCTGGAATTGGAGTTTCAGGCGGTTCTCGGCCACCATGTGGGTGCTGGGGATCGAACCCGGGTCCTCTGCAAGAGCGGTCGGCGCTCTTAACCACTAGGCTATCTCTCCAGCCCCAGTATTCTGTTTCTTAAGGAATGGCAAGCATCGATGGGCTGGGATTTCTCCTTACACCCTAACTGCCTCACAAATTACTAGGAGACCAGGGAAGGTAATTGCTTATACTCAGCTCACTCTGAGCCCACACACCTTTGTACTCCAAGACAGCTACTTTAGCAGCTAAGATGGCCGCAACTCTACTGATGAAACTTTCCTGAAGTATGAGACAATAAGACCCAGCCACAAAAATGAGCCAGGCATGGCGGTAAATATCTTTAATCCCAGCACTCAGGAAGCAGAGGTAGAGGCAGAGGCAATCAGAGCTCCATGAGATCAAGGCCAGCCTGGTTTACATAACTGAGTTCCAGGCCCACTGTGGCTACAAGGCGATCCTATCTAAAAAGACCAAAAATGCCCACATGTACCATACACACCAATATAATAAAGCATTACAGAATGTTTGCAAATTCCAAAAAAAAAAAAAAAGGACCAAAAATGCTAGCACTTGGGAGGCAGAGGCAGAGGCAGGCAGATCTCTGAGTTCAAGGCCACCCTGGTCTACAGAGCGAGTTCCAAGCCATCTGGAGCTGTAGGGAGACCCTGTTTCAAAAAGACAAGAAAAAAAGTTAGAAAAATGGGGCCAGGGGAGATGACTCAGTAGTTGAGAGCACTGGCTGCTCTTGCAGAGGATCCAGGTCAGCACCCTCATGACAGATACGTGCAAAACACTGATGCATACAAAATTAAAATACAACAATAAAATTTTAAAAATTAGAAAATGACCAGAAATTTTGGGAAAAAGGAAAGGGAAGCATTGAGGTAAATGTCCAACTTACCGTATGGATTTCTCCCTCCTCCATTCTTTTTAAGCAAATTATCTTCTCATTCATGAGATTTCCAGTGCATTCTTTGGACATATGGTGAAGAGTGTAAACATACTGGATTTATTTCTGGGGGAAAGTAAGTGATTGATTCAAATGGTGCTTCAGAATTTATTCAACCAATGTCAAAAGCCACAACTTCTTTTATCACTCCAGATTCACAAAATTGCATCGGAAGAAGATGTATGTCCAAGGGTGATTGCTGCCAGACATGCATTTTTCTTCCAAGGATCTGAAATAACGTGAAAAAAAGGACATTTATTCTTGTGGGTTTCTATGGCGACCTTCCAGAAAGAGTTCCCACGGACCCTGAAGCTGGACCTATGAAACCCTGAGAACATATCCTGACACCAGGCCTTAGCTCTGGCTCTGTAGTTCAGGTTGTGCTGTAGCTAGAGCGACGCTCCTTAGCTCTCTTTTATTGCTTGTTCTGGGTGAGAATTCAGAGTGAGACTGAACATGTGGAAAATGTAAAGAACATGAGGAGTCAGTTAATAGGAGAGTTCCTATACAGGAGAGGATGTTATTCACCTTCGAGGTGAGCAAGGCAGCATTCCAAGCAGGTTTTAACTGGATGTAGAGAAAGTGCAAGCTGGAATGCAGCCAGGGAAGGGTCCCTCCCATGCGCATGTGTCAGCCATGCAATTAGGCAGCAGGAGACACTGTTGAGCTGTGTTTTCATCATGAGTGAGAGGCCTGGGGATGAAATCAGAGATCATCTGCTTGTGAATGTGGGGGAGAGAGCTTGTTTTTACTGCAGGGATTTAATGTGATGTTGATGGTAAGTGACATGATCACTGACAACAGATGCCATATGGAGTCTCATTGATTGACGTGTAAATCTCTGACAGCAGGAACCCAGGCTTGTCAGTCTGCCTTCATGCTTGTCTCGCTGAAATCTAGTCAGGAAGGGATCCTTTGCTCTTCAAAGGCGGGAGCATGAGCCACGCTGACAGGAACAGAGTGTTTCCTCTCTCTGGCCTTGTTGTTCCAAATCTAGGCAACAGGGAATGTCTCTAAAGGTGAGGCAGGAATTTCAGAATCCCTTTAACAAATTCTTTCTTAAATGAAGACTATTTGGGCTTAACAGTTCCCCAGGGCCTGTTTTCTTGTTCCCAGAGATGTTTTGTTAGCACTTCAGGTAAGTTACTAGTTGAAGTGTTCGCTCTGCTTCTAGCTGGGTATGACCACCTTAGCTGGGGATTTTTGTGGAAGGAGGGGCTGTGGCCCTTCAGGCAGCTCTGTGAGTTTAGACGTTTCTGTGGCACAAAGAGAAAACAGGACTTGGCCATGTGTCATCAAAGAGGGGCTGACTTAAATTAGGAAGGCATCGGGAAGCAGCCAGGACAGCCTCTCCACCTGAACCAAGTTTGGGAGACATGTGAGGTTTGGTTTTAATTGGTGTGATCTGATCAAGCAAATCAAAGGAATGAAGTATTTATAAGCTCTAGAGTGAATGGTAATTCTTTAGGCTCTCCATGAACTATATATTATATGAGATATCAATTGTACATAGTTCTGTAAAGAAAAGCCCTTGGCAACAACATTTGAAATGACGGCATCCACTGTGATGAACAGAGCCCCTGTGGATTTCATTCCAATGATAGACTCAAATTGTTCTTTCATATTTGTCTTTTATTGACTAGCTCGTGTTATGTTTGATTTAATACTAATATTTATTAGCGATTTTCCTAGTATAACAAGAATATATATTTCCTATTAATAACTTGGAGAAGTATATAATAAAAACCACTCCTATTTTGGTATCCAAAGACCACTACTATATTTTCCTATTTTTTAACATTTAAAAAAATATATACCATATGTACAATTTAGTGTTCTTCTTGGATGATGCACCATACCACATAGGATATATTTGGAATTAAAATCTTCTACAATTTTTATTAGTTTCAATGATAATCATCACTATTTTATGATGTTCTTATATATTCCTTTATTGATATTTACCATTTTTATCATGATAAATACTACAATGAATATTTTTCTGCAAAACTGTATCTCTGGATCTTGGTTTATATGTCTGAAACTGGCTCTCAGACATAGAACTTTTAGGTTAAACTGTAAAAACCTTTCAATGGTGTTAGATAGCAGGTGTGGATTCGTTTTCCTGAAAGGTCCTTTCAGTTTACACTCTCTAGTGTGGTGAGATAGCTTTTGTTTCATGGCTTATTCACATTGCTGAATTTTGAAACTCTCTTAAGATTTCCTGGGGCAGTAGTGAACTTTGGAAGGAGATGTGGCTGCTGGCTGACCCTTATAATCTCTCCCTATCCAATTTTCTTCATTATGAAATTAATTACAAAATATTCCAGAAAGGTGTTACATGAGAAAAATATTCCAAAACCATAGAAAATAATTTATACCATTTTTAAATTACAAGTACTTGCCGGGCATGAGTTTATGCTATGTGTAATATATAGAATGTAGTGAGTCTATTTAAGTGGTGCTCATATATACATGTGTTTGTGGCTGAGCACTTGGGGTTAGATAACCAGTCAGGGAGCTAGCTGGTCCTTAGAGAAACCGATTCTTCCTCCCAGGGTAGCCATTGATTGCCTGTAGCTCTTTATCTAGAGGTGGGACCTTGTGAAATTTCCCCTGTCCACATTAACATGTCACCTGGTGTCATTATGTAGGTCTTGCTTAAGCAACCAAATTGTTGAGATTTTGTGGGTACAGCTTGCCTGTCATGTCTAGAATATATTATCTAGTAGAGGCATCCTCGTCCTCTAGCTCTCAAATCTTTCTACTCATCTCTTTCACAATGTTCTCTGAGCCTTAGGTGTAGGGTTGCATTGTAGATGTTTCAGTGTAGCAAGGTTATATGCTTTTCTTTTTCTTTTTTTTCTTTTTTTTTTTTTTTTTTTAAGACAGGCTCTCCCTGCAGCCCCAGCTGGCCTGGAACTCACTATGTAGACCAGGCTGCCCTTAATTTCATAGAAAGCTGCCTGCCTCTGTCTCCTCAGTGCTGGGGTTAAAGCCATATACCAACATGCCCTGGGTGATATATACATTTAAAAAAAAAAAACCCTGAGGATCCCTAACAAATTGTTATTTCAACAGAGGATAGTCTGGAGAAAGAGAAGATGAAAAGCTCTGGTTAGAGAACCAGGAGGCTTTTCCATCTAGTTCTTTAACTTGTTTATGACCTTGGACAAACTGTTCAACTTCCTTGGGGCTCTATCTCATTATCAGGGAGGGCACCGGATTTAACTAGATTATCTCTGATTGTTTGATCCTATCAGAACCATTTTTCCAGAACAGAATAATTCTCATAACCATTTCTTTCAAAATTCAAGTGGAGAGAGCCTGCAATCTTTATCTCTAAAAGCTGTCATTAAATCTACCTTGTGGTACTGGGGCGTGCTTATGTTTCTATCTAGAATTACTTTAAAGAAATAGCACGCTGATAGAATAACCTCACTGGATCCTTTCGTCAGTTAAACAAAAACACATGAAAGTTATAACAAAAAATCCTTAAAAAATATAAATAGAAGGCAGACTGGGCTAAATGATACCATAAGCTTTGTAGCGGAAAGGTCACTGGTTTCAGTGGGACTTTCACACAGTTTTTGGTATCAGAATTTGAGTCTTATAATTACAGGATAGAAGACTTCCTACTCTAAACAGATACTTCATCTTATCTGGGCTGCAATTAACACTTTGTTTATTTCACCCCTGAATATACTCTTAAATATGGTGTGCAAGGATGAAATTATATGCTATTTTCTAGCAGAATTTTAGTTGGATGTGTTTTTAAAAATAGCACTATTGAGACATAGTTCACCTACCATAAATTTCCCCCTTTTGAAGTGTACAATTCAGTGTCTTTCAGCCTCTTTACAGAGCTGTAAATCACCATCCTAGATGTAGAGGCAGGTGGATCTTTGTGAGTTCAAAGCCGGCCTGGTCTACAGAGTGAGTTCCAGGACAGCTGGGACTACAGGGGGACCCTGTCTCGAAAAGACCAAAAAAAAAAAAAAAAAAACCACAAAGTGAAAATGTCAAGACATTACACCAAGTTCTTCATTAGATTTAGTATTATTTGTAGTTTTTTTTTTCCAATCTAAGACCTTGTTTGTAAACTGTTCAGAGTTAATAAAATAATTGGATAGTCATCAGGCACATTTTCAGTGTAATTTGAAATCTACCATCTATCAGATCTCACCTGGAAATCTTTTGTATTTTCATAAAAAGAAAAATATTAAATATGCACTTGATGGTTTTATAATACAATGAGAGGTGAATAAGATGCAAAGGATAGCTGATAGATTTCTGAACTTTTTTTTTTCGTATGTGTATGAATGTACAGTCTGCATGTAGGTTTGTGCACCCGTGTCGTGCAATGCCTTGGAGGTCAGAAAAGGGTGTCAGATTCCCCTGGAACTGGAGTTAAAGATGGTTTTCAGCTACCATGTGGGTGCTGGGGATTGAACCCGGGTCCTCTGCAAGAGCAGTCAGCACTCTTAACCAGTAGGCCATCTCTCCAGCCCCAGATTTCTGAACTTTTAAAAACATAATTTAAATGAATTTCTTTTAATAGCAAGGAGCTGGAACCAACCCAAGTGCACTTCAACTGACGAGTGGACAGAGAAAATGTGGTACATCTACACAATGGAGTTCTATGCAGCAGTAAAGAAAGATGACATCATGAGCTTTGCAGGTAAATGGCTGGAGCTAGAAGATAAGATATCATGCTGAGTGAAGTAACACAGTCTCTGAAAAACAAACGACAATGGTATCACTCATCTGTGGATGCTAGCGCCAATTACCTAATTGTATGGCAAACTGAGAAATGTCAATGTCATCTGAAAACAACTGTGCTCTTATATTGTGAATCCCTTAAAACATAATTTAAAAAAAAGAAAAAAAAATAATTTCTTTTTTTTTTTTTTTTTTGGTCTTTTCGAGACAGGGTCTCCCTGTAGCCCCAGCTGTCCTGGAACTCACTCTGTAGACCAGGATGGCCTTGAACTCACAAAGAAAAATGAATTTCTTTTAAATAGTTATTTAAAATTTTTGCTTTCCTTTTTCTCGTAATTCTAATGGCTAGCTAAAACATCATGTCCAGGGCTGGAGATACAGCTCAGTAGTAGACCACTTGCCTAGCATGCTTCAGGCCCTGGGGATCCACCCCCCAGCACAGGAAAAAAAAATTATGCTCAAAGAAAAATATCTGAGGATGACAGGAATGGTAGTTACATTTTCTCTTGAACCCTTGAAAAATGAAAAGAAAAATTCCTTGTAAAAAGAAAATGTAACCATTTGAAATATTGTGTGTGTGTGTGTGTGTGTGTGTGTGTGTGTGTGTGTAATGCCTGCATATATGTGAGTATACCCGTGTCATGTACTGTCCAAGGAGGTCAGAAGAGGGTGTAGAACTGAAGTTATGGATGGTTGTCAGCCACCATTCATATGGGTGCTGGGAATTGAACCCAGGTCCTCTGCAAGAGCAGCCAGTGTTCTTAACCACTGAGCCATCTCTCCAGGCCCTGAACTCTTTTTTGAGGGGGGTCTTTGAGATAGGGTCTACCTTCACCCCTAGCTGGCCTGAAATTCACTATGTAGACCAGGCTGGCCTTGAAGTCACAGGGATCTGCCTGCCTCTGCCTCCCAAGTGCTGGGATTAAAGGCATGTGTCATCATGCTTGGCCCTGAACTCTTTTTATTAAGTATCTCTGTGTATGTATATGTGTGATATGTGATCATGTGTGTGAGCATGGGAGTGCACATGCCGCGGTACACATGCGGAGCTCAGAGGACAACTTTGGTGTCAGTCTTCATCTTCTACCTTTTTTGTATATCAGGTTAGCTGACTGGCTCAGGAGCATCCAAAGATTCTCCTATCTCTGCCTCCCATCTCTCTGTAGGAGTGCCAGGATTACAGATGCCTGTTGTCACAACTGGCTTTACAGAAGTTGTGAGGTTCTGTATTCTGGTCCTATGTGTGGGGCACTTTACCCATTGAGCTATCTCACCAGCTCATTAGCTAAACTCTTTTTTTTTTTAATTTTATTTACTATTTTTTATGTGTATGAGTGTACTGTCTGCATGTAGGTTGGTGCACCTGTGTCGTGAAGTGCCGCGGAGGTCAGAAGAGGGCGTCAGATTCCCCTGGAACTGGAGTTAAAGACGGTTCTCAGCCACCATGTGGGTGCTGGGGATCGAACCTGGGTCCTCTGCAAGAGCAGTCGGCGCTCTTAACCACTAGGCCGTCTCTCCAGCCCAGTAGCTAAAATCTTTGAGATACACAGAAACATTGGTACAAAGAAGCTGAGTTTGTATTGCTTTAAATCAATTATAAATGTTGGTTTGTGTTATCCTGTTCTTCTGTGAGCATAGATAGATGAGAAGCAAACTTATCCTAAGGAAAATAAGGTAGTAAGGCACAGGAGAAACTCAGAGGCAACCATGGATTCAGAAATACGGTCAGTTCGAAAACCGGAAGGGTAAAGGCCAAGTCCAGGTGGCCAGGTGGAAGCTCAGACACCCCAACGCTGAATCCCTTCTCTGCGTGGGGCTGTTCTCCACCCTCCTTCAGCCACACTCCCACCTGAAACACCCCCCCCCCTCCAGTGTTCCAGCACACAGCTTAACCATGGTTTCTGTAGTTGTCTGCCTCACAGAGCGTGTGTGTGGTGGATCTGCAGGAGAACACGTGGGTGGTGGCTGCCTCGTTCATGGGTTTTCCCCAGGGCAGCTAGAACCGGCTCTCTGGGCACTCAGGAGAGCACCTCCTCTCCAGAAGAAACAACTTAGAAGATGAAGCAGTACGCTGATCTGACGGGCCTGGAATGGTTGCTTTTTCCCATTGTTTATCAAGGCACAGGAAAAGGCCGGCTGTAGATGGCAGCCTCACACTAAGACATCCTATCTAAAGCTGCTCCTGCCCGTCCCTCCCCCTCCCCGGCTCATTTGTGAGCAAGACGCTAAAAGCTCTTTGGTGCCTGGGGACTGTGCTGGTTCTCTAGAAAACAGCCAGCAGGCCCTGCAGACCCCGCCTCCCGCCAGCCCCCACCTCCGGCAGGTCCCCAAGCCCTGGCATCCTCCTGTCGTTGGCTATGCATTTTATTAGAGCTTCTGAAAATGCCCAGTGCAGGGCCTTGGAAAACAGGTTTGTCAGCGACTCACATTATTAGGGGGGCTTTTATTTGTTTGTTTTTCTTCCTGATTTATAGACAGCGCTCTATTATAGAGGCAATATATTTTCATTTAAATGACTTTTAAGTTATTTATGACTGGTACTGACTTTAAGGCTGAGGGTTTTACTTTATTTTTGTTAACAGATTCATTCTGGTGCTCGTGCTAAAATAAAAGCCCCAGAAGTTCTCTGAATGATTAGAAGAATCTGAGTTAACTGTAGACCACATCCAAAATTCTCAAGAAAAATCCTTTTTCGTTTCTAGCCAGATTCCAACTTAAGTTTATAACAAACGAAAATAAGAGATAACATTATATGGCAGAATGGAGAGGCTCTTTTCGTTTCACACTTCATTTAATCCTTGCTACAAATTCCTTCTTGCTCTTAGGTTCTATCTGAAAGATCAAGAGCAAAGACTCTCCACACGCCTGAGGATAGGTGAACACGCTTGCACACATACATGTACAGACATACTTTATGACACACAAACACACACAAAAACTAACCCAAGATCTCATAGTTCAGATTCAAAGAGTCAGGCTGTTATGTACGGTGTTTGTTTCTTGAGATAGGGTTCAGTGTAGACTGAGCTGGCCTTAGCTTTTGGTTAAGCTGAGAGTGACTTCCAACTCCTGATCTTGCTTCCTCTATGTTCTACGTCCTGGGATTGTAGATGGTACACCACCTTGCCTGGCTTATGTAGTGTGGGATATAACTCAGGCTTTGTGTGTGCCAGGTAAGTGCTATACCATCCCCAGTCCTGAAATAGGTGGGTTTTTTTGTTTGTTTGTTTGTTTGTTTGTTTTGTTTTATCATGGGATTGGTTTCCTCAGAGGCATTTCCAGTTGCTTCTCTGAGGAAAAAGTAAGCAGAGCAAGACAGCTTCAGAGCTAGAAGATGCCTGTCATTCCAAACACTTAAAATGGGTGATGGGTGCTTTTAATAATACTGGGCATGGTGGCACACGCCTTTAATCTCAGCACTTGGGAGGCAGACGCAGGTGGATCTCTGAGTTCAAGGTCAGCCTGGTCTACATAGTGAACTCCAGGCCAGCTGGGACTAAAGGAAGACCCTGTCTCAAAAATATCAAAATAAAATAAAATAAAATAAAAAATCAAAATGTGCTTCTTCCTTCAGCACGTTCAGTGTTCCCCGAATACAGTATCTTCTCTTTCCCTAAGAAACTCCTCAACCTTTTCTCTCTGACAAAATCTGATTTTTCAAATCCCAGCTCATTTTAGATGACCCCTCGGTGAAATCTTCCCCTATTTCCTTGAGTTAAATTCATACTTCTCTCTTTATATGCCCACAAAAGTGTCCCTATCTTTGTCTACCTGCCATTTTTTTTTTAATTTCTGTATGTATATCAATGTACTGTCTGCATGCAGGTCTGTGCACCCGTGTCGTGCAATGCCGCGGAGGTCAGAAGAGGGTGTCAGATTCCCCTGGAACTGGCGTTCTCCTGGAATTGGAGTTTCAGACGGTTCTCAGCCACCATGTGGGTGCTGGGGATTGAACCCAGGTTCTCAGCCACCATGTGGGTGCTGGGGATCAAACCCGGGTTCTCTGTAAGAGTGGTCGGCGCTCTTAACCGCTAGGCCATCTCTCCAGCCCCCTCTACCTGCCATTTTTAATGAAGCATACAGACTTTAAGTCAAGGAATAGGTGAAGTCAGACAGGCACTTATATTAAAAGAATAGCATGCCAGAAAGAACATTCTATCAAACTGCTTACAGAAACGGGCCCGTCATGGCCTTTGGCAGCTCTGGTGCTGTGAAGACTGCAGCTCCATCGCCCTTATGGAGCACAGGTGTTCACAAAATGCACCACGGACGTACAACTACGTTGAATTTGAGAAAGATTTCATTGACAGTCCGGGGTGTATTTCATTTTGTCGTTCTTTGAGAAGAAGTCATCCAAGAGAAGAATATGTGGTTATGACTCATGTACTGAACCTGGCTTGGGTACCCAGGCTCCTCCAGCCATTGCAGACATCAGACAGGTTTGGGGACTTCTTTGGAACATTCTCTTGGTAGCAGACATGCTGGTGCACTAATATGGAGACAATTGACGGAGTACTTGTGTCATCAGGGAACGAGGGATGAGGGACGTGTGAAGAGGATGCAACAGGCGAGGAGCAGTGTCTGGCTGGGGTGAGGGCTCCCCTGAGACTGTCCTATGCTTCCACAGTTAGCTGTAGAAAAGTCTCACGTTGGAGCATGAAAGACCCTAGCTGACCTCCACAAACAAAGACAGTGAACACCGAAAGTTGAATGAAGGCACTCCAGCTAGCTGAATTCACACAGCAACAAAGACAAGCACTTAGAGCTGGCTGGAGTGGTGCACGCCTGCAATCCCAGCACTCCAGAGACTGAGGCAGGAAGATCCCGAGTTCAAGTTCAGTCTGGCCTATGCATGAGACCCTGTCTCAAAAAAGGGGAAAAACAAGATCACAAGATATGGTAAATACTCTGATTAGAACCAAAAATGACAGCTCTGAGCAAGAGGAAGCTAGAAAATCATATAAAACATTAGCAATTAAAAAGGCCACTGGGGGGAGAGGGGGGCTGGAGAGATAGCCTAGCGGTCAAGAGCACCGACTGCTCTTGCAGAGGACCCGGGTTTGATCCCCAGCACCCACATGGTGGCTAAGAACTGTCTGTAACTCCAGTTCTAGGGGAATCCGACGCCCTCTTCTGGCCTCCGTGGCATTGCATGACACGGGTGCACCAACCTATATGCAGACAGTACATTCGTACACATAAAAAATAAATAAAATAAAATTAAAAAAAAGGCCACTCGGGAAGACAGGTGTGGTGGTGCACACCTTTAATCCTAGCACTGGGGAGACTGACTCAGGCAGATCTTTGTGAGATCAAGGCCAGCCTGGTCTACATAGTGAGTCCGAGGCCAGCTGGGGCTACAAAGCCTGTCTCAAAACAAAATAAAATACCTGGTAACAACAACAACAACAACAACAACAACAACAATAAAAAGTCAGTTTAGGGGCTGGAGGGATGGCTCTGACCCGTTCCGTGGATCTATCAACGGGGTCCTAGAGGAGAAGGAGAGAGGGGAAGGGGCAAGGGTCGCGAGAAATGAAGACAAGACAGGATTCTGATCAAGTCTCTTTATTGTATAGAACACAAGTAGAATATAAAGGTTAGGGAACACGGAAGCATTGCTAAAACACAGGGCACCTCAGTGCTTACATATGGAAAGAATGTGCAGATACAGATCTTTACTTAAGGTGAACATTTGCAACGTCTCCTGTGAAGTTACACAATGGACTGCAACCTCCTCGTGATAATTTCAGTGCTGGGAATCTGCTAGTGGAAAATTACTAGATGGCTAAACTCGTCTGAGAGCCCCACATGGCTCAGTAGTTAAGAGCACTGGTGGCTCTTGCAGAAGACCCAGGCATGGTTCCCAGCATCCATATGGCAGTTAGCAACTATCTGAAACTACTACCAACAGGATCCAGCACCCTCTTCTGGCCTCTTTGGACACTGGACATTGCATACCAGGTGTACTTATATATGTGCAGGCAAAATAATCATACGTAAAATAATGAATCAATCAATAAATAAGCTTTAAAAGAAATACTACTGTGGAGTTATTTACTAGAAAGCCAAGCACCCCATTTATTTCAGTGGAATGTGAGGTGTTCTATTGCTGTATGTTCAGTGTGATACTAAGAACAGCAACCTTATGACATGATGAAAGAATTCGACATTTGTTCTATACAGCCTGTTCATCTTTGTGCATGGTGGTACCATAAACATAAAACTACTGCATAGATTTGACAGTCCAGATGACACGTGTCTGGACCATACAATGAAAAGAGAATAAACAACTGGGTATGTAAATGAAGTTATACCATCTTCAGAAATTAATTCAAAGGATCAAAAACCTAAATGTGAGTTAAACATATAAAACCCCAGGCTGGAGAGATGGCTCAGTGGTTAAGATCATTGGCTGTTCTTGTAGAGCACCTGGGTTCTGTTCCCAGCATCCACATGGTGACTAACAACCATCTATAACTCCAATTTCAGGGGATCTGATGCCCTCTTCTGGCCTCCATAGGCATTGCATGACATGGGTGCACTTACATAGGCATAACACTCATACACATTAAATAAATAGATACATAAATTAAATAGTTTAAATGTATAAAATTCTTTAAAAGGAAACAGGTACCAATCCTTATGAACTTGGATTTAGCAGTAGACCCTGATATGAAATGGGCCATAAAGGGAAAAAATTAGATAAATTGGACATTACCAAAGTTGAAAAGTATGTACATGAAAGCACACTGTCAAGAAAGTGAAAAGATGACCCAATAATTGGGTAAAATATCTAAAAATCTTATATCATATAGGAGTCTAGTATCAAAAATATAGAGACCTTTAATCCCGGCACTTGGGAGGCAGAGGCAGGTGGATCTCTGTGAGATTGAGGCCAACTTAATCTATATAGCCAGTTTCAGGCCAGCTGGGCTACAGGGAGACCCTATATAAATTAATTATTGGGGGCTGGGTGTGGTGGCACACACCTTTAATCCCAGCACTCCAGAGGCAGAGGCAGGCAGATCTCTGTGAGTTCAAGGGCAGCCTGGTCTACAGAGCGAGCTCCAGGCCAGCTGGGACTAAGGGGAGACACTGTCCCAAAAATACCAAAATAAATAAATTATTAATTAATTAAAGATGAAAAGAAATTAATACTATTGAGAAATGAAAATACATTAAAACATTTAAATGAGTTGGGAATAAAAGTATACAAATAATCCTGTAACGTCAAAGGCATGGGCTCATAATGGTTGGGAGAGCAGTTCTCACAGAGTGCTTGTCTGGTGTGCACAAGGCACTGGATTTGGGCCTTACAATGACAGAAAAAGCAACAAAAAAGCATGGACTAGAATCAGGCATGTCCAACCTGTGGCCTATGGACACATATGTCCTGGGATAGCTAAAGCATGGCCCAGCACATTTGTAGATGATGTCGTGTTGCAATGTCAAAAGGCTGGACACTGTGTTAGATCATAACATAACTGGTAACTCTCTGTGTATCTTTAGGTCAAAGTTTGCAACATTGTTCTGGGATTAGTTTCCAGCCTTCAGCTATTCTTGCTTAAATAACTCATCTTGTTGGAGAGTGAGCTTCAGAGTGCTCTGGCCTTGTCCACTCTTTAATGTCCAGACACTTTCTGTAATCTGTAACCTTAACAGAGAGAGCCTGGCCTTTGACTCAGGGGCTTCAGTGTGTATGCGATCTCTCCTTCCCTCTCGTCCTCTCCTTCCCTCTCCTCCTCTCCTTCTCTCTCGTCCTCTCCTTCTCTCCTCCTCTCCTTCTCTCTTCTTCTCTCCTTCTCTCTCGTCCTCTCCTTCCCTCTCAGCCTCTCCCTCTTTTTTGGGTTCTTATTGTTAGCAGGAAGAACTCTCAATAGACTGAAAGTTTAGCAGAAGTCCCGTCCTCGGGCCCCTGCACTGTCAGGTTAGCCTTCTCTCACCTTTCTGCCCGATATCCTCATGATCTCACTCAGTAGCAGTATTTTCCTGGGTGGCATTTTTTGTTGTTGATCTTTATTCTTAAATGTGGATTCTTACTTTTCTGTGTGAATCACTGTGTCAACATAGGTGTGGTTGGTTCGGTTAACACAGATGACATAAACCTGAAGAAACGTTCTGGTCTTCGTTCTTAGGGTAATGACTTGCACATTTCTTTTATTAATTAAATGTGTTTTTTGACAACTTCACGTGTGTACATATGTGCACATAATGCACTCAGACCTCACCCCCACATTCTCTTCTCTCCCTCTCACCCCTATCAATTCCATCCCCAATCCCTTTCCTACATTCATCTTTTTGTTTCAGTTTGCGACCCAGTGAGTTTAGCCAGGTAGCCTGGTAACCTGGGTTTGGAACTCTCCGCTGTGGCTTGGTGGCCCATCCGTACAGCTGAAGACAGTGACTCCCAGCAGCCAGGAGTCTAGCTGTGAGGGCCGTGAGCTCCTGCCGCCACCTGTGACTGACGGCTACACATTTTAACGCTTCTTTCTGGTTCCTTTTGTTTTTGGTCTTTTCAAGACAGGGTCCCCTGTAGCCCTGGCTGTCCTGGAACTCGCTCTGTAGACCAGGCTGGCCTTGAACTCACAGAGATCCGCCTGCCTCTGCCTCCCGAGTGCTGGGATTAAAGGCGTGCGCCACCGCGCCCGGCCGTGGCTCCGTTTTATGGTGGGCATTGACCCAGAGGCAGGTTGGCTTAGTGGGCAAGGCCTCCCACCTACTTCAGCTCAAAGCAGCTGAAGTGAAGATTTGGTTTTGAGTAACAAAAGTAAAGATGAGGCGCTGGAGAGAGGCCTCAGCAGCTAAGAGCTCTGGCTACTCTTACAGAGGACCCAGGTTCAAATCTCAGTATCCACATGGTGGGTGGTTAACAACTACCTGTAACTCCAGTTCTAGGGGATACAACACCATCTTCCGACCTCCGCAGGCTTTGTCTGACACTGGTGCACCTACCTACAAGCTGACAATACACTCATGTTCGGAAAATAAAAATAATAAATAAAAATGCAGATGAAACCCTTGAAAGAAAGGGCCCGGGATAGGACTTTATGGGTGCTTCTGTAGCACGTTGGAAGACATGGGTTTGATCTCCAACACTGAATAAAACTGAGTTTGGAGGTACATGCCTGTCATCCATCACAGAACTAGCCAGCATAAGTTTGTAATACTTTGCAGAATGGGCTGCCTCTCTGAACTATTAAATTGTATTAATTTAATAAAACTTGTATTAATTAGCACACATCTTTTTTTTTCTTTTCTTTTTCTTTTTGTATGTGTATAAATGTACTGTCTGCATGCAAGTTTGTGCATCCATGTCGTGCAATGCGGCCAGAGGTCAGAAGAGGGTGTCGGATTCCGCTGGAACTGGAGTTCTCCTGGAATTGGAGTTTCAGACGGTTCTTGGCTGCCATGTGGTTGCTAGGGATCGAACCCGGGTCCTCTGTAAGAGCCGTCGGCACTTTTAACCACTAGGCCATCTCTCCGTGGTTGGCGCTTTTAACCACTAGGCCATCTCTCCAGCCCCAGCACACATCTTCTTGAAAGATCAACAGGCCAATTCAAACCGGGTGGAGAAAAAAGTTATGAAATTAATCTTGGGTGTCAGAAACACTTTCAGCTTTCGAATACCCAGCCTCCCAGCTCTATAGAAATAGATGCTTCTGAGGACCTCTTTGGCAGTTCACTTCGGTCTTATTGTTGGTTTTCATAGAGATAATAGTTCCTAGTAGGAATTGTTTCCATTGAAAAGAAGTTTAAGGCAACTGAAAGTAGTTTTGAATGACTCAAACAACTTACAGTTCACTAGGATGTCTTTCTATTCTCTGCATGCTCCTTTACTGGCGAGCAACACTGTTTGATCATTGTTGGTAAGATCAATGATTTTGCTTGACAATGCCTGGCACTAAGTGTGCTCATCTGGTTTTAATGTGGTAGAGTCATAATACATAAAAGAGAAGATTCGTGATGCCATCTTTCGGGTTACACCCATTAACACAAAAGTTGCAATGTTTTCTGAACTGCCTTCATTAATTACCAGCTATGCTGAACTTCTCACAAGTTCCATCAATAGTGAGTCACTGAAATGAAAATCCAACATTGTGTGCGTGAGAACAAAAGAAGACGTTTCAGCCTCCAGGACAAAGGCAGTATTTTCAAAAGGCACAAAGAAATAGCCTTTTATCAACATCCCATCCTCTAGAAAAGCTGTAAGAAAAATACTAATGAGATGGCTACCATGTAAACGTCAACAGCAAACAAATATTCCAGCAGGTGTGCGTGCTCTTTACGTCCAGCGCTGTAATCCTTTGATCCTGTCTCTCAAAAGACTTTTGCAGTGACTTTCCTTAAAGGTACAGATTCATTTTTCTGGAAATTTCTTGATATCCTTTTTTTGGGGGGGTCTCTTTTTTTGAGACAGAGTCTCTCTGTATCCTCAGCTGGCCTGGAACTCACTATATAGACCAGGCTGTTCTTGAACTCCCAGAAATCTGCCTGCCTCTGCCTCCCAAGTGCTGGGATTAAAGGCATGTGCCACCATGCCCAGTGATAGCCTTGTTTGTTTGTTTATTTATTTATTTATTTATTTATTTATTTATTTTTAAAGAAAAATTTCAGGGCTGGAGGAATGGTTCAGCAGTTAAGAGCACTAGTTACTTTTACAGAGGCCCTGGACTCAGTTCCCAGCACTCACATGGCAAACAATCATAACTCCAGTTCCAGGGGATCTGACAACTCTTCTGGCCTCCATGAGCATTGTATGACATGGGTGTACTTACATACATGAAGGCGAACACGCATACACATAAAATAAAAATAAATCAAAAAGAGAAAAGCTTCCATAAAAGTTATTTGGGAAATAATTACTGGCCATGCTTTTCAAATATCTCCTGTTTACTAACTTTTGCTATTTTCCATCTCATAAACTAATAGTAAGCATCATTATTGTGAGAATTATACTTATATGATCACAGTGTGTTAATATAACAAAGCTTCATGAATCAACAAGCATTTAAAGTATGCCTAATATCTGAGGTTAGGCTATTGTTGCATAAGTCTAAGAAAAAGTGAAAGGTTGTGGCTTCAGGTAACTTAGTAAAGCCTAGCAGATATTAACACAAGATTACAGCCAAGAAAATTGTCAATCGCTGAAAAAAACTTTTTAAGGATTTACCAGCCCCAACACACCCAGCTTTGAATCTTTTCCATATAATGGATTCTTCACATTACACACAAACCTCTTTTCATTCAAATGACTGATTGTGCAGTTTGCATGACATCAATGCAAACAGTAACACAAGCTACAGATAATCATTCTTGGTTTATGAATTTCTGAAGCCCAAGGTTAAGCTTAGTGATGGCATTGTAGCAAGCTAAACATTTGACATTCTTTTTAACTAAATCCTAATACTAATATTTTATGGCAGAGGAGACAGAATAATTCCCCTACCAAGATGTCTATTTTCTAATCCCCCGAGTCTGTGGTGGATGTGTTGTCTTATGTATCAAAAGAAACTCTATAGCTATGACTAAGTTAATGAGGTTAAGATGATAAAATTAACCCATGTTACCCAGGCTAGACTCAACTTAAGGCAGGGGAGTCAAGTAAGAGAAAGGGATATGATAACTGGAGCAGAGTGCAGGAGCATGCAACTTCAAGGTACTGCGCTACTGGCTTTGGGCAAGGAGAAAGAGTTCCTATCAAAGAATGCTTGTAGTCTCTAGGATTTCAAAAAAAGCATCATCTGTTGGCTTTGGGCCAAGATCAAGTATAGAATCTGAAAAAAGCAGACTCTCCCTCTAGAGCCTTGCAGAAAGAAGAATGGCTCTATCATCTCAGGACTTCTGACCTTTAGACCTGCAAGGTAATAGATCTAGGTGGCTTAAACTACTGTATTTGTGATAAATTACTATCATAGCAATAGAAAATCAGTATGGGGTGGCTGTTATTAATGTTATTTCACATACAATAAAACTGGAGTAGAAGTAAAGAAGAAAATTTACCAAATTGGTGCTTTAACCGGTTTTGAAGGTATTAACCATTGCAAAGTGTTTGGATTAGTCCTGGAGATGGACCTCGGGGCCTCTCACAGGCTAGGCAAACAGGCTATCACTGAGGTTTTGAAACAGAATCTTGTTATTTGTACAGGTTGGCCTCAAACTTGGATGCTCCTGCCTGTCTCCTGAGTACTGGGATTAAAGGTATGTGCCACCGCACTGGGATAAGGCTTTTTTTTTCTTGTCATGTTCCTTCTTATGTGTATCAAAACAAGACTTTTTAAACAGTGTGTGTGTGTGTGTGTGTGTGTGTGTGTGTGTTCAGGCTATGGGTATGTGGAGGTCAGAGATCAATCTTCCTCTATACCTCTTCACCTTATTTTTTGAGACAGAGTCTCATTCAATCTGGAACTTTCTGACGGCCTAGACTGGCTGGCCCACCAGCCCCTGGATGTTCCTTCTCTAGCTCTGGGGTTACAGGTGTGCACCACATCCAGCTTTTATGTGAGAGGTGGGGATCTGAACTCAGGGCCTCGTGCCTGCTCAGCAGTCCCCACCTAGCCATCTCTCCAGCCCCTTTGGTTCAATCGACCCTTAAAATGAAGGTAATGATATTAGGGTAAAAAGAAGGAGGGCTGGGCATGGTGGTGCAGCCTTTAGTCCCAGAGAGCTAGAGGCAGGCAGGTCTCTGCGAGTTCAAGGCCAGCCTGGTCTACTTAGTGAGTTCCAGGCAAGCTGGGGCTACAGGAAGAGCCTATCTCAAAAACACCAAAAAAAGAATCTTTAATTTGGATCCACAGCTCACTGGAAATTGAGTGATATGATCTCTAAACACCCTGACTCTGGAGGCGTCAAGTGAGAAAAAGAGATTTCATTTCAGTGCTGGTTTTTAACATTTAATTTCCTTTTATAAGAAGTAGTTTGACCTTTGTGACACATAGGAAATGTGAAAAGACTGAAAAAAAAATTCCCAGGATTTCTTGAATTTCCCTTCTAGCCTTCTAGAACCATCTCCTCCAAAAGCCCCTGGGGCAGAACAGAGCAGAGCGGAGCCGGAGCACCTTTGCTAGTGCTCACCAGCTGGGGTGCTCAGTGGGCCTCCTCGGGAGAGCCTTGCTTATTAGCAGCTGTAGGGTTGGCATAGGGTGGCGTGTTTACCTAGTAGCTTGCTAGGGGCTTGAGATGTGAGGTTCCTTTTCATGGCTGTTTGTTTCTGTTGGACTGTATGTGTTAAAAATAATATAAGGTCAAATTCCATAGGAAACCATGGTTTTGATTGAATTTCCAGTCTCCAAATCTGGTCCTAAGCCAGCCGGATCTGGAAATGTGGCAAAGATAGTGTGCCTCACGCAGCAGCCCTCAAACGTTGGATTAACCAGTTGGGAGAATGGGTTTGGAAAGGTGCTTCGACCGGACTAATTAGCTAGCGGTCAGGTGTGACAGAAGAGTAGGTAAAACACATGTGGCTTCTGGAGGAGCGCGTGGGAGGTGGAAGTGTGTGTGTGTGTGTGGGGGGGGAAGGCAGCGTTGTCCCACGCCTCACAGGCTTAAAAAGAGAAAGCAGAGGTCCTTTTTGTTTGCTTATTTCTGTTTGTTGTTTTGTTTGCGACAGGGTCCCCCTGTAGTCCTAGCTAACTAGGACTCCGGGCTGGATAAGAGCACTGGCTGGTCTTCCAGGGGACCTGAGTTCAATTCCCAGCACCCTCATGACAGCTAACAAACATCCGAAACTCCAGTTCCACTGAATCCGACACCCTCTTTTGACCTCTGAAGGACACAGGTTCACCTACATATATGCAGGCAATACATTCATATGCACAAAATAAAAAAAATAATAAAATATTTTGTAAGAATAAGGAGACCAAAGCCAGGCGTGGCGGTGCACGCCTTTAATTCTAGCACTTGGGAGGCAGAGGCAGGCGGATCTTTGTGAGTTCAAGGCCAGCCTGAGCTACAGAGTGAGTTCCAGGACAGCCTGAGCTACAGAGTGAGTTCCAGGACAGCTGGGGCTACAGGGAGTCCCTCTCAAAAAGACCAAAAAAAGAATAGGGAGACCAGGCTGGCCTCCATCTCCCCTGCCTCTGCCTCTAGAGGGTTGGTAATAAAGGTGTGTATCGCCACACCCTGATGTTGTTTGTGAGTTTGTTATTATTTTTTTATGTGTGTACGTGTACCATGGCACACATGTGGCAGTTTTGGAGCTGGAGAGATGGCTCAGTGGTTAAGAGTGCCGACTGCTCTTTCAGAGGACCCAAGTTCGATTCCCAGCACCTACACGGCAGCTAAGAACCGTGTTTAAGCCAGGTGTGGTGGCACATGCCTTTCATCCTAGCACTTGGGAGCTGAGGTAGGCGATCTCTGTGAATTCAAAGCCCGCCTGGTCTGCATAGAGAGTTCCAGGATAGCTGAGGCTGCAGGGAGACCCTGTCTCAAAAAGACCCCCCCCAAAAAAAAATCCTAAAAAAGTTTATTACTTGATTGCCATCCTTTCAGTTTTTACCTATTGGACTTTACTTCTCCATATTTGTATTCTGGAATACTTTGCAGTCACTCACCTGGGATGCTTTGCTTGTGTTTTTAGCTTAACAAAATCCCATTCCTCTGTCAAGGTGTGGATTAAATATTCTCTCCTGGAGAAAATCTCTTCTCCCCACCCTGTTTGTGCCTAAAGTCATCCCTTTATTGTAGGACCCAACACTGTTTCCATTAAAAGTTCTCATCTAAGCCAGGCGTGGTGATGCACACCTTTAATCCTGGCACTCGTGAGGCAGAAGCAGGTCGGTCTCTGTGAGTCAAGGCCAGCCAGGTTTACATAAGAAGTTCCAGGCCAGCTGAGGCTATACGAAGAAGCTGTCTACCCCCTCCCCAAAAAAAGCACTCACCCAATTATATCTTAGGTATGCATCTGTCAGTATCTCTGGTTATAAAGTTGCTTGAAGGCAAGACTCTTCATTTTAGGAAATTAACATAAAGCCTTGCCTGTAGTTGGGCCCTTGAATGTTGTCTTCTTCATATACTGAAAATAGTAATGTCCAATCCCATCATTTGTAGAGCATGTGACAAGCTTACACAGCACCTCTACGGCCACCATTACAGTAAATCTTCACAAAGCGTATGAACTGAGGCCGAGTGTCCTAGTGTACACCCTTAATCCCAGCACTTGAAAGATAGAGATAGGTGGATCTCTATGAGTTTGAGGCCAACCTGGTCTACATAGAGAGTCCCAGGGTGGACAAGGCAACATAGTGAGACCCTGCCTCAAAAAAATAACATACCACCAGAAAATCAAAGTGTGGATTGATATTACCAGGCTCTCATCTGTTAGGTCTTCCTTAGATTTCTAGCTAACTTCCTTGAAGAATGCCTTTGCTTAACCACGTTGAATTACAGAATATAAACTCTCTAAGGGACTTGAAAGTCTGCTGAGGGCCACCTCTTCCCATTATAGATCAGTAAACCAGGATAATTGAGAGCTGGACAGAAGAGACTGCTCCATCATTCTTCACGGACAGCTGTCCACATGGAAGCCATTTGCCCCCTGAGCCCACTTCCCTGTTTAGCTGCTACTGAGCTTATTCTCAGGACACACATTTTGAATACAGCACTCTCATTTTTGGGAAAAATCTATTCATTCACCCTTTAGGAAGGTCCTGACAGTTTTGTCATAGTTGTCATCATGATTTGTGTATTTAATTTGGGGGGGGGTGTCTTTTTGATACAGAGTTTCCCTTTAGTCCCAGTTGGCATGGAGCTTCCTATGTCGACCAGGCTGGCCTTGAACTCACAGAAATCCACCCACCTCTGCCTCCTGAGTGCTGGGATCAAAGGTGTGTGCCACCACGCCCGGCTCTATGATTTGTTTATTTATATTCTCTCTCTTCTGAGGCAGTTTCACTGTGTAGCCCCCTGGCTAGCCTTGAACTCAAGATCCTCTGCTTTAGTCTCTGGGTTACCATAAGTACTGGGATTACAGGCTTGTGTACCCGTGTCCAGCTGTTCTCGATCTCCTTGCCAGCCTTTGCTATCTGAAATGGACCCTAGGCACACATGACTCTGCATAACAAACTTCTTTTATGCAGTTTCTCTCTTTGGAAGATTTTATCTGTCTAGGTCATTAATGTCACATTTTTAAGTTACCCAATCTCTTAGTCAATAGGTTTTTTGTTTTCAATATTCAGAGAGTTAGTTGGACAATATCATAGCATTTATAAGAAGTCTGATGAGGTCCTGGGTAATGTTATGTGGGTTCCTCTGCCCAGTACTCTTTCTCTGCCAAGCAGTCAGAGAACTTTCGGCTGGAATGAGTTCTTAGAGTTACTTAGTAGTGTTGTTGTTTTAGGATGAGGAAAATGAACCCCAGAGAAAATCTTGCCTAGATTTTACATCATTTGAGTTCAACTCCAGGCTTTCCACAAGGCCTTTCTCTCTCTCTCTCTCTCTCTCTCTTTTATGTGTATGAATGTACTGTCTGCATGTAGGTCTGTGCACCCGTGTTGTGCAATGCCGCGGAGGTCAGAAGAGGGTGTTGGATTCCCCTGGAACTGGAGTTAAAGACGGTTCTCAGCCATCTTGTGGGTGCTGGGAATCAAACCTGGGTCCTCTGCAAGAGCAGTCGGTGTTCTTAACGACTAGGCCATCTCTCCAGCCCTGAGGCTTTTGAGCTTGCCTGTCGTGGAGGTCTGATCTCTCAATACAGGGTGGATTGACTGAACATAGAGAAGGAAGACAGAGACTGTGACTCTGAGGCCCCAAACATCACAATCCTAACTGGTCAGAATTTTAAATAATTTGAGAATATGGGCTATAAAAATTGACCTGCAACAAGACCTAGAAAAGTCTTCCAAAGACCTGACGGTTCTCTCCTACCCTAACTCATTAAAATGTAATTTTAGAATGTAATCAGAAATGTAATTTTTTCCCCTTAAGGAAAACAATCACTATGTGACAATTTCCAGCACTTTGTGCCATTTCATGCTTAAATATAAACCTTTTTTTCCTTACCTGGTTCACCGTGGGGAAATCCTAATCGTGCCCTGCTGAAGCAGCAGAACTTACACACACCTTGTGAAACTTTTGTAATTTATCGACAAGACCCCCGCCCACAGCCTGATGTTTGTAGGACCAGGTTCTGTGAGGCAGAGTCTTTTACCTTGATTTAAGATACCTACCCTCGGGCTGAAACTTTCCAGGCTTGGGAATGTTCACATTTTCTGAGCTTAATTGTAAATCATCTTTCATTGAGAAGATTTAAAGACAGGCTGAAGAACTAAATCTTTTCGGTCACCTTCCTCTCGATGCCTCTTGTTATGATTTTTCCCAGTGGAGTAGAACCGATGCCTGATAGTGTTCAGATAGAGTGAATACAGTTCCCTCCCACTTCGGTGTAAAATTAGATGTCATTATAGGGCATTTGGAAGACATTTTAAGCATCCCTCGCCAAGCAGGCCAAACCGTTCAGCTGTAATGGGCAGTAAATCAGGGCCAGAGTGCCAGGCTTGTTGTGCTGCTGTTTGTTTTGCTTCATTCTGCTTGATTATTTTGGCAAAGCAGAGCTGAACCGGCGCAACTCTGAAGTTCTGTAAATGTAAGCTTTCAATTAGGTCAAAGACTGGCACAGATCTCATCCAGTGCGCGTTTTGAGTTTGGAATGCTGTAGTCCACATTTGGCTGTGTTTTGAGAGTTGGGGTACCCTAGCCGACTCCCTCCAGTAGCCACCCACCCCCTCCGCTTTTACCTGCTTGTTTGTGGCTCTGTTGTTGCCCCACACATTTGAATATCCCCTGGTTTTCTTCTTGTAGACCGTGCACATTAGAAGCTGAATTCTGCCTAAGTTAACTGATTCCAAGTTTTCCAGTTTTTAATTATCCATGAATTTAAAAAATTACAATGAGCCTCTCCTATAAATGTTAAGATTTTTTTTCCTCAAAAGAGAGTGCTTTCTACTCTTCTACTAGTATTTTCTCAAATGTTTAACTAATTGACTATGGGTTTTAGATATGTGGTTTTAACTAAAAATTTGGAACATAAAGGAAAATAGTTGTCAAATGATGGTACAATGACTGGGCGTGTGCGAGTGTGTGTGTGTGTGTTCAGGAAAAAAGTCTTATAGTTTAAAATTTATTATTTATTTATTTTTATTTTACGTGTACAAATGTTTGGCTTGTATGTAAGTGCTCCCATGCTGTGGAGTCCAAAACAGGGCGTGGAGGCCCCTGGAACTGGAGGTACAGATGGTTGTTACCGGCCATATGGGTGCTAGGAACCTAACCTGGGTCCTTTGCAAGAGTAGCCAGTGCTCTTAACCACTGAGCCATCTCTCCAGTCCCAAGTTTTATGGTTTTGAAGTTGATGTCATTCATTTGGATAAAATGATCTTTAGATAATATTTTGCATGCCCTAGAACTTTAAATAGTCTGCCTTATATCTGAATGATGAGGTTTGAGAAGGACACCCTGATTAGAAGCACACTGAGTATCTGTGGAAACCCAAGTCACTTGGGCCTTTCTTTATAGTTAAAGGAAATCTCAAAATTGGCTTTCTTCTGAAATAGGAAATCTATGAATCTATGAATTAGTAACCATATTAGAGACTATTTTGTTTTCTGTTAGAATCTTTTTTTTTTGGTCTTTTCAAGACAGGGTCTCCTTGTAGTCCCAGCTGTCCTGGAACTCACTCTGTAGACCAGGCTGGCCTTGAACTCACAAAGATCCACCTGCCTCTGCCTCCCAAGTGCTAGGATTAAAGGCGTGTGCCACCATGCCTGGCTAGAATCTTTTTTTTTTTTTTAACTTTTACTGGAACCTGACATTTTTTCTACATTGAATAAAAAGCAGCTACTATTCTGAAAACAAACCTGAAAGTGTCTGTCAATATTCAAACAGCAAAAAGTTCTACAGGAAAGAAAAACCTGCCAGGCACAGATGACCTGCACACACTTACTCCTGTGGAGCACTTCTGGGCTGACTTGGGAGCTCTGCTGTTATTTCCGTTGGGGTTTGATGTCCACCCAGGCAGATGCACTGCGTGTTTGGAGATTTATTTGGTGATTAGACCCCCAAAGTGATGGCAAGGCTGCCAGTGCTCATCGTCCCTCCTTAGCCGACTAATCACTTTTAGACCCAGGCTTTTTTTTTTTTTTTTGGGCTTTTTTCGAGACAGGGTAGTTATCCTGTGCCCAAGCTGTTCCTGGAAAAGTATATTCTCTGCTACTGGAGAGATGTGTCTCGCGCAGGTTGGCAGTGATGAACCAAGCTCCGGCCCTGCCTCTGCCTCCCAAGTGCTTTTAGGATTAAAGGCGTGAGGCCACCAGGCCCCGGCCCAGGTAGTTTCTTTTACTGTACCCAGATCCTAAAAGTCCCATGTTCTCCTACAGTTTCAAAAGACATCTGACCCTGCCAAGACTCGAAGCCAAGGCCTCACGCTCCTCTGTGTTTCCCTTCCCAGTTATCCCAGATGTTAAAGCAGCACAATTCCTTTAAGGTGGCATTCTGTAATTATAGAGAAGCATGATCTCCTCAAATGCTGCAGGCTACCGGGTGGAGGAGAGACGTTTGTGTTTTATTTTAAAAATCACTTCTGCATAGGGCCTCTCTAATCTAGGTTAGGGTTTTCCCTTAAAGGAAGTTAGGTTCTAATATTTACCAAAATGGCTCATTTACCTACGCGCATTAGGTTGGTTGACATAAGAGGGCATTCCAGGTCAGTTTTGGCTAATAACTGTCTGGACATCTAGCTCAGATTTGGTCTGCTATTGATGAGCTGGTTACTAAGGCACTTGCTTCAAGTTATTTAATCTCTCTGGCCTCTCATTTTTCTTTTTTTTCCCCAACTTTGTCTTCAACTGGGAGAAGCGAATATTTCTTGGTGGTTTTTCTGGGAGATTTGCATAGGATGGCTTGTAGTAAAAGCATGGAATAGAGGATTGGCCACCAAATTAGATAAATGAATTTTTTTTCTGTTTTTCTTCTCTCTTCTAGATTATTTATTTATTTTATTTTATTGTGGGATTTTTGAGGGACGGGGTCTCCCCGTAGCCCCAGCTGTCTTTGAACTCACTATGTAGACCAGGCTGGCCTTGAACACATGGAGATCTGCTTGCCTCTGCCTCCCAAGTGCTGGGATTAAAGGCATGAACCACCATGCCCAGCCCACTCTCTTTCTTTTTACTTTATAATGAATGTATTAAATAATCAATTAAAATGAGATATCTGTGTTGAAAAATACATGTAGGCCAGGCATGGTTGTGCACACCTTTCATCCCACCAGTTTAGGTGGTAGAGGTAGAGGATCAGGAGTTCAAGGCCAGTCTCAGCTATATAAAACAAACTTTTGCAACAACGCGGCCCGTATCGCCATTAAGCTACAGGAGACTTTGTCTCAAAAAATTAAATTAAATTTAAAAATGTTTATGTGCTAACACCAAATGGACCCAGAACATGTTTTGTGCTGGTGTGTGTGTGTATGTGTGTGTGTGTGTGTGTGTATGTATGCATGTGTGTTTATATTATTTTAAACAATAATATTTAAAGAAAGAGAGGTTGGGCTGGAGAGATGGCTCAGCAGTTAGGAGGCACCGGCCTGTCTTGCAGAGGACCTGGGTTCGATTCCAGCACCCACTGGCGGCTAAGAACGTCTTTACTCCAGTTCCTAGGGGAATCTGACCGCCTCTTCTGACCTCGAGACATTGCACGGCACATGGGTGCACCAACCTACAGCCAGGGACCAGTACACTCATAGAATAAAAAATAATAAATTAAAGTCATGAATTTGAGAAAGACAGGGGATATAGAAGGAATTGGAGGGGGAGGGTGTGGTGGAAATAATGAGTATCTCATGTATGAAATTCTCAGAAATTAAAAAATTTAAAATTAATGGAGCTGGAGCGGATGGCCTAGCGGTGTACGAGCGCCGACTGCTTGCAGATGACTGGGTTGAATCCCCAGCACCCACATGGTGGGGGCTGAGAACACCGTTTTTTTTTAACTCCAGTCAGGGGAATCCGACACCCTCTTCTGACCTCCAAGGATTGCACACAACACGGGTGCCAACCTACATGCAGACTACATTCATTTGTACACCTAAAAAATAAATAAAAATTAAATTACAAA
>VZQC01013894.1:522304-922331 GCA_009823505.1 Rhizomys pruinosus
AAAAAAAAAAAAAAAAAAAAAAAAAAAAAAAAAAAAAAAAAAAAAGAAATTACTAGTGCTCACTTCAGCACCACATATACTAAAATTGGAAATTACTTGGCACTAAGAAAAAAAAAGTGAGCTTTTGATCCATTGAAAAACATGAAGAGGGCTGGAGAGATGGCCTAGACCCAGGTCGATCCCCAGCACTCACATGGTGGCTGAGAACCAGTTTAACTCCAGTTCCAGGGGAATCTGATGCCCTCTTCTGACCTCTGAGGCATTGCACAATATGGGTGCACAAACCTACATGCAGACAGTACATTCATACACATAAAAAAAATAATCAAAAAATAAAAGAAAAAGGAAAAAAAAAAAGACATGAAGAGCTAGACATAGTGACACACACCTGTAACCCCAGCACTAGGGAGGCTGAGGCAGGAGAATTGCCATGAGTTTGAGGCCAGCCTGGGTTACACAGGCTGTCTCAAAAACACCATTTTTTCAAAAAAAGGACACGAGGGAAATTGAAAGGACATTGCTAAGAGAAAGAAGCCAGTCTGATGGGCTGCACACTGTGTGTGTCGAGCTGTCACAACTGAGAAACAGCAGACCTGTGGAGACAGTGACTGCCCCGGGTTTTACATGGAAGGATGAGTGGATGGGGCACGGGGCAATTTTAGGGCAGTGAAACTATGATGCTACTGTGGGAGATGCCACTGTAAATATGTCCAAACTCCTAAAATGTGCAATACAGAAAGCTCACCATGTGATGAACCACATGTGGTGGCCTTTGGCGACGGCGATGTCCGTGCAGAGTCCTCAGCCGTGACAAAGGCACTGTGCTGGCAGGAGATGTTCAGTTTTTTCCCCTATTTAGATTTTGTGCGTTTAGCTTGTTAAACAACTTTGGAATTTTAAGTTCCTGGTCCTGTTCACTTAGTACTTTTGTTCCATGAAGTTTTTTTCTAGGATAAATAAATAGTACCTGTACTTATTAACATATGTATGACGGTGTTGGTGCAGGGTGGTTCGTAACAGCAAGGAACAAGAGAGAAATAACAAGTATTCAGAACCAAGCCATAGACTCTGAGTCTGTGGTTTCACAGAATATAAATGCAGTTATGAGCAGAATCAAAATATATATACATGTATGTAGAAGGTATGACTCTGTAGGAAAATGATAGGATGTACCAAAATGTTATTATTTATACATCAAAAAGAGTTGAATTGGAGACAAGAATGAGGAACTCTCAATATTTATGCTACTTGAGTACTTTTTAAGTTAAAGAGCATTTGGGGGGGGGTCTTTTTGAGACAAGGTCTCCCTGTAGCCCTAGCTGTCCTGGAACTCCCTATGTAGACCAGGCTGGCCTTGAACTCACAGAGATCCCCCTGCCTATGCCTCCTGAGTGCTGGGATTAAAGGCATGTACCACCACACCCAGAAAAAGAGCATATTTCCACATAAACATACAGATTTGAAATAGTGTTATTAGGAAAGCAATATATATTTAGTCTAGAAAATTCACAGAATAGGTAAACTTAGCAGATAGGCCAAGCACGGCTACCATCCTGCTCTAGTTTCTCTTCAGTTGTGACAAAACTCTCTGACCAAAATCAACTGGGGGAGGAAAGGATCTATGCAGCTCACATCTCCCAGGTACAGTTCATCACTGAGGGAGCCCAAGGTAGGAACTCAGGGCAGGAACCTGGAAGCAGAAGCTGAGGCACAGGCCATGGAGGAAGCTGCTCACTGCCTTGCTCCCCTGGCCCATGCCCAGCCTGCTTTCTTTTTTTTTTCTACAGGGGAGAGCACAAACGCAGTCCCCCACTACCACAATTTATGCAGTCGAGTTTTCAGCATTTGGGGAAATGGCAGGGGTCAGCACATCCCAAGTGCAATGGATGAGACTCGACCTGGGAAAACCACCTTCTTGATCATGGTATCTCCCCTGCCAGGTAAGTATGAGCCTGCTTTCTTATTTTTTTTAAAGGATATTTTATTACTTTTTATGTATATGAGTGTACCGTCTGCATGTCGGTTGGTGCACCTGTATTGTGCAATGCCGCAGAGGTCAAAAGAGGGCATCAGATTCCCCTGGAACTGGAGTTAGAGATGGTTCTTAGCCGCCATGTGGACGCTGGGAACTGAACCCAGGTCCTCTGCAAGAGCAGTCGGTGCTCTTAACCACTGAGCCATCTCTCCAGCCCCCGAGCCTGCTTTCTTATAACAGTACAGAACCACCGCCCAGGGGTGGCACTGCCCATAGTGGGCTGGGCCCTCCCATATCACTCAAATAAGACAATACTCCACAGATGTGGCCACAGGCCAGTCCAATGAAGAAAATTCCCCAAGTGAGGCTCCCTAAACCCAGGCGTGTCA
This sequence comes from Rhizomys pruinosus, assembly GCA_009823505.1. NCBI lineage: Eukaryota > Metazoa > Chordata > Mammalia > Rodentia > Spalacidae > Rhizomys > Rhizomys pruinosus. The sequence goes on from VZQC01013894.1 coordinate 524,669, forward strand.
AGTTGACACTAAAGCTATCCAGCACACATCCCTAATCTCAATACTCTGGAGGCTGAGAGAGATGGATCTTGAGTTCCAGGCAATGCTGTGTTATATAGTAAATGAAGCCTTGTCTCAAAAAGTAAAACTGAGGGCTGGAGAGATGGCTCAGTGGTTAAGAGTGCCGACTGCTCTTGCAGAGGACCCGGGTTTGATTCCCAGCACCCACATGGCCACTAAGAACCGTCTTTAACTCCAGTTCCAGGGGAATCTGACGCCCTTTTCTGACCTCTGCAGCATTGCACGACATGGGTGCACCAACCTACATGCAGATAGTACACTCATACACATAAAAAATAATAAATAAAAGTTAAAAAAAAAAAGTAAAATTGGGGCTGAAGAATAGCTCAGTGGTTAAGAGCATTTGCTGCTCCCAGAGGACCCAGGTTCAGTAACCAGCACCCACACAGGGCAGCTCACAGCCACCTGTAACTGCAATTCCAAGGATCCAATGCCCCTTTCCGGCCTCCATGGGTACCAGGTTACACTCAAACACACACACACACACACACACACACACACACACACACATCCTCTTAAAAATAACCTATAACCCAGAAATAGCAATTATTAACATTTTGAAGAATAGGCTACCAAATTTTTTCACATGTATTCATTCTTAAATGAAGTGTATGTAACATCCTTTCAGAAAGGATGCTTATTATCACACACATACAACCCCAACACTCTAGAGGCTGGGGCAGGAGGATAGAGAGATTGAGGTCAACTTGGACAACAATAAGACCCCTATTCTCAAAAATGACAGCAAAGTAAAAAGCACATGCAGAGGCTGGAGGAATGGCTCTGTGGGTAAAACGTTTGTTTTCCAAGCATGTGGACCTGAGTGCGATGCTGAGAGCCCATGTAAAAAGTGCTAGGTGTGCTCACACTGTAGTTCTATCACTGGGAAGGTGGAGGCTGGAGAATTCCTGCAGCTCATGGCCCAGGCAGTCTAGTATGACTGGTGAGCTCCAGGCCAATGAGAGACCCTTCCTCAAAGAAAGTAGTTATGCCCTGGCCTCCACAGGCATGTGCAAACATACCTCCCACCATGTGCAATTTATTCACAAATATACACATTAAAAAAAAGACAGATAGGCTTGGCTGTTATTTATTTATTTATTTATTTATTTATTTATTTATTTATTTATTTATTTATGTCTTTTTGAGACAGTGTTTCCCTGTAGCTCTGGCTGTCCTGGAACTCTCTGTAGACCAGGCTGGCCTTGAACTCACAGAGATCTGCCTGCCTCTGCCTCCCAAGTGCTAGGATTAAAGGCGTGCGCCACTATGCCCAGCAATTTTTTTTTTTTCTGGTCTTTTTGAGACAGGGTCTCCCTGTAGCCCCAGCTGTCCTGGAACTCATTAGACCCGGCTGGCCTTGAACTCACAGAGATCCATCTGCCTCAGCCTCCCAAGTGCTGGGATATAATTTAATGGTAGAGTGCTTTCAATCCTTAGCACCAAAAAGTAAAAATATAAAATAAAATAAAGAGTTCATTGATTAATTTGTTTAAAAAATGTTGAGGATACTATTGTTAGTAAAAGTTGAACAGATCTAACCAACTCCGTGTTGCTGTCCTTTTAGAGACTCCCCCATATTTCACTATTAGACTCAGTGTTGGGCTATCTGCATAACTAAATGCTTGTCACAGTTACTTCCTGAGGCTAGAGACCTATATTGTCAGTGTTGTCGCTGGATCAGAGATGATATGCATCTTATAAGCCCTTGATATTTGTTTCCAAAAGTACTTTTAAAAATTACTACTTGGGCCAGATGTGGTGGTGTACGCCTTTAATCCCAGCACTCGGGAGGCAGAATCAAGTTGATCTCTGTGAGTTCAAGGCTAGCCTGGTCTACATAGTAAATTCTAAGCCAGCAGGAGTTACAGGGAGACCCTGTCTCAAAAAGACCAAAAAAACCCCCAAACAAACCCCAAATTACTACTTAGCAACCACTATCAGTACCCAAGAGTACTGGTTCCCTAGCACTCCAACTAATGATACAATTTTTTAAAACTTGAATTAGATAAAAAAACTGACACTTTTTATTTATAGTTATCAATACTTTGATTATAAAGGAGGTTTAAATGAGAGAAATTAATCCTCTGACAACATGTTTCAATTACAAATAAACTTTCTATCCCCAAATCATAAACTGAGATTATATTTGCTTGTCTTTAAGGGTTTTAGTAATACTGGTTCTTGAGTCATGCATTATGAGTTTTGTCTATATTAAATACTCTGCTTTATATGCCCAAAATAACATCCCTTTGACTTCTGATTCGCTTGAATATTTCTTTACAGGAAAATTGATTTATTCTTAATCAATTGATACTTTAAATTTTAAATGTTTTTTGGAAAACATTCTTTGGGAGAGAGAGAGGAGAGAGAGCTCTCTTTGTGAGAAATTAAAACCTGCTTTAGCATTTTCCATGGATTAAGTTTTAAATTAACATAGGAGAATAACAATATGAATCAATTTGATCAAAGAAAAAGTGTCACTAATTATTTAAACAAGACACTTACAACAGGGATTTAAAGGCAAAGAAGCGGATTTCCCTTGCATGTGGATCAAATCAGAAGGATCCCATAATTGACTCTTTACAAGACCTTGCTTTAGTATAATGGACTAGATATTAAAGCTCTAAGTATTTAAAGCTAGTTTCCGTCTTTCTCTAAATGGAGGCCGCCACTAAGAGCTATTTTACAAGTCTGACACATTAGCTGCATCCAGGGGAAATACACGGGCTGGGCTTCTCTGGTCCGGAATTTCAAGTGCTTTCAATAGTTAACTGGTGTGAAATGGGTAACATTGAACCTGTGAGAAGCAATGAGCGTCTTAAAAAATAAATTCCAGATGGGAGAATTGATAGGAGGGGATATAGATACCTATGACTCTTTCAATAAATTAATTCCAAAAAAGAACTCATATCTTTTTTTTTTTTTTTTTTTTCGTATCTTGAGCCAACTTATTTGTGTGTGACTTTGGAAAAAAATGTCCTTTTCCCTCCTATTATTTAACAGAGTTTGGGAACAATGGGGGTTTTGTAAACTATGGCTGTCAGATCAAACAAAAGGCCAGAAAGAGGACGCACATACGGAGTATTTTATAACTTTCTTAGAGCAGTGGAGTCAAAGGGGTCAAGGCAAGACCACAGCTCTTTCTTACAGTGCTGTATTAGACTACATAACCTCTTCTCCAGTATTCTCCCTACAGAACGGAATTTCTGGTCCCTGCCACTCTACTAACGACGCAGGGAAATGTAAGCAACGGCATCATCTCCAAATGTTTTGATCTCACAGCATCTTTAGAAGTTTATGTATAAAACAACTCTAAAGAAGTATTATAGTATAGTAAAAAAGGGTTTTAATGTTTGGCCAGATGTCAATTCTAATCCCAAATCTGCCACTTAGTACACGTGTAGACCTGGAGTACGTTACTAAATCTCTTAGGGGCCTCAGCTCCCTCATTTATAAAACAGGGGTGACTGTCAGATCTTTAGGAATACCGAGAAGATTATATAATTTGGTGTCTGGAAAAACCAAAACAGATGGTTTATCTGGTAAGCCCTCAAGTATCATAGCTGGTATAATTCTTGGTAAAAGCTTAATGAGTTTAGCTTCTTGTCATTGTTCTTCCCTAAAATCATAATATTAAGCTAAATGGTACCAAAAAGAGGTCCTGGGCCAGTGAGACGGCTCAGTAGATAAAAAGGTGCTTGCTGCCAAGCCCGATGACCCGAGTTCAATCCCTGGAATCCATATGGTGGATGAAGAGAATTGATGCTTATAAGTTGTCCCGTGACCTCCACACACAAACATAAAACACACACACAATAAATGTAACCAAGGAAAGGCTTTAATCCAACACCCAACACTGACTGCAGTTCTTTTTCTGATACGAAGTACAGAATATCTGAATGACACAGCTGCTTCTCCCAGGGACGACAAATATCAGAATCGGGTGTGAGCGAGCCTGCCCTCACACGGGGTCTCACCTTGGTATCCCACCACCCCAGGCAACAGCTGACACCCCCCAGACACAGCACCCCAAGTGAGGGGCCCACTGCCACTGGAGGAGTCCCCCATCTGCTGGCTCCCTGGAGACCCGGCTGTGATGAGTGGAAGGAGCGGGAACGACGGCGGAGCAGCTGGCCCAGCCTCCAGTTAGAGTTCTCTGTGCTTTCATGTCCAGCTTCCGTTTTAGGGTTTCCCTCTTGGCTTGGTAAACTCCAGATCCAGGAGGTGTCTCTCACACATCTGAGAGCAGCCTTTAGCCTTGACTAGCAGTCAAGTTGCCTGCAGATGCATTTTTCTTGAAATGGGCATAGAAAGGGTTTAAGGGGGAAAAAAAAAAAACCTGTCAAGCGTCAAGCAGCCTCACAAATCATTTTTACGTGGCTTCCTGAATCTTTGTTTTTAGCAAATCCCTTAACGGGGGAGTGACTCATTTGTGTATTTCTTCAAAGAAAACACTTTGCAGGTAGCTGTCCATGTGGCTTGCTGCCTTCCAGAATCTGGGAGGGATTTAAAAGAGTCGATATGTTTATTCTGGGGGAGTCGTTGTTTGGTACCTGTGGTCATTAGATCAGTTACTACAGGCTGGCTGACAATCCCTACAGGAAGAGCGTCTGTCTGTGCTGCCCTGTAAACTCGGCACCACAACACCAGGCTGCAGCAGATGTAACTGATGTCTCAGTGACCCCTTAACTGTCCATAAATGTCCTAGGTTCCACTAACGCAGGGACCCGTCGCATCTTAGTTTACAAACAGAAATTCCATCACGATGCTTGCTTCGAAAGCAAAAAACCCTCAGCTGCCACACAATTATTTTCTCTCTTCCACATTGTATTTTTGAAATTATATATACACACACACATATATATATGTATATATATATGTAAATTCCATATATATATATATATATATATATGTCTATGGAATTTAGATGGCGTGTGCCTCTAAGTTAAAATGTAAGCAAATCTACTTAGCCAAAACTCAAATTTATTCTCATTTTATTAGGCAGGTGGCATACATAGTGGATAATTTCCCTCTTGGGTTTTACATTTATTTCATGTGTTTTTCTCCAAAGAACAGGAGTTATTCTGTCAAAAGTGGGGAGGTGAAACCTTGGTGACGGGAATACTGCAAATTCTACCCTTTCGGCAGAAGTAATTTATAGTTTCATAATATTCCAGAGTTTCTCTTTGTCTTTTACATGGCAATTTATGACCAAGGTATTTTCATCTTCCCTTCCTCCTCCCACAGAGACTGAACAAATAAACCCAGTGCGTGCGGGTCTGTTTCCCAGGGACCATTGCTGTTTTTCTTTTTCTTGACCTCACGTGTGACATAAACTGAATTCTGGATCACATTATTTTAATCCAGAAGGCCCCTAATGTGAAACTTAACTGGTGAGAATGAGTTTTTGTGTTATTTTGTCTTGAAACTATGCCTTAAAGGAATCCAACTGTTAAAATCCAATATTCTAAATACAGGGGGAAAATATTCTTGGTGTCCAGAGGAAAATATATATCTACCTAAAGAATGAACGTTTTCAGCCGGGCGTGGTGGCAGTGGCGTATGCCTTTAATCCTAGCACTTGGGAGGCAGAGGCAGGCAGATCTTTGTGAGTTCAAGGCCAACTTGGTCTACAGAGTGAGTTCCAGGACAGCTGGGGCTACAGGGAGACCCTGTCTTAAAAAGACCAAAAAAAAAAAGAATGGATAATGGCATGCAGAAAATTGTGTAAATAATGTAGAGAACACTTTCTCCACCCACTGCCTTGCTTGGGGGGAGGGGTGCGGTTAAACACACAAGAAAAAACAAAAGGTCTCTGTTTGCACCTCTCCTGGGTCTCATCCTCTTTCCAGTTCTCTAGATCCTCTCCAGCCATTTCTGTATACTGTACTGTATATGCATGCATCCCTCAACAACATAAAGCATAAACATAAACTTTAAAACTTTAGATGACTGCTATGTCCTGTGCATTCTCATGAAACTTATTTTCTCCTCTCAACATTCTGATATGCACAGATCTGACTCATCCACCTCCGCTGGGGTAAAGGATCTTGTGGGTTCGGTGTGTGAATTCCCTGCTGATGACCACCTAGCCTGCCTACTGCTTCTTCCTCCATGAAAATTCCTATTTGTGCTCTTGTACCTGTGTGTAAACATTTCTCTAGAGTGTACCCCGAAAGTGGAACCATGGGTCATAGCACCACCATGCACTCATACATGTTCCTATTTAAGATCAATTTATTCTCCAAAATGGGGGAAGCACTTTACATTCCCACCTCCAGGTCCTGTCTCACTATCTTATGACACATAATTGGACCAGGCCTTTTAATATTTACTAATCTGATGAATGGGAAGTCCTTCATTTTCCTGTTTACTTAGTGAGAGCTCTGTGTGTGTGTGTGTGTGTGTGTGTGTGTGTGTCTATTTATTGATCAAAATGAAAGTTCACATCTTTTGTGCTCTATGGGACATTGACTTTTCCAAATGTGTCAGTGGACATTCTTCCCATATTCTGAGCCCTTGTCCTGGGTTGGGTCAAATATCTTTTCCTGTCTTTTACCTTTTCTATTGTACATCATTCGATAAAGCCTTTTTAAATAGTCTGGTTATCAATCTTTCTCATTTCTATTATGCCTTTGTGTCTTAATTATTATATCATTATAATAAATCTTCATTTTTGGTGGACTAGCTTTTTCTACCTTGTTTTTCTTCAAAGTGAGGGCCTTTTAAATTTGAGTTATCTCTTCTGTTACTCCTGGCTTTTCTGCTCAGAGGCCTTTACTTAGAGTATCAGTGTCTGAGCTTCTGATGATTTTCATAGACCAGCTGGAGATCTTTCCGCAGTTCACACTATGGCAGACGTCTCTCCCGTCTCTGCCTCTCTATAGGAGATATCTCCCCTGCCTCTGCCTCTGCTCCCATCTCTATTACAGCTTCTCTTTTGCCATCTATGATTTTCAGAAAAGTATAAAACTCATATTCACGTCTACATAAAGTGCTAAATAAATGGTCAGTGGGAAAAATAAAGCCAAAAATCCTAAATTTTTTTTTTCAGTACTGAGAATCAAACCCAGGACTTTGAACAAGTACTCTACCACTGAATTTAAGAAACCTTTAAAAAATCAGTGCCAAAAGTAACCAAAATTATTGGGTCAGTGGAAAACTAACCCCTGATCAAGTACAGAGTGTCTGCTTTGCAGTCAGGAAGTTCTCATTAGCTACTCTGCTCAACCTCTCCAGATGTCGGTTTCCTCATCTCATATATATATATATATATAGTCTTGTATAATGCCTAAAATAGAGTGAGAAGCACGGTGGGAGAGAAAGCTGATCGTGGAGGATTTGGGGAGGCTTCCCCAGGAGGTGACGTCTTGACTGGAACCTCAAAACTGCATAGCAGTTCGGAGTGTAGCACACAGGTAGGGATGTGCTGAGGAGCGTGTCCTCAGAGTTTGATGATTAGCAAAAAGGTCTCCCTTAGGTTATTACTACGTATGTGATGAGGCAGAACAAAGGAGATGTCTTTGCTTGTTGTTTTTTTTGTTTGTTTGTTTGTTTGTCTTTTTGAGACAGGGTCTCCCTCTAGTCCCAGCTGTCCTGGAACTCACTCTGTAGACCAGGCTGGCCTTGAACTCACAAAGACCTGCCTGCCTCTGCCTCCAGAGTGCTAGGATTAAAGGCGTGCCCCACCACGCCCAGCTGTCTTTGCTTTTTTTTAATTTGTTTTGTTTTGAGACGGTTTCCCACCAGGCAGCACAGAGTAGCCTGGAACTTAGGATCCTCCTGGCTCGGCCCCCCAGTGCTCGGTGTACCCCAGCACCCCCGCTGGGGCTGTCCCTTTTTTTTTTCTTTTTTCTCTTTTTTGGGGGTGTGTGTCCTTCTTAATAAGCTTTGGACTTAAACTTCTTGTTCAAGCCTTTCAGTTGATTGTGGAGGGTGTGAGAGCACAGGTGGCCTAAGGCCATGGCCCTCAAGGTGTGGTCCACCGCCCCCTGGGAGTTCCCAAGATTCTTTCAGGAGTCTCCAAGGGTGAAACTCTTTTCTTAAAAATAGTTCAGTATCATTTGCCTCTCTCGCTATTTGGACCAGTGCGGATTCGCAGAGAGGAGAATGCAACGCGGCAAGGAAGCAGTCAGTCTCACTGCAGAGTATCCTGGATGAAGAAGTAATCATTACTTGATTAATCTCAGTATAGGCTTTCTTTTTCCAATACTAGGGGTTCTACCCCGGGCGGGCGTCAGGAATGCTAAGCAGGAAGTCTACTGGAGCCGCACTCCAGAAGGCAAGGGACATTTTCGTTGTGACAGAATGAGAAGTACACCTCTGCTCCTTGGGGCGCATGCCAGAGTGCACTGCCATAGCAAGGACAATGTTTGTGCAGCCACTTGAGTCGTGAGCTGGCCTGGCAGCTCCCTTCACACAAAGAAGCTTATTTTAACTCCAGAAATGATTGGCACACAAGTTATATTTACTCAGATTTGGCAGATAGTTTCTCAGTGATGGAAGGGAACCTGTCACTTCAGCTCTAATATAGTATTTGTTGCCAGTAATAAAAGTCCTGCCTCTGGCCTGGAATGATGACACACTTTTTTTTTTTTGGTCCTTTTGCGACAGGGTCTCCCTATAGCCCCAGCTGTCCTGGAACTCACTCTGTAGACCAGGCTGACCTGGAACTCACGGTGATCTGCCTGCCTCTGCCTTCCAAGTACTGGGATTAAAGGCGTGTGCCACCACACCCTGCAACTGATGGCACACATTTTTAATTTCGGCACTTGAGAGGCAGAGGCAGGTAGATCTCTGTGACTCCAAGGCCAGCCTGGTCTACATAGGAAGTTCTAGGCCATCCTGGCCTACATAATGAGACCCTGTCTTAAAAACAAAGCAAAACAAAAACCCAAAACAAAAAAAAGGCCTGCTGCCATGCACCAACACACTTTTAATCCCAGCACCCAGGAGGCAGACGCAGGTGGATCCCTGTGAGTTTAAGGCCAGCCTGGTCTACAAAGTGAGCTCCAGGACAGCAAGGGCTACAGGGAGACCCTTTCTCAAAAAAAAAAAAAAAAAAAAAAAAGACACCCAAAAATGTTCTTCTTCCATGAAAAATAGAATTTTAGAAAACTTTAAGTTTAGGCTGGAGAGATGGCCTAGTGGTTAAGAGCACAGATTGTAGACCTGGGTTCCATCCCCAGCACCCACATGTCAGCTGAGAACCGTCTTTGACTCCAGTTCCAGAGGAATCTGACACCCTCTTCTGATCTCTGCAACATTGCACGGCATGGGTGCACAAACCTACATGCAGACAGTACACTCATACACATACAAAATAAGTAAAATTTAAAAAATAAAAAAAGAAAACTTTAAGCTTAAAAAATATTTTCCTTTTTTTTTTTGGACTTTTTGAGACAGGGTCTCCCTGTAGCCCCAGCTGGCCTGGAACTCACTCTGTAGACCAGGCTGGCCTTGAACTCACAGAGATCCGCCTGCCTCTGTCTCCCAAGTGCTAGGATGAAAGGCGTGCGCCACCACACTCGGCCTTTTATTTACTATTTTTATTTTATATGTATGAGTGTATTGCCTGCATGTAGATAAGTGCACACAGGTCATGCAATACCCCGTGAAGGTCAGAAGACGGCATCAGATCCCCCGGAACTGGAGTTATGGATGGTCGTGAGCCACCATATGGGTGTTGGGAATTGAACCCGGGTCCTGTGCAAGAGCAGCCAGTACTCTTAAACTCTGAGCCATCTCTCCACCCCAACTTTAAGTTTTTTAAATGACATCAGTGGTTATATTTACAAATGTGAATTTTATTATTTATTTTTACTTTCTTTTATTTCATTTTTTAACAATAAGTAATAAGTTATGAGTACAAGCATCCTTCATGTAAAACCAATTTGCAAGCAGTTGTGACAAATGTGAATTTTAAGCAGTATAACATGAAATGTATGACATTTGGAAGATCTGCCTAGCTCAGTGAACCAGTATTTAGTTTTATAGAACTTCCATTTTCTTTTTTTTTTTCTTTTTTATGTGTATGAATGTACTGTCTGCATGTAGGTTGGTGCACCCATGTCATGCAATGCCGTGGAAGTCAGAAGAGGGTGTCTTTGGATTCCCCTGGAACTGGAGTTAAAGATGGTTCTTAGCTGCCATGTGGGTGCTGGGAATCAAACCCCAGTCCTCTTCAAGAGCATTCGGCACTCTTAACTGCTGAGCCATTTCTCCAGCCCCAACTTCCATTTTCCTTGTTGTGATCTGCCCAGTAGCAGACTGCCCTTCAGGATTTTCATACATATTTCACTCAGTTGAGCCTTCTCCCTACTCCTGGCTCCCAGACCCTTGCTTTTCCCTCCCCCTCTGATCCCAGTGTTCCCCTTTCTGGGCCTGGGAAATGGCTCAGTCAGTGAAAGTACTTGCCACACAGGCCTGATTTGATCCCCAGGACCTACATGGTACAAAGAGAGCACTTGTTTCCCATGAGTTGTCCACACTGAGGTGCCTGTGCACACAGACATGCACACTAATGGTAATTGATAGAATTTCAGGGGCTGGAGAGATGACTTAGTGGTTAAGAGCAGTGACTGCTCTTGCAGAGGACCTGGGTTCGATTCCCAGCACCCACATGGTGGCTAAGAACCATCTTCAGTGCCAGGCATGGTGGTGCATGCCTTTAATCCCAGCAATTGGGAGGCAGAGGCAGGTGGATCTCTGAGTTCAAGGCCAGACTGGTCTACATAGCAAGTCCCAGGCCAGCTGGGACTAAAGGGAGACCCTGTCTCAAAAATACCAAAAAAAAAAAAAAAAAAAAAAGAATTTAACAGATTTCCCTTTCTACATCATGTCATATGTTGAACCAGTTTTTTTTAGCATTTTTACCCAAGTGCTAGATATAGAACCTGGGAACTCACACATGCTTGGTAAACACTCTCCCACTGAGTTACAACACTAGCAAACCAATATTTTCCACATTACTAATGCATGGTGTCACAAAGTCATTCATGAGACAATAGCCCACTCAAAGTACATGAGAGACAAGTAATGTTGGGGTGAGACAGTACAAGGGGTTCCTTAATAGGATCTTAGACTGAACTGCAATTAACTTTTCAGAAAGCGCTTGTCAGTTTTGGGGGGCAGCACCTAAAAACAGCCATAGTTTTCTCCCATGGCTTTGAAAACACTCTTTCCCTTCAGTTGCAGGGTTGTATTGGACTGATTTTTCTTTATATACTTCAGCCAAAACCACATTTCAAAACATATCTGCTGAAGGAGATATCAGAATTCTCAGTCTTTATTACACAGACACACACACACACATATACATATATATATATATATATATATGGAGAGAGAGAGAGAGAGAGAGAGAGAGAGAGCTCCTATATATAAGAACTCCTTGAAGGGGCTAGGGATGTCATTCAATAAGAATGCCTGGGGCTGGAGAAATGGCTCAGCAGTTAAGAGCACTGACTGCTCTTGCAGAGGATCTGGGTTCAGTTCCCAGCACCCGTATGGTGGCTAAGAATGGCCTTAGGCCAGGCATGGTGGCACAGACCTTTAATCCCAGTACTCAGGAGGTACAGGCAGGCAGATCTCTGTGAGTACAAGGCCAGCCTGGTCTACATAGTGAGTCCCAGGCTAGCTGGGACTAAAGAGAGACCCTGTCTTAAAAAGAGAGAGAGAGAGAGAGAGACAGAGAGAGAGAGAGAGAGAGAGAGAGAGAGAGAGAGACTGCCTGGCAAGGTCTTAGACTCAATTCCTAGCAACACAAAAATTAAAATTTAAAAAGCAGAAATCCACCTCTTTGATGTCCTTACTTAAAAAAAAAATGGAACACTTCACGAATCTGCATGTCATCCTTGCGCAGGGGCCATGCTAATCTTCTCTGTATCGTTCCAGTTTTGGTATATGTACTGCCGAAGCAAGCACAGGGTCCTTACTTTTTAAGACTGAGATTCCTGAGACCAACAAGGTCGATATTGCTCTTACAGAGGGAGAGCAACTTTGATATCTGAAGAAGAAAATAATGAAATTAAGAACAATGGGACTAGACTGAGAGCGGGGTGGAAGATGGCAGGCACCGAGCTGTGATGCGTGCAGGGAGGGTTGTGGCGCTCAGAGCCGAACAGTGACTAGCTAGCACGGGGAGTCAAAATATCACTGGAGTCAGAACTGATTGCTCCTTATTCTACCGTTGAGCAGTAATTCCTTCAAGTCAACGAACTAGAAGTCACTTCCTTTTAGGGTTGCCAGATTTAGCAAATAAAAATGTAGGGTGCCCATTAAATTTGAATTTCAGATAAACAAGGACTTATTATATGTCTCACATATTGCACGGGGCTCTGTCTTAGCTGGGCCTCCTGTATTTTATCTGGCAGCTGCACTTCCTTTTTGCAGGTCTTAATTCTCTCATAAGTAAAGTCAAGGTGTAGGCAAATTCCTATATATTTACCCTTATTCTGGTGATGGTCTGTGAGAGAAAATTTAGGAAAACTTGGTATGTTTTCATGTGTGTGCCAATATTAAGTCGCAGGTGGTTATTGGGGAGGATGATCCTTCATTCTGAGGCCATTCTTCCACTGTCTTTCACATTAAAATATCTCTTCTTGGGCTGGAGAGATGGCTCAATGGTTAAGAGCACTGAATGCTCTTGCAGAGGACCCGAGTTCGATTCCCAGCACCCACATGGCAGCTAAGAACCGTCTTTAACTCCAGTTCCAGGGGAATCCAACACCCTCCTCTGACCTCCGTGGCATTGCACGACAGGGGTGCACAAACCTACATGCATACAGTATACTCATACACATAAAAAATAATAAATTAAAAAATATCTCTTCTTTGGTGAGATCATAGTATTTCCCTGTCTCTCTCTTTTGGTATTTTTGAGAGGGTCTCCCTTTAGTATGTCTCTAACATCATTTTTAGGTAACAGTTATAATTCATCTTTGTTTTTCTTGGGAAATTTAAGTTGCATATAAAATCCAGAAGACTGGGGGGTGGAGAGATGGCTCAGAGGTTAAAAGCCCTGGCTGCTCTCACAGAGGACACTGGATCGATTCCCAGCACCTACATGGTGGCTAACAACCATTCGTCTGTAACTCCAGTTCCAGAGAATCCGACACCTTCTTCTCACCTCTAGGGGCATTTCGTGACATGGGTGCATTAACATAGATGCAAGCAATAGACTCATACACATAAAAGATAATGAATAAAATGTTTTTTAAAAAATCCAGAAGACTGGAAAAGCCTCATTGGATAGGATCTAAGTTCTCTTTCAATTTTCACATCCCAAGCCTTTGGGAAGCAGTTGACACGACAGACTCATAGACTCTTTGTTCTGACGTCCTGAGTGGCAGTAACAGTTCTCTGGGCACGCTCACTCCACGTGCTCCCTCCACAGAGCCTAGCTCCTCCTCTCTCTCCCCTATAGCACTGTTACTGGAGAACAAGTGAAGTCACATCTGGAAAGCACACCAGGCTCTTCAGGGAAGGACCTAGAATGACAGGGAGGTGCTGCCGCCCTGGCTTTTCAGGAATACTTGGGTTTTTAGGATGAGTCGAAAAGCTGAGTGTGGGTTGAGTATTGTTTTAGATTTGCACATCTTCAGTTTGATCCTTAACAAGATGTTTTCTTAGATTCCAGGAATTTTGTGATCTTAGTTCAGTGTTGATGTTTTACATCCTTCTCAGGACTCCAAGTACTCTTTAAGGAATGTGTGGTTAATGTAGAGAGAAAAATCCAAAATCACACTATGTCTGAGAGCCAAGAAGACCTGGCTTCTTCACTGGCTTCCAATACCGGCCTTAAATAAACACGACTAGTTTTTCTGGAAACACCTGTCACCTTACAGCACTGGGGAAGGATGAAGCCAGAATCTTCAAGGTTCATCGAAGAGCTCAGTCAGACATCATTTCTATTCTTCCAAGCGTTGCAATTTGTTTATTCTCCCATACGATCCTCAGGCTAGCCTTCTACCAAGAGTAAATTCTGCGGGTGCTTCCCATGGGCAGAAAAGCTTTGGTTCAAAGCCCCACAGATTACCAGACTTGATTATTCCACGAACGCTGTATTTTCAACCACAATAGGCTTCTTTTTAAAGAGAATCCAATTTCCAATGGGTTTAACCTAGAAAAACAGCAGAAAGCTAATAAAAGCTTGGGTCTGCTCCAGGGAAGCTTTGTGGCTTGCGGCTGCTACATGATTGGAGCTCTGGTCCAGGGCAGAGGTTTGGAATGGCTGCCCGATTCTCTAGTGGATTTGCTGCTCTCTGGGATGTGGAAGAGGGATACTCCCACTTGGGCCCTAACCAGGAATAAATGATCATTGATTCCTTCCCATGTTGCCAAAACTTGGAATATTGAGATATTAGAGACCATGGTCTTCATCTTTGGCAAGAAAGAAAGTGAATGCGACCAACTCCAGCCTCCTTATTTTCGCCACCCGAATTAGGATGGGGTTCACACCTTGTGGCACAGCTGACACCCCAGTTTCTTAGACAAACATAGTTCAAATGCTCGGGTTCTTTCCTGCCCTTCCGTATCCATTCTCTCCTATGGTCTCCTATTCCGACGGCTTAGGGGTGTTTTACTAAAGAAGCATAACCTACACTCCTAAAATGACTCTCCTGGTGTCAGTAGATGCTGGATAACTTTAGCCAGCATCAGGTGAACTTTTCTTGTCCCTAAAAACATGTACTTTCCTGTACACACATACCCCATCCCACCACAGCTCTAAGGTTTCTGAAACTGGTGTTTAGCTGAAGTTCTTTTCTGTGTTTTGTGGTACAGGGAATTGACGCCCCGATGCCTGCCAGGCCCACGCACTACCACTGAGCTTCATTGCCACCCTGCCCACTCAAGTTCCACGGACAGGCTTAGCCCCTCACATGCTATACTGTGTGGTAGATTTTATAACTACGCTTGTGTACATATTGTGTGATCTGATCAGTAATTTCTTCCGGGTTTCAATCTCTTGAGGGGAGTCGCCATAATCTCAGCAGTCATGAGGCTGAGGCAGGAGGATGGCCAGATGTACCTTGCTTTCCTCGTATTCAGCTGCACTGACTCAAAACAAAGCTATATGAAGTTGAGGTTAATGAAGCTGAGAGAGTTGGGGGGTGCTGGGTTTAGGGTCTAACAAGTCGCAATGGAGTATAGGGTTCCTTCAACTGCTTTTCCACATTAGGAAAACTGGTTTACATGACTAAGGAACGGCAAAGCAAATGATTAGGAAATGTCAGAACTCCAAGGCAAAGTAGATGTCAAATACAAAATAGTGCATATCACTCTGCTAAAAATCTCCATGAGCTGGCTATGGTTCCTGTGGCCCTAGGACTTGGAGGCAGAGGTAGGAAGGTCAGAAGTTCAAGGTCAGATATATTGTGGATTACTTGAGACCCTGTCTTAAAAAGCAAAACAGCAACAAAAGTCTCATTAATTTAGATTGAGCTTTCCTTGAGGAGTCTCACTTCTACCCTATTATACCTGGAGTCTGAGCTCGATGGTGGTTTAGGGCAAAAGTCAAACAGAGAAGTCTATGTTGTTTCCTCTCCTCCTCCTCCTCCTCCTCCTCCTCCTCCTCCTCCTCCTCCTCCTCCTCTCTTCTTCTACCTCTTCCTCCTCCCCCTCATTTTCCTCCTCCTCTTCTTCTTCCTCTTCCTCTTCTTTTGAGACAGAGTCTCCTGGCCTGGAACTCACTATATAGACCAAACTGGCATACATCTCATAGAGATCTGCCTGCCTCTGCCTTCTGGGAATTAGGATTAAAGGCCTGTTCCACTCTGCTCATTGAGAAGTCTGTTTGATAAACTTGTCCTCCCAGCTCCCAGCTTCCTCAGCCTCTTAGAAGCCAGGTGTTTCCATGTGAACTCTCAAACAGTGTGAGAAAATGTACCGAGTGCTCCAGTACCTCCCTTAGACTACAGGTCACACTGGCAACCATCATCACACTCCTTTAATCCCAGCACTCAGGAGGCAGACGCAGGCAGATCTCTGTGAGTTCAAGGCTAGTCTGGTCTACACAGTGAGTTTCAGTACAGCTGGGGCTACAGGGAGACCCTGTCTCAAAAAGGCCAAAAAGAAAAAAAAAAAGAAATGGAAAAGGAGTTCATTTCTTGAGGGATTCTATAATGATAACAGATAATAGAACAACTAGCATAACTTTTCAATTCTGCAAGTTAAGGTACTTTTGCTCCCATTTTAAAGATAAAGAAGCTTTGCTTCCCAGGGATCAGGAAATTTGTTCCAGCTAGTAAGAAACATGTAGAATAAAACCAGCCCTATAAACTAGTCCTCTTTCTTTTTTTTTAATTTTATTTATTTTTTATGTGTATGAATGTACTGTCTGCATGTAGGTCTGTGCACCCGTGTTGTGAAATGCCTCGGAGGTCAGAAGAGGGTGTCGGATTCCCCTGGAACTTGAGTTAAAGACAGTTCTCAGCCACCGTGTGGGTGCTGGGGATCAAACCCGGGTCCTCTGCAAGAGCAGTCAGCGCTCTTAACTGCTAGGCCATCTCTCCAGCCCCTAAACTAGTCCTCTTTCTACAGATAGGGACTGTGAGTCTCAGAGAAGGGAAATGGCCTTTCCCAGGCCAGGCTGTGAGGGGAACTGGAGTGGCAACCTCGCCGTGCTGCTTTGTCCGTCACATTCAGGTTACTCATGGGCTGAGGGATCTGTAGCTAGAAAAAGATGACCAGGATGGACCATATGCCAGAGTATAGAATAGAAATGTTAAGGGATTAAACATAACCTCTAGTGGTCTCCCCCAATGAAACAGAATTGGAGACCAGTAGCACAAGGTATGAGGAAATTGATGTATTGTTTTTTTTTGGGGGGGGTGGGTTGTTTTGTTTTTGGTCTTTCTAGACAGGGTCTCCCTGTAATCCCAGCTGTCCTGGAACTCACTCTGTAGACCAGGCTGCCTTGAACTCACAAAGATCTGCCTGCCACTGCCTCCCAAGTGCTAGGATTAAAAGCATGCGCCACCACACTCAGCAATGTATTGTTAAATAGCCTATGGTTGACAAAGGAGATGTTAGAAGACACCTTGAGATGACGAAAATGAAAACACAACCTGCCCACACTGGTGGGATGTAGACGAAGCAATGCTTGCAGGGGATTTTATCCCAGATTTTAAAAATATCTTAAAGCCATAAAGATACTAGATGGAAGGAGAGCATGAACTGCAAGCTGTCCTGTGATCACACACACACACACACACACACACACACACCTTGGTACATGTGCACAAACAATAAATAAAGCAAAATCATTTACGTCACCGGGCGTGGTGGTGCACGCCATTAATACTAGCACTCAGGAGGCAGAGGCATGCAGATCTATGTAAGTTCAAGGCCAGCCTGGTCTTCAGAGTGAGTTCCAGGCCAGCTGGGGCTATAGGGAGACCCTGTCTCAAAAAGACAAAAAAAAAAAAAAAAATATTGTGTCTTCTAAAATAAACAAAATCAAAATGAATAAACCTTTAGCTTGATTGACCAAGAAGAAAACAGGGAGTCTCGGATTGGTAGATTCAGAAATGAAAAGGGTGTTTGGAAAGAAATGCTATGAACAATTATATGCCATGAAATTAGGTAACCTAAATAAAATGGAAGAATCCCTAAAAACACAGATTATCAAAACTGACTCAAGAAGAAATGTACAACTTGAATAGAACAACGACAAATAAGAATGAGTTAACAGACAAAAACCCACCCAGAACCAGAACCAGCTGTCTTCACTAGAGCGTTGCCCTAACATAAGGAGAGCCAATGCCAACCCTTCATCAGCCTCCGGAAGAGAGAAGAAACAAAGCTATGTTTGCTAACGGTCTATTTAGAAAATTCTTAGAGATTCATTAAGATATTGTTAGAATGGATAAATGAATTCAGAAAGGTTTGAAGTTATACAATAAAACACAAAAATGAATTGACTTGGGGCTGGAGAGATAGCCTAGCGGTTAAGAGCACCGACTGCTCTTACAGAGGACCCGGGTTCGATCCCCAGCACCCACATGGCGGCTAAAAACCGTCTGTAACTCCAATTCCAGGAGAACTCCAGTTCCAGGGGAATCCGAGACCCTCTTCTGACCTCCGCGGCACTGCACGACACGGGTGCACAAACCTACATGCAGACAGTACATTCATACACATTCAAAAATAAATAAAAATTAAAAAGAAAAATGAATTGACTTCTATAACACTTCCAATGAACAATTGAAAATAAAAATTTTAACTATTTTGCTTAAAATACTGATTCAATGCTAAGTATTATAGTATATACTTATAATTCCAGTGCTTGGGAGGTGGAGGGATGATTAGGAATTCAAGGCCAGCCTGAGCTACATAGTGAGTTCAAGGTCAGTACTGACCCAGTCTTTTGAAAAGAAAATATGCAGGGGGACTGGAGTTGTACAGTACCTGCCTATGGGATCTCGTGTTGTCCTGGCAAGTCTTAAACTTACAATCCTCCTGTCTCAAGCAGCTGGGATCACAGGCATGTTTTACTATGCCTGGTTTGCAGGGACTGGGTTTGACACCCCATACCCCAAAATTTAAAAAACCCAACAACTTAGAAAAAATGGGCTGGAAATATGGCTCAGTGGTTAAGAGCACCGACTGCTCTTGCAGAGGACCTGGGTTCAATTCCCAGCACCCATATGTTGGCTAAGAACCATCTTTAGTACCGGGTGTGGTGGCACATGCCTTTAATCCTAGCACTCAGGAGGCAAAGGCAGGTGGATCTCTGTGAGTTCAAGGCCAGTCTGGTCTACAGAGCGAGTTTCAGGCCAGCTGGGATTAAAGGGAGACCCTATCTCAAAAAAATACCAAAAAAAAGACGAAAGAAAGAAAGAAAGAAAGAAAGAAAGAAAGAAAGAAAGAAAAAGAAAGAAAGAAAGAAAGAAAGAAAGAAAGAAAGAAAGAAAGAAAGAAAGAAAGAAAGAAAGAAAGGAAAGTACCTCAAAAGACCCACTATTACTATGGCGGTATTCTCCGAGATCTTTCGGCTGACTGCAATCCTGACCAGAATCTCACTTGGCTTCTTGATATAAAGCAACAAACTCACTCTAAAGTTCATATACAATTTTGATAGACTATAACATAACCAAAGAGTTTTGAAAGAAGGACAAATTTGAAGAACTCGCACTTCCCAATTTCAAAACTTACTACAAAGCAATGTTAACAAAGTAGTGTGGTGCCTATTTCTAAGGGTAGACATGCAGATAGCTTAATGATATAGGGTTGGACATCCATAAGCAAACCAACATCAATAAATTTTCAACAGGGCTGTCCAGACCATTCCATAGAGAAAGAATTGACCTTTTGACATCAAAATGAAGGGCTAGGGGTATTATTCAGTGGCAGAGCGCTTACCCAGCATGCTCCTGGCCCTGTGTTTGATCTCCAGCATGAAAAGAGTGACATGTGTCTGTAATCTCAGCACTTGGGGACCAAGGCAGGAAAATCATAAGTTTGAAGCCAGCCTGGGTACACAGTGAGACCCTGTGTGCTTCAAAGGGACACCATTAAAGTAAAATACAATCTACAGAATGGGAGAGTTTACTTGTAATTATATTTCTGCTATAGGATTTATATCTATACTTTATAAAGAATTCTAATAACTCAGTGGTAAAAAGAGAATTATCCTAGTTTTAAATGGTCAAAGGAGCCAACAAATCTCTACAAAGGAGACAGACAAATGGCCAGTAAAGACACGAAATGGCCTAGCAGTTAAGAGTGCTGACTGCTCTTGCAGAGGACCGGGGTTTGATCCCCAGCACCCACATGGCGGCTGAGAACCATCTTTAACTCCAGTTCCAGGGGAATCCGACACCCTCTTCTGATCTCCGTGGCATTGCACTACACAGGTACACAAACCTGCATGCAGACAGTACACTCATATACATAAAAAATAAATAAAATTTAAAAAAAGACACAGAGATGCTCAATGTCTGTCATCATCAGGGAACTGTCAATGAAAACCATAATGAGATTCTACTTCATCCCCACCAGGAGGTTAGAGTCAAAGAGGTCAGAGAGTAACAGGTTGTGGAGAACTGCCAGACCCTCTGGTAGAAGAGGAAAATGGTGTATCCGCTTTGGTAAATGCTCTTGAAGTTTCACGGGTGGGTGCCACAGCTAGCAAGCAGTCCAGCAATCCCACTCTTAGGTATGTACCCAACAAAGACAAAAACATGTCCACACAAGAACTTGTACTTGGCTGAAGTTGTAGCTCAGAGGCAGAGTGCTCGCCTCAGCATGTGCAAGGCCCCTGAGTTTGATTCCCCAGGAGACACACGGAGACACACATGCAATTTAAAAACCTGTACATGAATGTTTATTACTATATTACTATATTATTCATAAGAAGTTGAAAGGTGGGAATAATACAAACATCTACTATCTGATAGTGGTTAAACAAACATAGTGTTGTGCATATAGTAGAATATTATTTGGTCATAGAAACGGTGATGAATACTACATGGCACAATGTGGATAAACCTGGAAAACATTGTGCCAAGTGAAAGAGGACAGTCACAAAAGACATAACAACAACAACAGATGATGGAGTATATGGTTGCATTTATATTCCACATCCCAAATAGGCAAATTTATAGAAGTAAAGAAGCAGATTAGTGAATGAATACCTAGTCCCTAGGAGGTGTGGTAGACTTGGGGACAGAAGCTTAAGACTCTGGGGTTTTTCTTGGGGTAATGAAAATTTCTTTTATTTTTAAAGGCATGCACCACCACTCCCAGCTATTTATTATTTTTTATGTGTATGAATGTACTGTCTGCATGTAGGTTGGTGCAACCATGTTGTGCAATGGCTCGGAGGTCAGAAGAGGGCGTCAGACTCCCCTGGAACTGGAGTTAAAGATGGTTCTTAGCTGCCACATGGGTGCTGGGAATCGAACCCGGGTCCTCTGCAAGAGCAGTCGGTGCTCTTAACCGCTGAGCCATCTCTCCAGCCCATGAAAATTTCTTAAACCAATTGTGATGCTGGTTGTGCTGTTCTGTGAAGATACTAAACTCACTGAGCTGAGCATTTTATTTTTATTTTTATTTCCTTTTATTTTTGTGGGTTTTTAAAATTAATTTACTAATTTATTTATTTTGTCCTTTTGAGACAGGGTTTCTCTTTAGTCCCAGCTGGCCTGGAGCTCGCTCTGTAGACCAGGCTGGCCTTGAACTTGGAGATCTGCCTGCCTCTGCCTCCTGAGTGCTGGGATTAAAGGCATGCACCACCACACCCGGCACTAAAGATGGTTCTTTGCTGTCATGTGGGTGCTGGGAATCGAACCCAGGTCCTCTGCAAGAACAGTCAGTGCTCTTAACCGCTGAGCCATCTCTCCAGCTCTTTTGTGTTTTTTTTTTTGTTTTTTTTTAATTTGGTCTCATTTTATAGCTTGGGCTGGACTTGAGCTCACTAGGTTGCCCCAGCTGGCCTCAAACATAAAACACTTATCCTGCCTCAGCCCTCCTAGTTCTAGGATTACAGGCATGTGCCACCGCACCTGCTGAGTTATGCACTTGGAAGTGGTGAATTGCATGTGAATTAGACTCCAATTAAGCCATTGAAATGCATGTGAGATGGTTAGGGAGATGGTCAAAGTGCTTGCTGCCCAAGCCTAAAGGCCTGAGATTGGACCTCTAGCATTTCCAAGATAGCTTTTGTGTCTATGATCTTGGTGCTGGGAGGGGAATGGTAGAAAACTCTGTTAGGCAGATCCCCAGAGCTCGCTGGCCACATCAGCCAATCTAGGAAAATCAGTGAGCTCTAGATTCAGTGAGAAACCCTGTCTCACAAAATAAGGCAGGGGATGGTAGATGAAGATACCTAAAGTCAGCCTCCACCTGCACACACATACACACACACACACACACACACACACACTACATGTGACAGACACTATTAAAATTAAAGCAAGTAGCCAGGCGTGGTGGCGCACGCCTTTAATCTCTGCACTTGGGAGGCAGAGGCAAGTGAATCTCTGTGAGTTCAAGACCAGCCTGGTCTACAGAGTGAGTTCCAGGCCAGCTGGGGCTACAGGGAGACCGTGTCTCAAAAAGACCAAATATAATAATAATAATAATAATAATAATAGCAAGTACTCTTAAGTATTACAAAACCAAATAATGAAACATCAATAAAAGTTCTTCAAAGGTGAGGGAGAAGAACAGGTGGGGAGACAGTGGAAAGAAAGGAGGATGAGGATCAGATTTTTCTTCTGCCTGAGCTCTGTGTATTCTTGAATCTTGTGTTTCCTCACACTTCAAAATTTGGGGGGTTTAAGCCAGGTTTGGTGGCTCACGCCTATAACCCACAGGAGGCTGAGGCAGGAGGATGGCTGGTTCAAGGCCAGCCTGGTGTATACATGGTGAGACTGTTTCCAAAAAAGTGTGTGTGTGTTGGGGCGGTTAATGTAACAATGAGAGAAGAAGAAGAACCCTGTGGTGTGGAACCCACCAGGGCTTTCTGACAGCCTCTACATGTGCTTGTACTAGATTCTGTAAAGAAAACAAACATAAATAGCATTAATTTTGCTCATCAGGTGCTTAGAGACTCCAGGATAAGTTTAATAGAAGTGAAGCAGTATTTGGACTGGAAAGAAAAGAAAAGAAAAGAAAAGAAAAGAAAAGAAAAGAAAAGAAAAGAAAAGAAAAGAAAAGAAAAGAAAAGAAAAGAAAAGAAAAGAAAAGAAAAGAAAAGAAAAGAAAAGAAAAGAAAAGAAAAAAGGCGGGCTGGAGAGATGGCCTAGTGGTTAAGAGCACTGACTGCTCTTGCAGAGGACCCAGGTTCGATCCCCAGCACCCACATGGCAGCTGAGAACCGTCTGAAACTCCAATTCCAGGAGAACTCCAGTTCCAGGGGAATCCGAGACCCTCTTCTGACCTCCGCGGCATTGCACGACACGGGTGCACAAACCTACATGCAAACAGTACATTCATACACATAAAAATATAAATAAAAAGGGCTGGAGAGATGGCCTAGCGGTTAAGAGCGCTGACCACTCTTACAGAGGACCCAGGTTCGATCCCCAGCACCCACATGGCAGCTGAGAACCGTCTGAAACTCCAATTCCAGGAGAACTCCAGTTCCAGGGGAATCCGAGACCCTCTTCTGACCTCCACGGCGTTGCACGACACGGGTGCACAGACTTGCATGCAGACAATACATTCATACACATACAGAAATAAATAAAATTAATTAAAAAAATAAATAAAATAAATAAAATAAATTTTTTAAAAAAGAAAAGAAAAGAAAAAAGGGAAGAGAAGGGAAGGAAAGGAAAGGAAAGGAAAGGAAACTACTCTGATGTTTCCTGGAAAATTGTTTCCTGAGGTTCACAGATTGAGAATTCACTGTATTAAGTGTCAGAATCATTTCCCAGGTTAGAACAACCTAAACTTTTAGTTCAGGTTTGAGGGAAGAAACAAAACAAAACAAAACAGAACTCCACTAAGTGGCTTCCTCTTCCTGGTCCCTAATCCTTTTCTTCACCTTATCCAGATCTTTCCACCTCTAAATGGCCACAGGCTCAGATCAGAGCGGCTGCCTGGACGCTATGGAGCCCTGTTGGCCAGCACAGCCGTGGATGACCTTCGTGTGCGTGTGTGTGTGTGTGTGTGTGTGTGTGTGTGTGTGTGTGTGTTTAAAAAGAGCCAGTAATGTTCTGGATGACTCTGTGGTTAGCTCGGGACTGACCCTGAACCTTAGTAGTTTTATGAGCTGCATGTTTGGTTCTGGGATCTTCTCCCTAGCTATTGTTGTTATTAAGACTTATTTGTGTCTCCAGTGAATCTCTCCTAAATCCCTGACTGTTATCTGGCCCCGGTATGCGTGTCTACCAGGAGACTACATTCTTGTCTGAGACATGTCCTGACTCTCTGATAGCAGCCACCGCTAACCCAACTTTACTGGGGACTCAGATTGATATGATTAAGTTTAATGAGGTCCACTCTCTGCCCTGAACCTATTCAAGGATAAACTTGTAAATCCAACGCATTCTGAAGATGACAAGTTACTGCTTACCTTTCAACCTTCAAGGGATTTGAGGGATGATTTATAACTATCTTCTCCTCCCACAGTATCATTAGAAAGAGCTCATGAAAGTGAACTGCTTTTGCAGCCCACAGATTCTTATTCATAAAAACTGTGCTCTTATGAATAGGAATTTATAATTACGTTTATGCTTTTGTGCCAGTGTGAAATCCTGGCCATCAAGGCACACAGCATAGACCCATGTTGAAAACGGTACTGTTCTCATGGTTACTGTGAGAACCTTCCTGAATTGGATTTTCTCTCAACTGTCCACCCAGATGGCACA
Source organism: Rhizomys pruinosus (assembly GCA_009823505.1). NCBI lineage: Eukaryota > Metazoa > Chordata > Mammalia > Rodentia > Spalacidae > Rhizomys > Rhizomys pruinosus. The sequence goes on from VZQC01013894.1 coordinate 549,055, forward strand.
CGAGAAAACCTCCAAGAGAGAGACACAAAAATGACAAAATTATACCAATGGGAAGATGAAAGTAAGAAAGGGTCCGAACTCATCTGCTGACCCGCCCTCCTGCTGCTGAGTCTGGACAGCCAAGCTTTCCCTGAGTGCTTGTGACCGAAGCGGACATTTCCTCTGATACTGCCCATGCAATTTCCTTGGCTCCTCACACAGTCATCAGTTAATCTTCCTTTAATGACCCAGAGCCCTCTCTGTCGTGGGGACTCCAAGGCTCTGGAGTCAGCAGGCCTGCCTTAGAGTCCTGGCTCCTATTGCTAATAAGCTGTATGATCCTGGTCAAGTAACTGAATGCTCTTGAGCATCGGTTTCTTGTCTATAAAATGAGAATGGTAGACTCACACTTAACTGTGTTGGCTTGACGGTTATGTGATATAATCCAGTTGTCTTTAAAGGGCTTTTCCTCCCACTCTTCTTGATAAATGAAATCTTTTGCAGAGCTTCCTTGTAAACAAATAAAAGTGGGACTGTCTGTGTCTTTAATATTCTATTAGCACAGAGCACTCCACAATCGATATTTGAATGACAGCTGTCATGGGTGTCAGTGTTACTTGGCAGGAAGCCTTTTTTTAAGTTTCAGTCTAACATATCAATGTGGTTTTCTGTCATCTCACCAAGCCACCCTCTGTCTTTTTTTCTCTGTAATCAGTATACTTTTGCAAAGCATTCCTCTCATCTTTGGCTTTGTGTGTGCTTACTGTTGTTTGTTTGTTGTGTGTGCTGGGCGAGTGCTCCTCCGATGAGCCACATCCCAGCCAACCCATCTCTTAATTTGCTGCTTCTTAGAAAGCAGACAACCATGATTTAACATTATATGTAAGATAAGGGCAGGCACATTCTGTGTAAGTTCCACTCAGCATATGAATAACACTCGGAAGGTGTCTGACCTAACACTTTTCCAACCTTACCATGAGATGCAAGCACTCTGGACCTGTTAGAAATTTTAAAATTGGGGATTTGGGGATTTTTCCTGGGATAGTGAGTTGCAGTTCAATATCATTTTGTGATTCTGTCAACCACATAATTGCAAGGGAAAAGACAAACACAGTGTTCTGCAGTAGACCGGGTACCCAGTGTTTACTGGACATATGTAATCAATAAATTATGGGAGATATCCAACACTTCATTGTTAATCAGCTTTGTTATTTGACTTTGCCCGTCTGTCAGCTAAAGGAAATATTCTAAGTGCCTTTACAGTCCACTGGGCTGAACTAAGATGTTTGGTAGTCTGGGTGTATTAAATGCAATTCTGACTTAGATATTTTCAACTCACAATGGCTTTACTGAGACTGTTGCAAATCAAGGAAGGTCTCTACACAGATTGTGTCAACTCATACATTGCAATGCGAATCTTAATGTAGAGGCTTTTTTTTTTTTAAAAAAAACAGCATGGTATGATGGGACAAAGGTGAATTTTGTAGTCAGAGATAACCCTGAATCTTAACTCTTGCACTTGTTCACTATATGACATCAGATAAGTTACTTCAGCACTCCGAACCATTCATTCATCATCTGTAAAATAGAGGAATTAAAATCTATAGAATTGGATCATAATGGGTAAATGAGTAAATAAATACAAAGTATAGAACAAAGTCCTAAACACTGTCCGGTGATAGGAAAGCAGCCTCCTCTCTCATTCGCCCTTCATGTTTTCCTTTCTTCCTGTTCTTAGCTGTGTTTCTGGGTAGAGTAAGAGGCTTGCCAGCTCTGGTGGAATGTGTAGCCAGCTGGGCTAAATTATGGAAGATGTTAATGAAGCAGTAGCAACAAAACCTTCGTAGACTATGAGAGGTCAAGGGACTGTGCATGGCTAGAATTATAACTCCAACCGATAGTTTATTTATTTATTTTTAGACAGGGTGTCATATGTAGTCCTAGCTGACCTGAAACTCACTATGTAGCCTAGTCTGGCCTTGAATTTTTGGTGATTATTCTGTCTCCTACCTCTAAGTGCTAGAATTCAAGGCAAGCAGCACCACACCCAGTTGTGCTGTTTATATGACTTTTGACATCAAAATCTTGCCTGTTGTTGTGAGCTGGGATCTGTTCAATTCAAGCACCATCAGGAGTTTGCCTGTTTGATGTTTTGATTGCTAACCCTCTTTAGCCATCTCTCTAGGCCAAGTTTGTCTGTTTGAACTCAAAGCTTTGTAACCACTTTTAAAAGGATCTGATTAAGGCCGGGCATGGTGGCACATGCCTTATACTAGCACTCGGGAGACAGAGACAGGCTGGTCTTTGTGAGTTCAAGGCCAGCCTGGTCTACAGAGTGAGTTCCAGGACTGCTGAGGCTACAGGGAGACCCTGTCTTGAAAAGACAAAAAGAAATGATCTGATTAATCCTTTTAATGGATGGACTGTACATAATGACTGAACACAGATCACAGAATAAACTGTATTTTATCAAATAGCTAATTCAAACAAATCTGTCAGCACAGCTATATAACAATGCAGTTCTGATGTTTCCTGCCGATCTCCTTATAGCAAGGTTCTGCCATGGGTCTGTCTTCTGCCATGCTGATGTGCACACTTTCTTCTTTGTCTGGTGGGACGTTGTGACCTTCTGAGTCTCCTGCCACCTCACACTCCTCTTCACTAGTCGACTTTGTTCAGATGCTTTTCAGTATTTGCAGAAAATTTTCAGTGTCTCTGTCTACAATTGTTCAGCATTTATATTTAATCACAGTCCTTCGAGCTGAGTTTGCACACCAGCCATAACCACCTTCCTCTGCTCCTGAACAGACCTGGTTAGAGACAGAATACTTGAAGTTGTCTTTCTTTCAGAGTCCACCTTGTGAAATGCATGTTATGCCCCCTACTTTCTATCTGGCAAACTTACGATGTCTATGACTCTCACCTATGCTCTCTCCTTATTTCTGCTTCTTCTTCTTCCTTTTTTGGTCTTTTTGAGACAGAGTCTCCCTTTAGTCTCAGCTGTCCTGGAGCTCGCTCTGTAGACCTCACAGAAATCCACCTTCCTCCAGAGTGCGGGGATTGAAGGGGTGCGCCACCACGCCCGGCTTCTGCTTCCTCTTTAAAGAAAAGAACACTCTCAGTTGGGCATGGTGGTGTGTGCCCACGGTCCCAGCACTAAGGAGGTTGAGGAGGATCTCAGATTGAAGCCAGTCTGGGCTACATAATGAGACCTTGTCTGAACGTCAAGGGGAGATGGAGAGAGCCATGAAATGAATATGCATGAGAAAGAAAGGACAAGTTCCAGGGTGGAACATCATACAAAGCCTTGTCTGTAGCACAGAAGACATGGCAACTACCTTCCTTTGAGTAGACCAGAACTTTGTCATTCAACTACTTCATATTTCAGCAAACTTTGCTTCTAATGCTGTTTGACTGTATTGTTCTCCAATTACAGTCTGAGCTTCATCCAAAAAGCTTTGTAAGGTAACCTCAGAGGGGTTATCTTAACAAAATTAACATTGCAGAAAGCACAAAGGAAAGAGAAATTAAATTAGAAAAACTCAATTTAATTCTATTTTCAAACTAAAAAAAGAAATGGGATGTACTCTAGATAGTGAGACTTTTTTTTGAAAGTATAAAATTAGTCTTTTGGGACTGGGCTAAAGTTCAGCTGGTACAGTGCTTGCCTACCATGCAAAAAGCCCATGGTTTGAGTCTCAATACCACATAAACTGAAGTTTAGTAAAGCATGCCTATAAACCCAACATTTGTAATGTGAAGGCAAGAATATCAGGAGTTCAAAGTCAGATTTGCCATATAGCGAGTTCCAGACCAGCCAGGGCTAGAAAAGACCCTCTCTTTAAATAAATAGATACATAAACAAATCGGTCTTTAAATTAAAAGCCATCTGGTAATGAGGACTCCACCTCTCCTTAGTCGCTACTTGGAACTCTGTGGAATCCATGAAACAGCGAAGAGAGTACCAGACTCAGTAATAAGATGCGGTTCAAGCCTTGACTTTTCATTTCCTCCCTGTATGTCCTTGGGAAAGTCACTTAACCCCTCTGAGCCAGTCTTTAAATTAGTAATAAACCCACCTCCTTGGGCTGCTGGGATTCAGCTAAAAGACTGCAAACTCTAAAGCACTGGGCAAATGAAATGTTATCTTGAAACTATCATTGTTCTCTCTCCTTTGTGTTCTTGGGCTGGCCTGTTAGAGCCATGCACTCAGCTCCTGTCCCCTCCCCTCAGCTCCTGTCCCCTCCCCTCAGCTCCTGTCCCCTCCCCTCAGCTCCTGTCCCCTCCCCTCAGCTCCTGTCCCCTCCCCTCAGCTCCTGTCCTGTCGTGTCTATCCCCTCAACTCCTGCCTCTAGCTTGAGAAGGAAATCACCATCCTCACCCAGGTCTCCCTAGTGAATGCCAAGCACTTTTCCTAATTCCAGCTCCTCTAATCCTTGGGGCAGTCCTGTAAGATGGTGAAAGAATCTGGGCGCTCTGACCCTGTCTCCATGCCTGAAGCCAGGCTAATTTTGAGTAAACTTTGGATGGCGATCTATATCAGCCACTTTGCTGATAGCCTTTAATAGATGCTTTACTTCTGGAAGGAGGTGAACTCAGCACCAGCCCAGAGTCATGATTGAACCCAGGCCTAGCCCTGGAGATCTCAGGAACTGTTCCTCCCTGTTTACAGAAGAGACATGGATCAGGGGAAGGTGTGACTGGCCCTGGAAGAGACATGGATCCACACTGTGCCTCTTGGGGCTGCTTGGAAAGCCCTAGGCTCAGAGGACCTAGGACCAACCGCTAGGCAGCACCAGGGAGCTGGAAACAACGAGCCTCAGTGGCCTGGGCTCTGCAAGCTGTCTTCTGTGGCCTGGGTTCTGTGGCTTGAGCTTTGTGGCCTGGGCTCTGCAGGCTGTGACCCGGGTCTGTGGCCTGGGCTCTGCAAGCTGTCTTCTGTGGCCTGGGTTCTGTGGCTTGAGCTTTGTGGCCTGGGCTCTGCAGGCTGTCCCCTGTGGCCTGGATTCTATGACCTGGACTCTCCAGGTTTTACTCTGCGGCCTGGGTTCTGTAGTGGACTGGCCTTTGCGCTTGAAAACCTCCAGACAGACCTAAATCTGAGCTGCCTCTTCTAGCCAGGGCACAGCGGGGCCTGATGAGGTCTGAAAACAGAACCAGAAGCTTCAAAGAAAGCTGGACAGGAAGTTTCCTCACATGGCCGGGGCCTGGCGGCCTTGACATTCCACGAAGTCCAGATTGTGTCAGCGTTTCCATTTTAAACCTCTAATTTCGTAGGTTTACAGCTGAGATCGTAAAAAATCACTCTGGGTTGAAATTTGGCACCCAGTTTCTTAGCTGTTTTTAAGTTGCACATTCAAAAATAGAGACATTTCTAGCTTCAAACATTTTGGGGACTTCTCTGTAAATGCTCTGGAAGGTTTGTTTGGTCAAAATTAGTTTCTAAATCATTGGTGGAGGGCACAGCGAAGGCCTGCCTCAGAAAAATGTTTTGAAAAAGCAGTATTAGTCAACCAGAAAGCTGTGCTCCCTCCAATATAGTGAGGGCAGCACCGACCAGGGGGGCGGAGGCCCTCAGGCAGAGCCAGGGGGGACGACGGCGGGATCCAGTGCAGCTGCGCGGTCAGAACAGAGCATCACGTGACCCCCAACACCACCAAGGCCGCCACTGCCACCAGGGCCTCCAGCTGCTCCGACCTCGAACCACAACTGGATTTCCAACTGTAGGCATCCTGGTGGAGCACAGGAATTAGCAACTGGTTATAGGAGGGTGTATTGTTCAGTTTTCATTTGTTTATTATTAAGACAGAATCTCACTATGTAGCCCAGGCTGGGCTCAAACTCATGATCCTCCTGCCTCGGGCTCCAGAGCACTGAGATGAAAGGGGTGGAACATCAGGCTCTGGCTCCTGAGTCGGATGTCACAGGTATGTGGCCTGGACCAATACAGAGTTAACTTCCATTTGCTTTGCTTATAAAGCAAGAATAATTGTACCTTCCTCGCAGGCTTGGTATAAACAGAAAAGATGGGATGCATCTACACAGCTGACCTTTAACAATGCCAAACTATAGGCAGCTTGGAGAGATGGAGCCATTTCAGCAGTGGTCACTAGATTTCCACCCCTGGGCTGGAGGAGATGGACTAGCAGTAAGAGTCTGTACTGCTGCTCCTGCGTGGGACAGGAGTTGCATTTCTAGCACCCATATGGATGCAACTACAAACTCCTGAAACTCCAGCTCCGGGGGATCTGATGCCCCTGGCTTTTTTAGGCACTGGTGGTCACATGCACATACCCAGACCTGACAGACAGACAGACAGACAGACAGACACACACACACATATGCACTCACACACATACATACACAATTGAAAAAAAATAAATCTTTTAAAAGAAATTCTACTCCTTTTGTACCTCTCTGGCGCCAGTAGAGACCTTCAAACTATTAGCATAGTAGAAAATAACTTCCTTACTTGTTTCAGTTTGATTTGTCTCTCCTTGTGCTCCATGTTGGCCTGGAACTCGCTATGTAGCCCAGGTTAATCTTGAACCCACTATCCTCCTGCCTCAGCTTCTCGAGTGCTGGTTTCCTGGCCTGTGCCACCACACCCAATTTGAAATGAATTTTTCCTCTCTCCTGCCCTTCTTCCCTTCCTCCCTCCCTCTGTCCCTCCCTTCTTCCTTTCTTTTCTCCCTCCCTCCCTTCCCGTGTGCTGGGAATGGAACCCAGGGCTTTCTGCATGCTAGGCAAGTGAACACTCTTCCCCCTAAAACTGACATCATAAATCCCAGTATGTGAAGAATCAGATGCATGAGAAGGAGCTAGTTAGTGCATAGACGTGGGAAGAGCCCTTGAGAGTGTGAGCTGGGGTGAGATGACTGCTCAGCTAATTCACACGCAGCTAATCCAGGCCCTGTACTCAGCCACCTGAGCTCAGGAAGGTTTGAAGCGTCCAGCCATCTCAAGAGTGAGGCCTTGGCAGCTTCAAGAAGAAGAGCAGAGTCAGCAAGGTGCATGCCCGAGGGAAGAAAGGCAGGAACTGCAACCACACTCCCAGGTTGGTCTCAGGAAAAAGGCAGCAGCTGGTGACACATCAGTGGCTCTGAACCCACCCTCGGGCCACCAACGTGATGTCTGTCTCTGGAGAACATAGTTCTGTCAGTGAGTTACTTCTTCAGAAACAACTTTAACAATAGATGTACCACCGAGAGGTGCAGAGAAAAAGGAGAGATCAGTCCAAGGCGAGATTGCAACCAGCAGGCCTGCCAGCTGCTGCTGCTGCACCTTTGAGCCACAACAAATTTCACCCACAAGGAGTCAAGGTAATGTACTGGGTGAATATTAACTGATTAGGGAAGAAGTGAGGGTCGCATTTAAATCCCTGCATCAGGAAACCCTGGGTATGATTCTTTTTACGGTGTTCAAAAGGACACACATAGGTGGCACATGCCTATAATCCTGACACTTGGGTGGCTGAAGCAGAAATATCTCAAGTTCTAGGACAACCTAGGCCTACACAGTGAGACCCTGTCTCAAAAAATTTTTTTAATGAAAAAATAAACTAAGGAATACCTATAAATGTATCTACTGGATGAAACCCTAAGATAAACACATATTCATAAAATGATGCCATGCTGAATGTATTGTCCTGACACTTCGTTTGTTCAAGCTGTTTGTGATACTCATTCATGTGGACCTGTCTAGCTATAACCCATTCATTTTCACTGCTGTGTAATGTTCCATTATTTGATGACGCTGACATTTATTTAACCTTTGACCCCCTTGGTAGATATTTTGATGAATTCCAGTAGGTTTTTTTTTTCCATTGCAAGCGATACTGTTTTGAACATTGTTCTACTTGGCCCTGGGAGCATGGCTGGAATGTCTCTAGAGATGTCTTTCTGCCGGATCCTAGAGTTTGCATAGCTTTAACATCCCAAATAGCACCAGATTGGTTTCCAACAGATCATAAGTGATCTCTAGCAGTGTCTACTGTCCTTGCTCCTCTGCTCCACGATCTTTTGATTCTTGATTTTATCTGGTACTTCAAGTTCTGGCAATCTAGTGAATATGAAATGGTAACCATGACTCCAACTCAGTTTCCCTGGTTTTCAGTGAGGTGGCGCATCGTTTTATGTTTCTCAGTCAATCCTTGTTGCTCTTTGGTGAAGTGAGTTTCTAAAGCTTCTGTTTTGTTTGTAATGTGGCTTTCTGTATTGGTTAACAGACATTCTTTAGATACGACTGCACCTTTGTCCATTAGTGGTTGAGCGTTAGGTACTGACTTGTCTCTCTACTTACCTGTGTTGGATTCTAAGAAGCAGAAGTTCGTAGAGTGTTATGACCCCCTTCATCCTTCTCTTACATAACTTTCTCACAGGAGGGAAAAGAAGCTGGGATTTAGTTCACCCTGAATATGTGGTTCCCCTGCTCTTAGATAGAGTCAGTTGGGAGGAATCTGGAGTTGATTCAGTTTATTTTACACATATTTTTCCCTAAAGCAGGAGCCCGTCTCTGAAGCCCCCTCCCCCCCCAAAAGCACAGGCTTTTGTTGATGACTTTCACTTGGCCTAACAGAGATTCTGCTTAGTGTCAGCCAGCCATTAGAGTCTCAGAAAGAAGTTTTGTTCCTAAGAGTCAGTAGGAAATTGTAAAAAGGAATCCCGAGGCTTCCTTAGGTGATGGTTTGGGAACCAGCACTAAACAAATATGATGACTCCTGTGTGTGTGTGTGTGTGTGTGTGTGTGTACATGCATGTATGAGTGAACAGTCCATGTGTGTGTGTGCACATGCAGTATGAGTGAACAGTCCATGTGTGTGTACATGAATGTATGAGTGAACAGTCTGTGTGTGTGTGAACATGCATGTATGAGTGAACAGTCCATACGTGTGTGTGTAAATGCATGTATGAGTGAACGGTCCGTGTGTGTGTGTGTGTGTGTGTACATGCATGTATGAATGAACGGTCCGTGTGTGTGTGTGTGTATATGCATGTATGAGTGAACAGTTCCTGTGTGTGTGCACATACATGTATGAATGAACAGTCCATACGTGTGTACATGTATGTATGAGAGAACAGTCCATGTGTGTGTGTACATGCATGTATGAGAGAACAGTCCCTGTGTGTGCATGTGGAAGCATTCTCTGCCATATTCCGTTGAGATGAGGTCCTTGCTGAATCTGGAGCTTGCTGGCTTTCATCTGGTCCGGCTGGTCAGCAAACCCCTTTCCTGTCTCCACAGCACACAGTACAAGCTTACTGGCACACATGGTCACGCCTGGCTTTTTCAGTGCAGGCTAGGGATTTGAACTCAAGTCTTTTTGCTTGGCAAACACTCTTACTCACTGAGCCGTCTCCCCAGCCATGTAAACCAGGTGTGTAAGCCAAGCCCCGATCGTGGTGCTCAAGCACAAGTCCTCAGACCCGTGTTTGGGCTGGCTTCCCTCTCACCTGAAGATCTGTGTTGATGATATAGAAGGTGATCTAGGCGCATGGCCCACAGCTGGCAACAAGCCTGCTCCAGTCCTTGGGGAGGAAAGCCCTTCAGCTGCACCCAGCCCACTCAGCCTGTTGCTGAGCTCTGCCACAAACCTTCCCTCTACATTGCCTCAGACTTGTACCCACACACTTGGCCCACATGATGTCTGTTGCATAGAAGGAGTGTTGTGGCCACAGCTTGTGACTCTTTCCTGTCAGTCCTCAGGCTGTGAGCACAGTGCACAGCCCTTTTAACTCAGCCCATCATGGCATGTTTCTCATACGCTTGTCCTGCAAAAAGACAATGTTACTTTGTTTCCCTGCCAAACAATCTTAGGGAGGGTTTGGAGAGATGATTCAGCCCTTAAGAGCACTAGCTGCTCTTGCAGAGGACCTAGGTTCAGTTTCCAGCACCCACAAGGCAGCTAACAACCATCTGTAATTCCAGTTCCAGAGAATCCAGCACCCTCTTCTGACCTCTACCGGGTATTACACAGCACAGGTGCACTTACATACATGCAGGCATACACTCATACACATAAAATAAAAATAATAAATAAAATATATTTTTTTAATCTTGTGCCAGGTCTGGTGGCACACGCCTTTAATCCCAGCACTTGGAAGGCAGAGGCAGGAGAATCTCTGTGATTTCAAGCCCAGCCTGGTCTACATAGTGACTTCCAGAACAGTTGGGGCTACAGAGAGATCCTGTCTCAAAAAGACCCCCCCCCCAAAAAATTTTACAGAGGATCACTTAGGACAAAGAACAGCTGGGCATTCTGTTCACAAAGATCCACTCGAGTACCACCCAGATTCTGTCTCCTGGTCAGGCATAGCACACAGCCAAATGCACACCTGCACATAACACACAGCTAAATGCACACCTGCATACGGTCTCTGCGGGTTTTAGGTGCCACACTCTCCTCTAGCAGCTGCTGCTCTGGATGAACCCCGTGTCCTCAGTCCTCTTGGATCAAGGCTTCCAGCTCCACCTTTGCTGCACTATCTTGTTAAGCTCCGTTTCCCTTGGTCAAGGCTTCACCAGCCACCCTCAGCTGAGCTTGCACCAGGATCCTGATTACTCTGTCTGTCTGTCTGTCTATCTGTCTGTCTGTTTCAGGGAGGATCTCTCTTTATATCCCAGGTTAGTCTCAAATTTGTGATCCTCCTGTCTTAGTCTCACAAGTGCTGGGATTATGGGCATGCACCACCACAACTAGCTGGTTTACTTTTAAAAAAGTAGGGCTGAGGAGATGGAGTTCAAGGTCACCCTCAGCTACACACTAAGTTCAAGGCTATGTGACAGTCTGTTTCAAAACCAAAAACTAACTGCAAACTATTTATTATAAAGAAGTCGCAAAACTGATTTTCAGATCAGGTAATATCATTGTTTAAAAAAAATATCTCGGGGGGCTATAGAGATGGCCTAGCAGTTAAGAGCACTGACCGCTCTTACAGAGGACCGGGGTTCGATCCCCAGCACCCACATGACGGCCGAGAACCATCTGAAACTCCAATTCCAGGAGAACTCCAGTTCCAGGGGAATCCGACACCCTCTTCTGACATCCATGGCATTGCACAACACGGGTGCACAAACCTTCATGCAGACAGTACATTCATACACATACAGAAATAAATAAAATTAAAAAAAATATATCTCAAAGCCGGGCATGGTGGCACATGCCTTTAATCCTAGCACTTGGGAGGCAGAGGCAGGTTTATCTCTGTGAGTTCAAGGCCAGCCTGATCTACAGAGTGAGTTCCAGGCCAGCTGGGGCTGCAGGGAGACCCTGTCTCAAAAAGACCAAAAAAAAAAAAAAAAATCTCAGAGCAAAGGACCCACCTCCAGGATGGATCAGAGAGCAAAGGACCCATCTATTTCCAGGATGGATCGAGAGAATCACAAAGATGAAGAGATAAAGACTTTTGTCAAAAACCTTGCAATTTAAATCCTAAAACTAACAGGGAAAAGATTTGTGGGTCCCAAAAGACAAAATGGCATCAAACTTAATGGCTGAGAAAGAAAAGATACAGCTTTGCATTGAGTAGGATGTACCAGAAAGTGCCAACTGAAAGGTTGACCTGTTTGAACATCGAAAGGAAGAAAAGCCTCAGATTGCTATAAACATCGAACCCCTAAGTGGATCCTATTTGTAACAACTATTTATAATGAGTCCTAATGAAACTTATCTTCTAGGTGCTGCAAGGTTTTGATATGAGAGACTTTCTTGCCTCCCCCCCATAGAAAAAGGAGAAATATGATGATGATGAGGTCGCTATCCAACTGTAAATTGGAGACAACTATTATAGAGGTAATCTCTTAAAATGGGTAAAACTGCCTTCTTTAATTGACAAATAGACATAAGAACTGTGAAAAGGATTTCTTCTTGTTCAGAACCAAATATAATACTAAAGTCCTTAAGCTATGCACTTAAGCAAAATATATTAATACAGGAGCTTGACATCAGCATGATTATTCTACCACGGAGATGTTGGCCAGGGGATCCAAGCCCCACAAAAGGTAAAGGCTCCTTGCCTCTAAACTGGGATACCTGCAAGAAGAGAGGCGATAAGGCCCTGCTGACGAAGACCTGACATTAACATGGAAAGATGTATATGAGACCACACATGCAAGTGTAAAGATGGCCTCTGGAATCCAGAGGGTGTTACCAAAGGCCACTAACCAATAAGCAAATAGGGTTCTCCCTGAGTCAAACAAGACTCCACCGTCAGCACCAGCTACAACCTCACCTGCCTGGAAATAGCTGCAGCAGAGCAGCCATATGCCTGTATATCCCAAACCTAAGCTATTGGCTCTCTCCTTGGAGGAATAACCCATGGTGGTGGGGCTGTGGGGGTTTGGGCACAACAGCCTGCAAATTGGTCACATGAAGGATGCTTGTACTCATAGATCATCACTTATAGCTAAAAAATGAAAAAAAAAAAACTGAGAAAAGATGCAAGAAATAAATGTATGGCAGAATTATGATCTGGGATGGGGTAGGGTAGGGGGGAAGGGAAAGGGAAATATGCCTGATCTGAATTGGAAAAGATGTATGAAATGCACAAAGCACCAATAAAAAAAAAAAAAAGAAAAGAAAACTGACTGAAATGGTGAATCGGGAGGGGTGTGAGGTGCAGGATAGGGACACGGGTCTATATTCGATTAATGTATTTTGTACATTAATTTATCATGTAATTTATTTGACATGAGTTCAACAGTATCCAATTTTGCCCAGACTCTCTCTACAGGTTACATGGTGTTTTAGGACTTAGTAAAAGTAAATATGTGTATATTAAACAACATTGGTTTAAAGGTTCTGATAAAAAAATGGTAATGCACCCGAGTTAATTGGAAATATAAATTGTTGTCCACATTTGTTTCACTTAAAATCTCTATAACAGCCGGGCGTGGTGGTGCATGCCTTTAATCCTAGCACTCAGGAGGCAGAGGCAGGCAGATCTTTGTGAGTTCAAGGCCAGCCTGGTCTACAGAGTGAGTTCCAGGACAGCTGGGGCTACAGGGAGACCCTGTCTCGAAAAGACAAAAAAAACAAAACAAAAACAAAAAAAAACATTTATAACAATAACTTTTGGATTGGACACATACAAATGTTCTCTCATAATTTTTCTGTTGTACAGTATCATCTTGTAGCATTCTCTTTTACCTGTAAGATGATTTAACTTAAAAAATTAAGTTGCTTCCAAGTTAACACCACAAACATCCCCAAAACAGCTGGGTGAATTTGATTAAATCTGTGCCTTGATTCCAGCCTATATAGGTATGTGTAATACAACTGCCTTTTTGAAACTTATGGGTCAAAAAACAAAAATCTAAAATAAAAAGGGGGGATACAGATATATATGAAACCTTTTTGTCAAAACCTTGCAATTCAAATCTAAAACTAACCACGGGAAAAGATTTGTATGTTCCAACGGGTCCAGAATGTCACCAACTAATGGCTGAGAAAGAAAGAAAAGTATAGCTTTGATTGTGCGTATGTACCAGGAGTGCCAGCAAAAAGGTTGGCCCCATCTGAACATTGAAAGGAGAAAAAGCCTCAGATTGCCAAAGACATAAAACCCTCTGTGTGATCCTACTTGTAACAAATTATTTATAATGAGTCCTAATGAAACTTACCTTCTAGGTGCCACAAAGTTTTAATACAAGAGACTTTCTTACCTCCCCTCCATAGAACAAGGAGAATATGATGATGATGATGATGTCGTTCTCTAACTGTAAATTGAGCCAACTGTTATAAGAGGTAATTCTTATAAAAACCGGCAAAACTGCCTTCTTTAATTGGCTAATAGACATAGGACTGTGAAAAGGAATTATTCACTATTCAGAACCAAATATAATACTAAAGTCTCCTTAAGCTATGCACTTAAGCAAAATATGTTAATACAGAAGAACTCTGATATCAGCAATGGATTATTCTACCAAGGAGATGTTGGCCAGGGGATCCAAGCCCCACCCCACAAAAGGTAAAGGCTTCTTGCCTGTAAACTGGGATACCTGCAAGAAGAGAGGTGATAAGGCCCTGCTGTCAAGACCTGATGTAAGCATGGGAAAGAGTATTTGAGACCACACTTGCAAGTGTACAGTTGGTCTCTGGAATACCAGAGAGTGTTACCAAAGGCCACTAAACCAATAAAGCAAAATAGGTCTCCTTGAGTCAAGCAAGACTCCTCCGTCAGCACCAGCTACACCTCACCTGCCTGGAAATACTGTGCAGCAGGGCAGCCATAAGCCTGTATAGCCTCAAATCTAATTGGCTATTAGCTCTCTCCTTGGAGGAATAACCCATGGCTGATGCCACAAGCTTACATGCCTCTAGTGGGTTAGGAGATGTTATTAGCCACAGTAAGACCCTGTCATATTTTAAAGAAAAAAAAGTAATCATGGATTAACATACCATCCTCATCTATGTCTATACCAAAGTAACCTACCATAACAATTAGTACTGTTTAAATACCTATATTCTAATTGTTTGTGCTTCATTAGTAGGATTGAAAGGTTATCCTGGACAAACTGTCAGCCCATGAAAGGAAACAGCCAGAATTGACCAGAGTCCAAAACAACAGCTCCAGACAAAGTAGACTGTTTTTCTTCTCGTCCACATGTGCCCCTTTCTAAGCCTAGGGAACAATCTGTGGAAGAGGGGGGCATTGTAGAATGTAAGGGCTTATGGGGTGAATGCGGAGACTACAGCAATAACTCTGGACACTTATTTGATCAACTTGTTTGAACATACATGCTCCCCAGCTGGATGGTGGGACCTTTGGGCTGTGGGGTTTTGGCACAACTTCTTACAAATTGTTTTACAAGAAAGATGCTTGTACTCATAAATTATTACTTATTGTTAAAAATGAAAAAAAATAAAGAAGTGAATAGAAAAATAAAGAATTGTTTCTAAAAAAAAAAAAAAAGGACCCACCTCTGGGATATCAGAAAGAAAAAAAACAACACAAAAAAACAGAATCAATAGAACAATATCTGTCTATCTATCTATCTATCTTCATCTATCTATCTATCTACTCTAAAAATCTGTGTCCTGGGTTACCTCCGAAGAGATCTCATTGTGTGGAGTCCTCTATAGGATGATAGTGTTTGGTGGGATTCTTATTTGCTTTCCATTGTGTATTTTTCTGTGCTTTTGGTCATGGGTTTGATTCTTTTGCAATCTATGTGAAATTCAATGTTTCTTCTTGCAAAAAAAATAAGATGACATCATGGAAAAAAATCTCAATGCAACTTTTAATTTTTTAATTTTTAATTTTTTAATTTTTGGGTGAGAAAGGCATAACTTGGTGTGGGTAGAGGGAGCTGGATTTCTTTTTTCTTTTTTCTTTTTTTTTTTTTTTGTATCCCAGTCAAGTTTCATATTTATTGAGGGGATAGAAGTAAAAAAATTCTTTTCTGGGCTGGAGGGATGGCCTAGCGGTTAAGAGCACTGACTGCTCTTGCAGAGGACGCGGGTTCGATCCCCAGCACCCACATGGTGGCTGAGAACCGTCTGCAATTCCAGTTCCAGGAGAACTCCAGTTCCAGGGGAATCCGACACCCTCTTCTGACCTCCGCGGCATTGCACGACACGGGTGCGCAGACCTGCATGCAGACGATACATTCATACACATAAAAAAAAAATTCTTTTCTAAGCGGGAGCTGGATTTCTTTGTGCAATAAAGTCAGAAGGTTGAGCTTCTGCTCAGGAGATCGATGGCCAACAAATGCAGCTGTCATGTGAACAGAATCTAGAGAAAGAGGCCAGGGAGCCGGACAAACTAGAGAAAGAAAGCAGGAAGCCTTTCTCTAAAGCAGAGAAAGCTCCTTTCTTTCTGGGAAAACCCCTCTGAAATGGAGGCTGTTAAGACAGCGGTGCCTCAAGATCACTTCCACCTTGTCAGCTGAGTAACGCGTCCCCCCGCCCCCATAAAAGTATACTATGCATAACTGCCCGCTGTGATCGGTATTGAAGGAACCCAAGGGTGAAGGCAGTAAAATGATGCCTGGCCCTCTCACTGCTCTGCACCGTCAGCAGCCCAGAGCCCAGGAAGCACAGCTCAGAACTGAGCCTTTTCCTCAAGGATGGGGTTGGGGTTAAGAACCTTTCAAAGATATCAGGCAGAGGCTGGAGGAGGGCAGAGGGCAGCCTAACACAAAAAAACCATAACTACATAACAAAGCAATGCGAATGGGCACTGGGCGGAGTCTACGCACTGAGTCACATGTCTGGAGAGAGCTTTGACAGAGACAAAAATAGAAGAGAGAAATATCCGTAAAAAGCCCCATATAATCAAAGCAGCATGCGTTTGCTCCAGCCAGACACAGGTCAATGTGCTACGAGTTACCCAAGTTACAGCAGTGACTCTGGCCATTGTAAATTTAAGACCACTTCATGCTAGGCGAGCACCCTATCTTTAAAATGTTTTAATTTTTTGCACATGTCTATGAGTGTGGTGTGCATACCAGTGTGTATGTTTGCACATGTGTGGGTGTACATGTGTACATGTGCATGCGGAGGCCCAAAGCTGACAGGAGCCTCCCAAGATCACTCTTCTACTCTATGCATTGAGCAGTCTCTCCATCAAATGGAGCTTTCTGTTTGAGGTAGTGCCGCTACTCAGTTCGCTGGAGGGAATGCCCTCCACCTTCTGAAGGCGGGAATCACAGGCAGGCCCACGCACATGACACTGATGTGGGGCTGAGGATCTGAAATACCCTCAGGCTTATGTAGTAATCAATCCCTGCTAAGCCACCCCCGTTCTTAAATTTGTATGTGTTATACATGTGTTGCACATGTTTGTTACACATGTGTTACACATGTGTATTACATGTGTGTATACTTGCTTGTACATGCATTTATGTAGGTCAACTTCAGGTGTCAATCACTCTCTACCTCACTTGTTGAAACAGGGTCATTCCTGGGCATGGTGGCACACGCCTTTAATCCTAACACTTGGGAGGCAGAGGCAGGCAGATCTCTGTGAGTTCAAGGCCAGCCTGGTCTACAGAGTGGGATCCTGTCTCAAAAGACCAAAAAAAATTTATTTATTTTATGTATATGAATGTATTGCTTACATGTAAGTGCATGTTATGCAGTGCCTGTGGAGGCCAGAAGAGGGCATTAGATCCCGTGGAAGTGGAGTTAAAGATGGTTGTTAGCCACGATGTGCATGCTGGGAATTGAATTCACATCCTCTGCAAGAGCACCCAGTGCTATTATGGATAAGCCATTGCTCCAGCCCCTGAACGGCCTTTTTGTTCTTGCTACTACACAAGTGGAGGCCATGTCATAATTCTTTCACATCAGACATAGTGATGTGCGTGTGAGAGTCTCTGTTCCTGCCTTTCTAGTGCTTCAGTCTTGAGTAACAAAAGTACTTGAATTTCCGTAGCAGTGAAAAGGAGGGAAGAAATGAAAACAGTTGAGCAGTGGTTTCTAACTTAATGACCAGATAGTTGATGTGTCATCAGAGTCTGTCTGAACCACATAAGGAGGAGCTTTCTTCAGTGGGGAAAGAGCTCCTCTTTGAAGGTATCCAGTGTGAGGTGTCTATAGGATCTAAGGTAATATGAAAAAGGTAGAGCAAGAATGCGGGTGTTGGCACTCAAGAGAAGTGACTGTCTCTTGGATGTGGACGTCATAAGTGTGCAGGAGACTGTGACTCCCATTGCCAAGAAAAAAAAAAGAGAATGATGAGAGATCTATGATAGTTATAGAAGCCCTGGAGACAATAGACAAATGAAAACAGATGTAATAATCAGACACAATAAAAGAAAATATTAAGAACAATGTCCCAGGGTACTAGAGAGATGTCTCACTCCATAAAGTGACTCCCACGCAAGTAGGAGGACTGGAGTTCAGATCCCCAGCACCCACATAAAAACGAGGAGCCATGGTATGCACCTGTAACCCCAATGCTGGGGGCAGAGACACGGGCATCTCTAGCTGGATGGGTGAGCTTTGTGTTCAGAGAGAGACCCTGTCTCAAAGAAAATGTGGAGAGTGGGGTTGGAGAGATAGCCTAGTGGTTAAGAGCGCCGACAGCTCTTGCAGAGGACCTGGGTTCAATCCCCAGCACCCACATGGTGGCTGAGAACCATATGTTACTCCAATTCCAGGAGAACTCCAGTTCCAGGGGAATCCAACACCCTCTTCTGACCTCTGAGGCATTGAGTGACATGGGTGCACAAACCTACATGCAGACAGTACATTCATACACATACAAAAAAAAAAAAAAAAAAAAAAAAAAAAAGAAAACGTGGAGAGTGATCCAGGAAGACACCCGATGTCCACCTTTGGTCTCCACATAGATGCTCATACTCCCGTGTGCACACACACATACACAGCTCACAGACATGCCAAGAATAAAGCACTGAAGGATTTCAACATTAAGAAGTCAGGACAAAAAAAAAAAAAAGAGGGCTGGAGAGATGGCTCAGCGGTTAAGAGCACCAACTGCTCTTCCAGAGGACCCGGGTTTGATTCCCAGCACCCACATGGCGGCTAAGCACTGCCTCTAAGCCAGGCATAGTAGTGCACGCCTTTAATACCAGCACTTGGGAGGCAGAGGCAGGCAGATCTCTAGGATTTCAAGTCCAGCCTGGTCTACAGAGTGAGCTCCAGGCCAGCTGGGGCTATAGAGAGACCCTGTCTCAAAAAAAAAGTCAGGACAAGAGGTCTATTATCATTATACTTAGTTGTCATTGTGGTTGAAGCCATTTTTTTTTCAACAACAAGAAATGGAAACAAAGGAAAGGAGGAAGGAGGAGAAGAGAGGAAGGAGAAAAGTTGAAACATCATTGGTATTTGCAAGTAAGACTGTCTAACCAAAAAATCCCAACAAAACCAAATAAATAGTGAACCCAAGAAACAAACAAGTAGCCAAGAAACCATTTTCCTGCTCCATCTCAGAAACAACCACTTAAAAAGGCATAAAATTCAAATACCATGCAGAGTATAAACACAAATAAGAGAAAATCAAGTCTGGAGATACCTGGGAAGGAGCAAGAGGAAACCCCTTTCTTCTTTTAGCCCGAGCTGTGGCTGGCGACCTCCCCCAGGCCTTCACCGTGAGTGTGCAGGTGTGGAACCCCCAGACTACAGAGGGTGTCTTCCTTGTTTCTCTTTCAAGTTCTGCTAGAGAGCCAAACACAATCACAGGTTCACCCTGGAATGTGCATTTTTCTCAAACTGACTAAAACTTTAGAGATAAAACAATAGGAAGCAGTCATTTGTGGACCAATGAGAAGATAGTCCAATATCCAAATTACTAATTAGTTCTCTCCTCTGCCCCCAGCCTGAGACCTAGCAGTTCCACGAGTCAAGACTTAGTGTCCATTTTTCTATTAAAGCTCTGCTTCAACAAAAGACTCTAGAAATGAATCCGGAGTTTGAGCTTTCCCACGTACATGAAAGCACTTGCACTCTGCTTCCAAACACACCTGCCCGTGCAGATGTTGCACCTGCCTTACAATCTAGGCTTTCCAGTCAATCCCAGTAGCAACAGAGGGAGGCTTCTTTGATGTGGACATCAGAAACAAGCTGGTCAAATTGTATCTTTTTTTTTTTTTTTTTTTGGTACTTTTGAGACAGGGTCTCCCTGTAGCCCCAGCTGAGTTGGAACTCCCTATGTAGACCAGGCTGGCCTTGAATTTACAGAGATCCACCTGGCTCTGCCTCTGCCTCCCAAGGGCTGGGATTAACGGCATGTGCCATCACACCTGGCTCAAATTGTATCTTAATTGTTTGCATATGTTGTTCTCAATATTGCAGAAAAAATTGTAGATTATATGTAGAAGTTATTTTTATGGTTAATCATGACTTTTAACTTGATGGGGTTTAGAATCACCATGGAAACAAACCATAGGATATCTGTGAGGGAGTTTCTAGATGGCAATAAATGAGGTGGGAAGACTCACCCTAAATGTGAGGAGCAGTATTGCATGGGCTGAAGGCTCAGGACTCTATAGAAAAAGGAAGAGCTAGCTGGGCATCAGCATCCGCCACTCTGATTCCCGCGGTGGACTTTGGGACTAGTTCCCTCAATCTCCTACTGCCATGCCTCTCTCACAGCTGTGGACTGTGCCCTCAAAATCAGATATTTTGTCACAGCAACGGGAAAAGTAACAAATCCAGCATTAGACCCATAGCTGGGTAAACCTTACCATTTGCAAGGATGTTCCTTCCATTGAAATATTAAGACATGTATGGCTCAGGGCAGAGACATCTCAAATCAGAATGGGACAGGCAGGGAAGTATTTAGGGTGAAAATTTGAAGATAAAAATTTACAAGAACTACAAAACCACCACTAAAATCCAGGATGTCAGGAGAATTTCTGAGTCAATATGGTTAACGTTCAAGTTCCTAAGGGAGCCGAGCAATGTGGCCACAGGCTAGTCCAATGGAGCCAATTCCCCAATTGAGGATCCCTCAACCCAGGTGTGTCAAGTTGACACTAAAGCTATCCAGCACACCGTGTCATGCAATGCCACAGAGGTCAGAAGAGGGGGGTCAGACTCCCCTGGAACTGAAGTTAAAGACGGCTCTTAGTCATCATGTGGGTGCTGGGGATCGAACCCAGGTCCTCTGCAAGAGCAGTTGGTGCTCTTAACTGCTGAGCCATCTCTCCAACCCTGACATTTAATTTTGTTATTGCATTTATACATGTGTTAATGACAGTATGGGGTGAGTTAGAGGATGACTTGCAGGAGCTGGTTCTTTCCTTCCACGTCTTGGGGATAAACTCAGGTCATCAGTGTTTTACCCACTGGTGAAGCCCCTGGTCCTCCATTTCTACTCATCCTTCCAAGACTATACTTTCAAAGATTGTTTCTATGGTTCCTGTTCATATTTCCTGCCACCTAAATAGTCTAATAATCTCCAAGCTGAAAAATCAGTGGCAACAGTTAATTTTCTCTTGCTTTTTTTTGAGTCGGAATTTCACCGTGTAGTCTAGGCTGCCTGTGAACTTCAATCATTCTTCAGCCTCCCAGGAGCCAGGATTGTAGGCATGTGTCACCATGCTTAACTAAAAAAGGTAATTTTCTAGATTCTGAAGGAGTCTAGCAGTAGACAAAGCTTTGTTTAGGATGAGTTCTTATATATTATAAAATAGGGGTTAGAGATGGCTCGGTGGTTAAGAGCACTGGCTGCTCCTGCAGAGGACCCAGGTTTGATTCTCAGCACCCACATGGCAGCTAACAACCACCCATAGCTCCAATTCTAGAGGAATCCGACACCCTCTTCTGACCTCTGCAGGCACTGCACATTATGGGTACACTTACATATATGCAAGCAAAACACTCATACACATAATAATAATAATAGCTATTATTATTATTATTATTGCCTGGAGAAATGGCTCAGCAGTTCAGAACACTGGCTGCTCTTGCAGAAGACCTGGGTTCAATTTCCAGCACCCACATGGAGGCTAACAATTGACCATAACTCCAGTTCAAGGAGATCCAGCACCCTCTTCTGACCTCTGTGGGCACTGCACAACATGGGTATACTTATATGCAAGCCATATACTCAAACACATAAAAATAATAAATAAAATATTAAAAACTAAAAATTCTCTTGTGTAGTATCAATCAATATACCAGATAAATGGCAGAATTAGCTTAGTCACCCCCCAAGAACCTCAGATAATACAATTATCATCTATCATCTATAAATTATTTTAAAATATATTATGCCGAGCATGGTGGCACACACCTTTAATCCTAGCACTTGGGAGGCAGAGGCAGGCGGATCTTTGTGAGTTCAAGGCCAGCCTGATCTACAGAGTGAGTTCCAGGACAGCTGGGGCTACAGGGAGACCCTGTCTCGAAAAGACCAAAAAAATTTATCTTAAAATATGTTTACGATAAAAGAAGAGATTGTGAACATCAGTAAAAGTCATCTTTTTAAAAAGTCTCAGCTGACTTTAAAAGGACTAAAACAATATTCCTTGAAGTGAAGATAGCCATTGATTCGGTGAAAGCAGAAAGTCTTAGTAAATAAACAGCCAGCCATAACCACAGAGGCATGAACATAAGCCCTCATTAATGATCATTTCCCACTGCAGGCTTCAAGCAGCTTTCCATCTTTGGTTGTGGCCTGATCATCGCCAGCAGATGCAGGATTGCAGAGAGTGTTCTAATGGGCTAGACACCTCTACCCTCCAACCCTTCCCCAGGACACTTGTCTTAAATTTTAAAGGTGACATGTTTAGTAAAATGCCACCAAGAGAGGAATGAATGCTCAAAAGTGACCCAGTAGAGGCAAAACTAAAAGAGCTCTTTTTAGTGGCCAAGCGGTTAGCATTGGAGGGGTTTGTGATGATGCTTAAGTAAAATGAAGCCATGAGGCTGGGTTTAGAATGAAGCTGCACTGCAGAAGCTGAGATCATTTCAACATGTCCCCAATCTGCCTAGGTTTTGAGTCAGATCCAAATTCACTTCAGCCTACATCCTGACTCAGTGCCGAGGCCTTTCCTCCCCTTTCCCAACCCTAATGACCCATGATGGCATTGCTTCTGCCCATCTGAGTCCTGAAGTCCTCCTGACACAGCGAGGTCACTGCAAACACTGTGTCAGTCATGGCTCTCTTATTTTCTGCAGTCAAGAGATCAAAGCCAGGACCCTGCATATGCTAGCCAAGTCCTCCACCACTGAGCCTCTGCACTAGACGGTTGATGTGCATCAAACACGTCCCTGAGATCTCAGTAACAAGATATACACATGTGTAACTTTTTCCATGTTTTATTTTATTTAATGTTTTAATTAATATTTTGGTATGTATATAAAATAATGTGTTTCATTTAGCATTTTTATGTAGACATATTATTTTACCTTGCTCATATTTTCCCTCATTGCAATTTTCTCCATAAATACGTATGCATGTGTATATATATATATATATATATATATCAAAACAGAGTTTCACATAGTCCAGGCTAGCCTTGAACTTTCTTTTATATATATAGATATAGATATATAAATATAGATATAGATATCTATATATATAACTTACCACTAAATGACTAAAACCATCTTTTTATTATTTATTTTTTAATTTAAAAATTTTTTATTTTATTATTTTTTTATGTGTATGAGTGTACTATCTGCATGTAGGTTGGCGCACCCGCGTTGTGCAATGCACTCAGAGGTCAGAAGAGGGCGTCATTGGATTCCCTCTCCGACCTCCTGGAACTGGAGTTAGAGACAGTTCTTAGCCAATAATTAGCCGCCATTTGGATGCTGGGAATTGAACCAGGGTCCTCTGCAAGAGGAGTCGGCTCTCTTAACCTCTGAGCCATCTCTTCAGCCCCACCTTGAACTTTCTATGTAGCCTAGGATGACCCTAAACCTTTGATCCTCCCACCTAAAACATCCAGAGTTCTACAAGTATAGGCATATGCTACCATGCCCAGTTTATTTGGTGCTGGGGAACAAACCCAGAACCTCATGCATGCCAGGTAAGCACTCTGCCAACTGAGCTCCTTCAGTTTTCCCATTTTTTGAATGAAGAAACTGAGATTGGAAGAAACTTATTGTTTCAACGTGTGTGTGTGTGTGTGTGTGTGTGTGTGTGTGTTTTCTCCCTTATACTAAGTTGCCTGACCTGTGGCTTACTATCCTGTCTAAATTCAGCTTCCTTCTGCAAAAAAATAAAATAAAATAAGCACACACACACAAAAAAAACCCTAATGCTTTTTTCATCAGGACTTTAACAACACTGGCAAGTGTTGTTAAGAACTCAGCTGACTGCATATTGACTGTTCCAGGATCTTCTGACATCCATCTTTCGACAGTAGGTCCAGCTGCTGATTCCATTGTGACTGGCTTTAAGGACATCGTCTTCAAAGCCAAGGTGACCATCTGAGAGGATGGAAGAAAGCAGCAGACGACGGGGTTCTGGGGAGCCGGCCCAGGTAGGGCTGTGCTTTTATGCACAGGCACATTCGTGGAGAGAATTCGTTGTCCTGAGAGGGAGGTTACTAAATACAAGTGGAGTTCAGTTCTTAGTGTAAACAACGGAGAAGGCCTGCGTCTATAATTCCGACAGCATCAAGGTCATTTTAGAGCTGGTGGAGCTCTATTTGTCTTAGGAAATCTCAAAAACTTTTACAGGGAATTCGGAAAATATTTTTGGCCAGCAGGAAAGATAAAATCCTTGCACACAAAGTACAGGCATGGGCCCAGAGACTGAACAGACAGACTGCTGTAAAACCCCTGTTTAATAAGGCATTAAAATGCCATCGACCTGGACACGTTAAAAAAAGGGAGAGAGCTATGAAAACAAATACCATTCAAATAATTAGGATCTTATGCCTAAGGCCAGCCTGATGCCAAGCTGGGACTTCCCTGCAGGAATCGGAGCCTGAGCCCAAAGAGAGGTATGGGTTGGGACAAAGGCGGCTCCGCTGCGCCTTTCCCACCCTCCTCTCTGCCGCCTCTGTAGGCTGCAGGCAGTGTGTGAAATGGTCACCTCTGGTCACTGTGCAGCTCTGTCATTCGCTCAAGTGGCAGTTCCGGGGCCTAGAGGTGGATGGATGGCCCTGCCCTGGGGAAAGGCATGGACTGGCAGCACGGAGCTCGAGGGTGGTCACAGTTCATGAAAGACAAGGAGGCATTTGAAAGCCTACTCTAGTGGGCACATAGGTGCCAAATTGGGATGAAGGTTGGAAAGAGAACATTTGTTTAGGAACATAGCTGCGAGGGGGAAAAAGATGTCTTTTCACTAGCTCCCGCAAATACGGAAGCTGCTGCGGGGCCGCTTCCTGGACCAGGTGCAAGGCCACACGTCGTTCCCTCCCCCTCCCCCACCGACCCCCAGGGTAGTTTCCAAGGACCCAACCCCAGAAGTTTGAAAAAGTAAGAATTTGTCCTCTTATTTTTTCTGTTTAGAATTACTAGCGTTGTGTACGGTCGAATGTTCAAGCGGCTTAATTGAAAGGCGCTCCCATAAATGGAGTTTAAATCGGATTGAGTCTCAGGTGCAACTTGAAGGAGCCTTGGGGTTTTTTTGTTCGGTTTGGTTTCTAGTTTTTGTTTTGTTTTGATTTGTTTTTGTTTTGTTTTTTTCCCCCCTTCTTATTCTCTTTTAAAATTTTCTCACAAATGTGTGTCAGTGATCAATAACTTTCCTTAAGGGATGCCGGAGAAAAATTTGTGACTGTCCGAGTGTTTCGACTTCATCTTGTATGCTTCCTTTTCTTCTGAGAGAGATTGCAATCCAGCAACATTTGAAAACAAGAGCTTGGAAAAAGTGAGAGAGGAAGAGAAAAATAAAACAAATGAAAGAAACATAATTAAAATCTACGCTTTTATTCTGGGGTTCATTTGAATTGGAGCAGTTGGTTTCATTTTGCAAATACAAAAGAAAAATTCAAGCCTTAGGGCCCAAGACTTTCATTAAACTCAGCTTTAGTGAGTTCTAATAATATGGGTGGTTTATTAAAAGCGTGAAAAATGTCATTGCTCCGGCCTTCCCTCAGCGGCGGCCGCACCTCCCGCCTCTGACTCACGCTTCCTCCGTGGCTGCCTGGGTTGTAAAGTTGTGGGCAGGATATTTAAGGTCCACTGAACAGGCTCCTTGAAACCTTTCTTGCCTTTTGGCTGGGATAATGTCCCAATTAGCCATCTTACCATACGGAGCGGAGCGGTAGCTGGACAGCAACGAGAGAGAGGGGCTGGGTGCTCAGGGCTGTTGTAAACCATTAGTTCATCGGCAGCACAAAACTCAGAACCGACTTCCCCGGCAGGAGTCGGCTGGAGGAAATGAAAGGATCAACAGCCCAGAGGAGCACTGTGGCCGATTGTTCCCGGCCACAGCCATCGGCTTTCCTGTGTGTGCCGGAAATTGACCTCCTCAGAAGCCGAGGGTCCAGCAGCCTGAGGATAACGATGAGGCAGGTGATGATGCTAAATCATCTGCCTCCCAGAGCTGATGAGATTGGTTCCTACCTTGGTAGCTATTCCGGTCTCTTAAGCTATAAAAAGCCATGGTTTTTGATTTCACAGAAATGCAGAAACGAGCGTGGGCTGGCACTAATGGACCGGAAGTCCATCACACCCCTTTTGCCTCTTGTTTTATCTAGACGTATCTCATTTGGCCTGTGACCAAGCCTGCATGGCTGGCAACACAGACTCTACTTACCACTCTTTGAAGCGGAGGAAAGCCCTCTGACCACACAGTGGCAAAGCTGGGAGGTGCTTTGCTGTCCGCAGGGGAGTGGAGTTGTTATTTTATATTTTGATACAGGGTCTCATGTAGTCAGGCTGACATACAACTTACTATGTACTCAAGATTTGCTTGGAACTCCCGATCCTCCTACCTCCGTGTGATTTGGTCGTGCACTTCCCCATCCCACCTGCTATCAACAGGCCTTTTATTCCCAGTGTCACTGAAGTGCACTTTGAGGAACAGATTTTGAAGCTGTCCCTTTACACTGGAGATGGCTGACTAGAGACAGACTCTGCCCTCAGTGTCCTGCCACCCAGAGGAGCCTTATGACCCTGGAAGCCAGAGGTACTCAGAACCCTGGAAAGACCAGATGGGATTCTCCCCAACCTCACTCTTCTGCTGCCCGAAGCTGGTATTCTGCACCTAACTGCACATAGATCCAGGCCTTGGCATCTGGTGGAGAAGGCTTAACTGGGAGACAGGAGAAGCAATAAAGCCCCAAAAGGCAATACATAGAATGTCCCAGAAAAAAAGTATCATATCGCCAGACTTGGTGGCGCACGCCTTTAATCCTAGCACTTGGGAGGCAGAGGGAGGAGGATCTTTGTGAGTTCAAGGCCAGCCTAGTCTACAGCTACAGGGAGACCCTGTCTCAAAAAAAAAAAAGACCAACCAAAAAAAAAAAAAAAAAAAAAATATATATATATATATATATATATATATCATATCTTTTAAGTATCTAAAATAAAACCTGTGCAGACTGGCAGCCCAGGCTGGGGAAAGGGCAGGAGCTTGGGCTACTTACGTTTTATCTGTATTATTTCACTATAAGTTTAAAATATGGGCTGTATTTTATTACCTTTAACTAACGTGCTGGACAACTGGCTCAAGGAGATTAGGCATACATCTAATAAGTGGTAAGTTTCAGGCCCATCTTCCTTCTGTCCCCTGCCTGGCCAATCCTGTTCACCCAAAGCTCTGATGAACCATCTCTGGGAAGATGGCACGAAGCCCAGAGCATCACAGAAGTAGCAGAGGTCCCACCCCATGCACAGATCTCTCCACTTTATTTTTTATTTTATTTATTTATTTTTTTGTCTTTTCGAGACAGGGTCTCCCCGTAGTCCCAGCTGTCCTGGAACTCACACTATAGACTAGGCTGGCCTTGAACTCACAAAGATCCGCCTGCCTCTGCCTCCCAAGTGCTAGGATTAAAGGCGTGTGCCACCACGCCCGGCAGACCTCTCCACTTTAGATCTCAGCTCCTGTCAGGAAGAAATCTTATCAATATATTATTTATAGCCAGACATAGCGGCAAAGGCCTTTAATCCCAGCATTTGGGAGGCAGAGGTAGGTGGAATTCTGTGAGTTCAAGACCAGCCTGGTCTACATAGTGAGTTCCAGAAAATCTGGGGCCACAGGGAGACCCTGTCTCAAAAAAGGGACAATATATTATTTATAAATTCATTTACAATCCAGATATGGTGGTATATGCCTATGATCCCAGCACTCTGAAGGCTGAGGCAGGAGGAGCAAGAATTCCAGGCCAACCTGAGCTACAAAGGAGACCCTGTCTCAAAAATAATATCAATTTAATATTTAATAATATTAATTAATAATTATTAAAACCAGGTGTGGTGATGTATGCCTTTAGTCCCAGCATTCAGGCAGAGGCAGGCAGGTCTCAAGGAGTTTGAGGCTAACCTGGTCTACCTAATAAGTTTTAGGCCAACCAGGGCTGCATAGTGAGACCTAATTTCAAAATAAACAAGTAAATAAATAAACAAATAAATATTTACAAAGTACTTATATATAACCATAATAACAGACATTAGCTACTTGAAAAGGGAGATGTAAAATTCAAAAATGAATTCTAGTGCTCCATTCCTTTGCTTTAGAGCGCTGTTCTATAGATTGAGCCCTGTTAGGACTAAGAAATTTATCATTGCAGAAAGTCTTCATGGCACCGAAATCTTGTACTGCTACAAGGATGTGAGTGGTCACGTGGAGGAAAGGAGGCTCAGAAAGGAGGTAAGTCCCACAGCCAGCATGTGGCAGGCCTGAAGCAGGCCCACATGGCCTTATACCTAGTCCCAAGCTCTTTTTACTGCCTTGTACCGATGGTATGAAAAGGAAGCTGAAAGTTAATTTTCTTGGGCCAGAAAATTACCTTTGGGTCTCTAGTGTAACCGGCAAGAAATTACCACCCAAACTGCAGCGCTGGGTCTGGAGTAGATTCAGGTCCATCAACTGCGTTGAGGAGACATCAGAACTGTTCAGTCCCTGCCGCAGAGCCTGTGGGCCAGGCCGAGAGCACATGGAGATTAAGGAGAAGAAAGACTGTGCGCCCCCTCCCAAACTGCCCGCTGCATTTAATGCTATTAAAAGCAACTCACATAGTTTCCACCAACCCTAATGGAGACATGTCATTTTACAGACCCGGCCCTTGCTTCAGGCACCTGGCTAAGAATTATGGGAATTTAAGGGAAGCAACTCCCCCAGAAGTCTCTTCCAGGTCATTCAAAGGAAATGTGTCGTGACTTGGAATTTGGAAGGCAAAAGAAGGCTGTCCTTGCTCGTCACTGGAACCGCATGGGCTAGGGGCCTTCCCAAAATACACTTAGTTGTTTTGGAGGCATTGCTATGATTTGTCAAGTCCACTACCACGGTGACATCTATCTCCGAGGAGTGGGTAGGCTGCTGCATCGCCTCCTGTGTGTGAAGTGAGGGGACAGCAGGTGACCAAGCTCATGGCCCAGCTGTGGTGGGTGGCTGGGGTTGGTGGGCATCACTATGAGTAGTCCCCTCTTAATTGGTTAACTGTCTACCATTTTGGACCCTCCAAATCATAACATTATATTTAAGCATGTTTGTTTCCTTATTGTTAATTTAACACAAAAATCATTAAAAGTACCCATCAGCAGCCTTAAAAGAAAAGGGAGGGGGTAGAACAGTGACATTACTGTAGTGAACAGTGTAGAGATGGTACATCTTAGAAAAAAGAGCAAGCTGGGTGTGGTGGCGCACGCCTTTAATCCTAGTACTTGGGAGGCAGAGGCAGGTGGATCTCTGTGAGTTCAAGGCCAGCCTGGTATACATAGTGAGTTCCAGACCAGCTAGGACTAAAAGGAGACCCTGCCTCGAAAAGACCAAAAAAAAAAAAAAAAAAAAAAAAAAACAGTAAAGTGGGACGTTGGCCTGCTTATTACAGGGACATGGGCAGAGACTGCTCTGAGCTCTTTCCCTACACTCAAGCCAGGTGCATCAGTGCATAATTACAGCACTCAGGAGGCTGAGGCAGGAGAATTCTGATTTCAAGGCTAAACTGAGCTACATGACAAGACTCTAAAAAAGGAGATGGAAGGGAGAGAAGGGAGAGGAGGAAAACCTCCACAGTCTTAAGAAGCAGAGATCATTAGGCGTTGTCCCCGGTTCATTGACATGGACATGGAAACAATGGTGTTGCCTTTAAGCACAAACTAGACGATGTTAGGGCCAAGTCTTGAACCCAGGATTTGGGCTTAACATACGGTTTGCTAGTATGTACCCAACTGGTGTTTGAGGAGCTGTGCAAACTTTGGAACTGTCGCCTGAGGACTTTCGAAGGCAATGTCTCCATCTGGTTCCAACCTCTCTGCCACATGCTTTCGCCACCTCAGACCCAATTATTCCTATAGCCATGCCTTCCCTCTGACAACTGATGTCCCCTAAAACCAGGAGCCCAAATCAATACTTGCTCCCTTAAGTTGTTTTGGTCTGATACTTGGCCTGGGTAATGAGGAAAGTAACTGCTACATCAACACACCCACAGAGCTGAGAGGCCTCTTCAGTGAGCCATCAGGCCCAAGATAGCCAGCTCCGACTCCTGGCACACCAACCAGAAAAACAGAGGCTCAGCAAGACAGCGGAGTCCTCACCTGGTAGAGTGGAAACCAGGTTCAAAGACCACCTACAAGTGGTCCACAAACCAGATGCTGAAAGGGACCTTCCGTAGCTTCACCAGCTGAGCCAGTAAGGACCTTCCAACACAATGAGTGTGGTTCCAACATGGTGAGCGTGGTGGCTCATGCCTGTAATCCCAGTACTTGGGAAGCCAAAGCAGGAAGATGGTGTGAGTTTGCCACCAGCCTGGGCTCCATAGTGAGTTCCAGGCTAGCCAGGGCTAGTGAGATCCTATCTCAACCAGGCAAAATAAAACAAGAGCTCCTGGCTACCGGCTTCTTGTTCCTCATTAGCCTGGATTCAATCTGGCTTAGAAAAAGGGCAGATCGTACCACTCCTGGGCTTGTACCCTCAAGACTCACCCCACCGCAGCCATACGTGCATGGTCATGTTTATTGCAGCTCTCTTCACAATAGCAAGGAGTTGGAACCAACCCAAATGCCCTTCAACTGACGAGTGGATAGAGAAAATGTGGTACATCTACACAATGGAGTTCTATGCAGCAGTAAAGAAAGACGACATCACGAGCTTTGCAGGAAAATGGCTGGAGCTAGAGGACATCATGCTGAGTGAAGTATCACAGTCCCAGAAAAACAAACGACGAATGGTATCCCTCATCTGTGGATGCTAGTGCCAATTACCCAGTTGTAAGTATTTCTTGTGCATGGCCCCTTGAGCTTTTGTCCAAAGCAGTTGGGAGTGATGCATATTGGAAACAACAACAACAACAACAGAAAGGACTGCATCAAAGAACTGACTGAAACAGTGAACTTCTGCTTAAAACAGTCAACTTCCACATGGAGAATATTGAGAAAGATTGAGATGAAAAGCCTGTTTGGCAGAATGCATGAGCTCTGGTGGGGTGGAGGGATGGGGGGGACACGGGTCTAGATTTGATAAAATATATAAATAAATTAAAAAAGAAAAGTAGGGAGAAATCAGATCTTAAGTGTAAAATCCTCCTTGCATTTATAAAACAAAACTGGTTACCCTTTACAGATAATATATTGTTTGCAAAAAAAAAGAAAAAGGGCAGATATATAACCTGCCGAGGTTCCCAAGGACCAAGAAGCCTCAAACAGCTCCTCCCCTAAGCTGAGCCGTTCACCTGTTCACCATGTTTCTGAAGTTGGTGTCTAGTCTCTCAGAAATTTGAGTCACACTTTCCTCCCTCCATGTGACAGCAGTGCTCCCTCAAGTGTCTCCAAATACAAGATTTTGTCAGAAGAGCCCTCCAGTTCACCAGATCCAAAGCTACTGTTTAGATTGGAGCACGTGTAGCTGTACAGCTTATCTGCAGGGAGGACTGTGAGTGCTCCTCCTCCTGCTGTCCCTGCTCACACAGGTACAAGACGCTAGGGTTGAGAGAGGAGAGCTGCAAAGCAATGGAGGAGGAAAGGGTGCTGTCATTTTCTTAGCATGCTCCTGTCTGGACCACGTGCTGGGACCCTTATGTAAGGAGCCATGTTTGGAACTGTCCTGTCTTGGCTTTGGCTTGGTTTCCTCAAGGCAAGGTCAGTTGTATCTTGACGCAGGTCGAGTATAGTTCCCATGGAATTGCTTCCTCTGCAAAATAAGACAATTTGGGATCTCTGAGGGATGGTAGATGCTGAGGCACAGAGGGTGGATATTAGAAACACATCTGAGCCAGTCTTCCTGGGCCTGCTTGCCCCTAGGAAACAATGGAACTAAAGATGGACATTTGTCAGCTTGGCATCATGGTCTGGGTGCAGACCTGTTGGGGCAAGAGGGTGCTTCCATTGCCCAGGGTCCTGGGAGTAGCCCACAGCCCTGATGATGAGCTGCGGAATTACCTTGCTTCCTTGTCACACCCATGGTGGGTGCTCCCCAGGCTATAGGCAGGACACTCACAAAGGCAGCACTCCTGTCTTTGCTGGGGCAGCTAGCTCCCTGGCTCCACAAGCCTCATGGCCATAATACATGAGTGACACATTAGTGCAACACACAACAGCCCAGTACTCTGACTGAAGGGAGAGAGGCCCAGATCCAAGGATTGGCTAGCACGCAAACACTGCCAGGCCTGAAGAACAGGAGAAGGGCTCAGACAGAAGAGCTCTAGAGGCAGACTGTGCATCAGTTGACACGGGTCTGGGGGGAGCTGGTGGGAGTCAGCATGAAGCCCAGGTTTCTGAGCTGTGCTAGTGGCATTTACTAAAACAGGAAGGGCTGGGGCAGAGGTGACGGCTTAGGGCAGAACAAGGCGAGAGAGGGGCCCTGCTGACTCTTCATCTCAAATTCCCAGGAGGTGGTATCAGGAGAGGAGAGTGAAGTTTGGTCTTTTGAGGTTCCTGGGCAGGTGCTGGTGGGAGGAGCCCCCCAGACAGATGGCATCAGACAGGGAGAGTACTCTGTGAGAGAGAAGGCTGCAGCCCCAGATCCCACCCACCAGCAGCACTGAAGGCCTGGGGCAAAGAAACCGAGTAGCAGGACAGCCCACTGGCCAGTGTGTCCACTTGAGCCTCCAGCAGCTGCTCCAGCATCTCCTGCAGCCACTGCCCTTACCACAGGCTGTTTCTTTTAGTTCTTCTTTAAAGATTAGAACTTCTTTTTTTCTTAATTACAGCTTGTAATGACAGATGTGATAGCATGCTTGTTGTAACATGTTAAACAATACAGAGATGTACGCAGGAACCATCACACACACACACACACACACACACACATACACACACACACACACACACCTGGCATACCATAAGCTTGTAAGTTCATGCACACACATAGATTTGGTTTGGGGTTTGTATCAGACACAAATGGGAGCCCATCAATAAGAAAAGAGTAGGAAATTAAAGGAGTACTAATTAGAAAAGAAGTTAAGCTATCTCTTTTTGCAGATGATATGATAGTTTACCTAAGAGATGCTAAAAACTCCACCAGAAAACTTCTAGAAATGATTAAGAGTTTTAGTAAAGTGTCAGGCTACAAAATTAACCTAGAAAAATCATTAGCCTTTCTTTATACCAACAATAAACAAGTGGAGAAGGAATATAAAAAAGACCTCTCCACTCATAATAGCCTCAAAAACAGTAAGATACCTGGGAACAAACCTAACCAAAGATACCAAAGACCTCTACAACAAAAATTTTAAACCCCTGAAGAAGGAGATTGAAAATGACATCAAAAGATTGAAAGACCTCCCATGCTCATGGATTGGGAAAATTAATATAGAAAAAATGTCCATTTTACCCAAATTGATATACAGACTCAACACAATCCCAATCAAAATCCCTATGAGCTTCTTCACAGACTTGGGGAAAAAAAATCCTTAAATTCATATGGAAAAACAAAAGACCCCAAATAACTAAAGCAACCTTGAGTGAAAAAGGGGGGGGATTGCCCTACTAGACTTCAAACTATATTGTAGGGCTATAGTCATAAAGACAGCCTGGAGAGAGCAAACCAGTAAGCAGCATTCCTCCATGGCCTGTGCCTCAGCTCCTGCCTCCAGGTTCCTGTCCTGAGTTCCTACCTGAGTGATGAACTACAACCCAGGAGGTATGAGCTGAATAAACCCTTTCCTCCCCAAAAGGAAAAATAAAAATAAAAAAGACAGCCCGGTTCTGGCACAAAAAACAGACCTGTTGACCAATGGAACAAAATTGAAGATCCAAACTTGAGCTCATAAAATTTCAGCCACCTCATATTTGACAAAGGGACAAAAAAAAAAAAAAACCCTCAATGGAGGAAGGATAGCATTAGCATCTTCAGCAAATGGTATGGCAAAATTGGATCATCATTTGTAGAAGAACAAAATTAAACCCCTACCTCTCACCCTGTACAAAAGTCAACTCCAAGTAGATCAAAGATCTCAACGTGAAGCCTGAAACCCTGAAGGTGATAGAAGAAAAAGTTGGCAATAACCTACAAGACATAGGTGTAGGAAAAGACTTTCTAAATCGGATAGCAGCTGCACAGGAAGTAAGGTCAACAGTCAACAAATGGGACCTCATCAAACTCAAAAACTTCTGTACAGCAAAAGAAACAATCAAGAGGTGAAGAGAAAACCCACAGAGTGGGAGGAACTCTTTACCAGTGATGCATCTGACAGAGCATTAACGTCAAGCATATATAAACTACTCAAAAAACAAAGAAGACAAATGACCTACTCAAAAGATGGAGTAAAGAGCTGAACAGAGACTTCACCAGTGACAAATTGAAGATGGCTGAGAAACATCTTAAAAAGTGTTCAACATCATTAATAATTAAGGAAATGCAAATTAAAACCAATCTCAGATATCATCTCACTCCAATATGGCTAGCTAAGATAAAGAAAACAAATGACAACAGATGCTGGAGAGGTTGTGGGGAAAGGGAAACACTCATCCACTGCTGGTGGGAATGTAAGCTTGTACAATCACTATGGAAAGCAGTGTGGAGAACCCTTAAAAGACTCGGAATGAGCCTCCCACCTGACCCAGTCATACCACTCCTGGGTATATACCCCAAAGACTCATCCTACCGCAAAGATACATGCACATCCATATTTATTGCAGCTCTCTTCACAATAGCAAAGAACTGGAACCAACCCAAATGCCCCTCAATAGACAAGTGGATGACAAAAATGTGGTACATCTACACAGTGGAGTACTGTTCAGTGGTAAAGAAAGAAGGCATTATAAACTTTGCAGGTAAATGGATGGAGCTTGAAGCCATTATGCTGAGTGAAGTAACACAGTCCCAGAAAGACAACCGGAGAATGGTTTCCCTCATTTGTGGATGCTAACACCAAATCCCCCAGATGAAAGGCAAGCTGAATGACATTACTGTTATATTTTTGTTTATCTGAAAGCAACTATGTTGGTATAATGTGAATCTCTCAACGGGCTCTAGAATCCACCTACCAATTATTCTCAGGTTCTGTAATTATTGTATATGGGTGAAGAATATGTATCTGTATTTTAGAGTAATATAAAATTAATGGAGGAAAATGTGAATTCCTAAACATAAAAAAAGACAGAGAAAGATGCAGGACAGTTATGGGAGAATGCATGATCTGGTGGGGCGGGGAGGGAAAGGGGAATATGCCTGAACTGAATTGAAAAATGATGTCTGAAATACACAAAACATCAATAAAAAATTGATTTATCAAAAAAATGGAAAAAAGAAAAAACAAATGGGAGCCCATGATATTCCTCATCTTTTCACATAACAGTCACGGTTATGTATTTTATTATCTTACTGATTGCTATTTAATGATGTACAGTTTGACCATACCAGTCTTTTTTATCTAAATATTCTTTTTTTTCCTTTTAATTTTTTTTTTTTTTTTTTTTTTTCGGTATTTTGAGACAGGGTCTCCCTTTGCGGCCAGTGGCAGCCGCTTGCTCTGAGACCAGGATGGCCTTGAAATCACAGAGTTCTGCCTGCCTCTGCTGTGTGATGAGTGCTGGTGAAAGGCAGAATTGCCACCATGCCTGGCTATCTTTTTATTTCCTTAATTGGATTTATTGAGCTTTATGTTTTGCGTTTCAATAACAATTAATGTTTTTTTTTTTGGCTCTTTCGAGACAGAGGGTCTCCCTGTGAGCCCCAGCTGTCCTGGAACCGACTCTGTAGACCAGGCTGCCCTTAGCTCCAAAAGATCTCCACCTGCCGCTGCCCGCCCAAGTGCTAGGATAAAGGCATGTGCCACCTCACCAGACTCAGACAATAATTTCTTAATCAGGTTTTATGCCCCGTCCCCCAATCCATACCGCCCCACCCCCCCTACTCATGCATTCTGCCATACACGTTAAGTCCTGTCTTGTATCTTTTTCTCACGTCTTTTTTTTTTTTTTTTAACTTTTTTGATGTAGAAGTTTCCTGTTTGGGTAAGTTCTTTGAGCAAGTCTTTTTGTTGCTGTCGTTCCCTTTAATTTTTTTTCTCCAAGAAGTTCTGGGATCACCGGCTCCATCTCAGCTTCTTGAGTGCTGGGATCACCAGCTCCATCTTAGAATCCTGAGTGCTGGGATCACAGGCTCCATCCATCTTGAATGCTGGGATAATCTAAATATTCTTGAGATCATGTTTTATTATGCCCCTATTTTTTTTACTTGATTTTTCAATCAGTTCCCATGTCATGAGAGGCTTTTGGTAATCATAATTTCATTGACTGCATCATATCCCAGAATACAAGTATTCATAATTTGCCAATTTACTTTCTGCCAGTTGGAGACTTTTAAAAATAATAGCACAAAAAAAAAATAATAGCACAATGAACATTATAGAGCATTAAACTGTGTCTACATTTCTGGTTATTTTCTTAAGGATGTGAATACTTTTAGAGTTATTGTCCAGACTACCGAATTGCTTTTTCCAGAAAAACTAACAGTCCCTTCCCACCAGCGGTACCCACTAAAGCCCCCCCCCTTCTTATTACTCTGTTAGAGCAGAGCGGCATGCTACCACATAGCTGCATTTTACAGGACTACCGAGGAAGGTTTACTCATCTGTCGTAATTCCTCTTGTAAGAACTATTAAGTACATGTACCCTTCACTCTGGTTGTCTAAGTCCCCCTTCTCCCTCACCCCAGCCCAGCCCTAAGCCCTCCTACCCCAGGTGTTTATGCTCCAAGTCTGCCTCCAAAATGGCAGCTTTCCTTCTCCTTCTGCATCCCTTGCCTTTGCTCGCCAGCCTCAGCATCCCTCTGTTAGGCACACGCTGGCTGACGGCTGTAGGCTTCTGTGCCTAGGGGCATCCTAGAGTCCCCGTGTGAGAGAACAGAGCAGCCGAGTCTGAGTAGAGCAGTCCAGGAGGCTGCCGGGGGCTGCCGGGGGCTGCCGGGGGCTTTGGGGGACTAGAGTTAGTGTTCACAGGGGACAGATGCAGTAGGACCCTTGTTGCTCTGAGCTGTGCCCAGGAAGATAGGAGTAGGCATCTCCTGGGCCTTCACTGCTGGGACTTCACACAACCTTCTAGTGTTTTCCTTTCCCATTTTTCTCCTCTTATGATTCTGACTCAGGCCTTAATTTTCACAAATGATACAATTTGGTGGTTTGGAGTTTCTGCAGGAGAAATGCCTGTGATCCTCCAAGCCCTGGGGCCTGCTTGCATTGTTGGAGAAGAGGGACCCTGGATGCTCTGCAGGCCCCGTCAGACTGCGGTAATAGGCAGAGGCTGGTGAGCTGCGCTCTAAACCTGGTCCTTCTTAGTGAGACTTCACAGAAATCCCGCTGGAGCTTTTGCCGCTCCTGCCCTGTCTACTTTCCTTCATAATGATGAATGGCTGAAAAGCAAACTATCTAATCTCCAAACTGCTGGCTTTTTTCCCCCCTGCTCTTTCTTCAAGGAAAGGAGGAAGAACATAGTCACATAAAACAGAGTCCTTCATCGCCCACTTCTCAAGAGACGGTTCTTTCCCTTTTCATCCTGGGGCCTGTTTCTGATCTGTGATGGGCTTGCATTGAAAGCTCCAGGCCAGCCCTCTCTAATCGGCTCCGACAGACGCTGCAGTTGCTTGGGCTGCCCATTGAAATTGAATTGATTACCCGGCCCCTCTGCCATTTTGTTCTGTGCACAATTGCTTAATAGCTGTCACCTTGGCTTTCAGCTCCAGCCAGCTTTGGGCTGACTGGTTCCCATTACCTGGGATGACCAGTGCAAGTTCATCACCTTTACAGGATGTCCCTGATTGATTCCGTATGCCTTAGAGACCTGTAATGTATTTGCATAGGGGTAGCTGGGGGTGGAATAGAAACCTCTGGGCCTCAGGGGCTGCCAGGTTTTGCCTCGGGGCTTGCCATATTTGAATCATTACCTGGAAGAATCTGGCCTCTGCTGACATAACTGCTAATGAATTTGTAAATTTCGTAAAAATACGAAACAACACCTCCTGTTCTAACCTTGGCTGTGGCCACCTGCCACCCGGGTGGCAGCCACAATCAGAAACGGTGTGCTTTTCTGGCCTGAGCTTGTGCAGGTCTTTGAAATGACAATGTGTCCCTCCCTGCCCCCAGCAGGCAGGAGGGCCTGGCTCAGGGGGAGGCATCTTTCAAGTAGAATCCTTTGCACTGGGAACTACTTCAATTAGACAGCAGGGGGAATGTTAACATGCCCTCCGGCCTTTTAAGTGGGTTTTAATTTTATGTTGTAAGATAAGACACTGCAAGGCCGACCGCTACTTCTCTAGCAGGCTCCATTAGAGGGGCCAGCAGAGGCCTCTTGACCTTCCCAGGCCCTGCTGAGGCTGGAAGTCAGTTTGGTTTTTTAACAATTTGTCAGTCTGACCCAGCTTCTCTTTTCCTTCTGTCTTGTTATTCCAGGACCTTCGGTGGCTGAGGGTCGTTGGGTGGCTGAGCTGCACTGAGAGACCAGAGCCCTGCCTGAGAGCTAACTGCCTGCTCACAGCCACAGAGCTGAGCCATAATCGGCTATTTTGCCTTCGCAAGCAGGGCACAGCAGTGGAACACTGTCATGTGGCAGGCTTCTAGGCCTATGATGTATGACCTGCCGGCACTACTGAATGGTGCCCTTTGTTCCGAGAGATCCCATGTGCCCCCCTTTTATTGAGTTGTTGATTCAGAGGGGCAGGAAAGTTCTACAAATCCCACGGCAGGCTCTGCTCTTTCCGTGTCCAGGTGGGGCAGCCAGAGAACCTCATGCATCCCAGAAAGCCAGTAGGAATCTGTGGGCTGCCTCAAAGCAGAATACCTTCTCAGGGGCAATTCCAAAGACCTCAGACTCAGCCAATTAGGTATTTTAAAAGAACCTAGGAGAACCTAGGAGAATACACTTAGCTGTGTACCTGAGCTCTAAAAGGTGATAAATGTCCTGGACAGCACACCGACTATGGAAAGGGATGACGGGGGGGGGGGGTGTAAGAGCCTCCTTCCTGAGCTGAGCCCTTAAGGTTTTCTCTCCGTGACCAGCTGAGGTGGGAGCCAACAGGTAAGAGAGGAGGGGGCATCGCCCCTCACTGTGTGGGAAGACCCCCCCAGCCAGCCAGAAGGGGCCCTAGGACCTTGAGGAAGGCAAGCCTGGCTACGCAGCAGACCTTGGTCCTGATGAGGATGGGGCCTGACAGGCACCCCCTTCTTGCCTCTCTTCTGGGTTCCTGGACCAGTCTTCAGTGGAGTCCATGGCAAAAGGGAACAGCTTAGGGGATGAGTGGTGCAGACAAAAGCTGCAATGGAAAACGCGCCCCAGCAGTGCCTTCCTGCAGCACTTCTCTTTCCTCTAATGGGGCAAACCCAAGCTTCCGGGATCTGGCAAAGGAGTGGACAAGAGGAAGGCTTTCCTGGGCTCACTTGACCCTCTCTGAAGTGACCCTGACTTCAAGGTGCTCTTCTGCCCCTTTTCAAAAATGTCACCAAGGATTCTCGACTTATGAGACTACTTCCCCTAACTGCAGGCTTAGGCTTACTGTTAAAAAGGTGTGAGATTCTTACTACCTGCCAGCCCTGCCTTTCTGGGGTTTGGGGGGGTGACCTGGAATCTAGCCTCATAACCTGGGGAGCAACATGAGACAGAGAGACTTTGAACTTTCTCTACTGTGAGGGTCCATGGGACAAATGCTCAGAGTTAAGGGATCACACCAGATACTTGAGGAAAAAATAAAGAGCAAAAGGAGAGACAGACACCATTGCTAAGAAACAGCAAGTCGGTAATAAAGAACATCCACACACTTCACAGTTGGAAGATGGCTTTATGTTCCAATATGTAAAATAAAATGTCCATGGTACATAACAAAACACTTGAAGTTCCATATCACCTGTCAGCTAATGTGTTTTCTAATAAAGCTTTATCTGCAGTGTGTGCATTTAAAATATATATGTTTTATCTAAACCTTCTTAGTTAATATCAAACATGTAATAAAATTTAAATAGTTGTCTTTCCAAGTACTCCCTCCAGCATTCATTTTTATTAAGTTTATTCATTTGTAAAAAAGCAAAGCTGAATTTGACATGTGGCCTGCATTTGTGAGATATAGATATATTTATTTATATATTTATTTATATAATATATAAATAGCTATTCAGCATGCAAAGAGTTTAGTGATTTCCCAAATTATTTTAGAGTTCACACCAGCCACGCTGATGGTCTGGTGGCATTCAATGCTAAAGACCAGAACTGAGGAGTATGCGCTCTCCCTGTTCCAGAAGAATCATCTGCTCCTCTGAGCTTGAACCACTGGATTAATTTTTCTCGGGTCTGCTGTTTTCTGCCGGGTTCCAGGTATAGATTTTTCTGGTTGCAAACGAACCCAGGAGCTGTGTAGTAACATCAGTTCCGATGAGGTCTCCAGGGGATGTTACCAGGTGAGGTGTGTTTAGCTGCCTGTCTGTCACCAGATGCGGATGGTGTCTGACAGGCCGAGAGATTGCATGCTGAGAACTGGGGGGAAAGGGCTTGTACCTTATGACAAAGCCTGAATGATGACAGAGATGCTACTGGTGGCTTTTTCCCTCCTCCTGTGAGGTGACATTTAGCACAGGACCCTTTACTACGAAAGTCATGCCTCAGAACTTGGAACTTCAGGAATCAATAGCCAGGCTACTGTTTGGCCAGCTCTGCTCTCAAAGGGCCTGGAGCTCGGTGAGTCTCCAGAAGCCAAAGGAGGGGGCCTCCTGTTCCCACAAGACTGGCGGTTCCCCTTGCAAGCAGAAGGTCAGGAACCCTAAGGTGTGCACTGACCCCTCCCACTCCAGCAGAGAGAGTCTCTCTCCCTGTGCCAGACACCTCACCTGGCCCCTGAGTAAGTCAGTTTGTATTTTGGAAACCCCTAAATAACCCATGAGCTTTCCATTTGTATCCCAGCCACGGCATACCAGGAGATGCCTGGCTACAGCGGACTCAGCTCCTGCAGCCCAAATCACGTCTTAGATAATTGCGCGCGTGCGCACACACACACACACACACACACACACACACACACACACCTCTGAAATACCTTCCCATGTTTCTCTTGGTGCCAGCCACACATAGAGGTTAATACTGGATTGGCAGAGTTCTGGGGCTGTCAAAGAGACAGAGCAGTCATGTCATCCATCATTCCAGTTCTCCACAGTCCCCATTCCTGAATGGTACTGTAAGGATGACTCCCTGGTCAAGGAGAAGCTTTGAGAGTAGAGGAACTCATTGGCAGCGTTCAGGTGCGGGGATGGTGGCTTCCTCTCACACACTGTGGGGAGGCCACGCTCTCTAGGGAAGGGGGCAGCAGGCCCTCGCTCTCGGACCTGAGACTGTGACAACTGATTGTATACACTGAAGTGGGCATTTCCTGGTGGCTGGGAGCTCTGGGCCGAGATGGTGGGCAGCCGAGGCATCATAGTGGTAGCGGTGAAGTGCGTGGGGAAGGGCTGGTAAGGCACAGTGTCCATGGTCTGCACGCTGTAGCTGGCGTACGGTGAGACTGACGTCCACATGTTACAGCTCAGTGGGGGCGGGGGCAAGTCATCCACCGCAGACACCCCTGGAATCTCGGACCCTGAGCCTGAGTACATACAGGCTTCTCTGGGGGTCACCTCACTGCAATAGGAGGGGCTCAGCATCTGCTGGTCGTAGGGAGGGGGAGAGCGGAAATAATGGTCATCTCCCACCGAAGAGGAAGCTTCTAGATAGGATCGCTTGCAGGGTAAGTCCAGGTGTCGGGCACTGTCTGCTGGAAAATAAGGTAGTGTTCAGGAAGAGCCTTTTCCACCAGCCCCCAACCCCCACCGCATGCCAGGATAGCCTACCCTGGTCACTCAGCACCTGCCCTTGCCCCAAACTGCCTGGTATTCCCAGGACCATTTTTATCAGCTATAGCAGTGGCCAAGAAGCAGATTATCTACCCCACTCGAAGGCCACGGGGACACCACATCTCTGGACTCTGAGCAATCACTACATCAGGAAGCACTCAGCTCTGATCCTTTGCCCGTCCGACTCTCCGGATGCTAAGAGGCCCTTCTACACACTGGCATTCTCCGTCTAGCCCAGCTTTGGCCCAAGAAAGCGGAAGCAACTGCTAGGCCAAACCAGGCCCGAGACCACATCTGTCAGAACTAGCCAGCGAATTAAGGCCACGATGTTTCTGCCTCGACCCTCAGTGGCTATGGCAGCCTTGGGAAGGGGGCAGCGGGCCCACAGCTGCTCGTAGGCAAGTTTCACTCCTTCTAGAAGAGAAATTTAACCCTGTTGTGCTCAGATGCGACGTGTTAGCTGTGGACATACCAATCCCACCATAACAGTCTCTACAGAATCGAGCAGCAGCGCTGGTAACAAGTGAAAAGGCCAATGTGTTAAGGCTAATTTGATACTCTGTGGAAAGATGACATCAGCCCCCACAAACTATGTCTGTGCATCTTCTAACACCCCCAACTGTGAAGCCTTAGCCCTCTGGAGTGACATGTCTTCCTTCTCCTGGGACCCAAGAATGACCGAGACGTGAGGGCTGGGCCAGCAGCCCTCTCAACACATTTAAGAGCACTTCTTTCTGGCTTGTCTTGGCCTCTCTCCTGGGCTTTCTCTAGGGATTCATTCTGGGAGCTGTGTACACAGAAGCGGGCAGCCCTAAGGAGGAGGGGCCCAGCTCATAGCCCCTCCGCAGACCGATCCCTGCCTGCCCAGAGATCTCTGCTCCTCTTCCCTTCCCAGCTCTCTCTTCTTCCATGTCCTCCCTGCACTCAGCTCTTAGACATGGCAGGTGACCCAGTCATTCTGGTCAGGAAAGAACAAAAGGCCAGATAGTATCTTAGGACTTGAGGGCCACCCAGTGTCTGTCACGATTCCTCTGCTGCTGTCCCATGAAAGCACCATGGACCAGATGTAAATGGTATGACTGTGTACCAACAAAGCTTTATAGATCCTAATATTTGAATTTCATATGATGTCCACATTGTATGAAACACCCACCTTAAAAAAAAAAACATTTTTTTCATCTATTTCAAAACGCATAGATGGCAGAGCTAATTTGATCCAAATCGGTCTGCTGATCCCTACTCCAGTGTCTAGGTTCTAATGGGATTTGCTCTGAGGGCACCCGGAGTGGGGCTGAAAGAACATTCTGGTCTAAAAGCAAAAGTCCCAAAGTCCCCAGTCTCAATCCCAAGAGGATGTTGGTGGCCTAGCGAGGTCCTCTGGCAGGGAAACACTGGCCGGCCTGATTCTGTCTGCAGAGAAATGGGGGGCTGACAGCAGACCCCATCATTCTAGTTCAGGCCAGTGCCATTCTTCACAAAGGAGCCTAGTGCCCGGAGCGCTGTCACCTGAAATCTGCCTCCAGCCCCTCACTTCAGCTCCACAGCAGCCTGTACAGATCCTGCGGGACGGCAGGGGAGGATGCCAGACACAAGGCTATGGGTCCTCTCTGCTCTGGGGCCACGGCTAATCAATGACAGCCCAAGTCCTGCTTCCTCCTGCCATCTAGACAGAGCCCAGCAGCCTTCGTATCATGGGAAATCACCCCACCAGGCCCCTCAAAGCAACATCCGGGAATACCAAGAGCAGTCTGGGAGGATTCCCAAGGCCACATGAAAGTGAGAACCAGCACTCCTGTGAGGAACGTGGCTCTGAGTCGGTCCCAGCCCTCAGGCACGCCCATCCCATCCCATCCCATCCCATCCCATGCCCATCCCCCATCCATCCATCCCATCCCCTCCCTCCATCCCCTCCTATCCCATCCCATCCCATCCCAGCCCATCGCAAATCCCATCCCTCTCCCATCCCATCACCTCCCTCCCCTCCCCTCCCATCCATCCATCCAACCAACATCCACTCCCTCCCATCCCCTCCCGCTCCATTCACCATCCCCTCCTATCCACCATCCCTCCCATCCCAATCCCATGCCCCTCCCATCCAATCCCAGTCCCATCCCTCCTCGCCATCCCAGACCCTTCCCATCCATCCCATGCACAATCCCATCCCCGTCCCGTCCCCTCCCATACGGCAGACATCTCCTCCTATCCCGCCCCTCCAGTCCATCACCTCCCCTCCATCACATCCCCTCCCATCCCATCCCATCTCATCCCATCCCCTCCCATCCCATCCCATCCCCATCCCATCCCATCCCATCATCCTCAGAGGCCTACCTCGTCTCTTCAGGCAGTGGTAGAAGAGGCTGGAGTCCCTCTGCGTGGGGAAGGTGTTGAGCGGCAGGTCCTGCGGCTCGGCAGCAGCAAACTGCATGTGGGCCCCGTTCTCGTACTGGTAGTGCTGCAGCGCCTGGTGAGCGCTGTGCAGGGGGCTGACATCAGGCTTGGCCGAGAGCTGGCTGGAGACAAGTCTCTGCCTCATGATGCTTTTGGAAATCACTGGGTACTCCTTGCT
This sequence comes from Rhizomys pruinosus, assembly GCA_009823505.1. Taxonomy (NCBI): domain Eukaryota; kingdom Metazoa; phylum Chordata; class Mammalia; order Rodentia; family Spalacidae; genus Rhizomys; species Rhizomys pruinosus. The sequence continues at coordinate 593,384 of VZQC01013894.1, forward strand.
GGAGAGGCAGGGAGAAAGTGAAGATGCTTTGAGGGTTCCTGGGTCTGCCCATCCCACCCCCGGGCAGAGCAGCCCCACCTCTGCAACCGGGCCACACGCAGGTCACTGTCGTCACTGCCTCGAAATCCCTTGGCAAAAGGGTTGTTCTCAATTTTCAGCTGTGTGATCTGTCAGAAAAGGACACACAAGGCTGCTAAGAGAAGGACAGGCTGGCCAGTGCCTCCCCCCCTTAGCCCAGGTAGGGTCTAGAGAAGCTACATCCTAACTTTAAGCCAGCTCAGAGTTCAGAGCCAAGCTGGTCCCCCCTGGCCTTGCCATTTACCCCTGGCCTGGCCCCGGCCCTCTGTTCTGCTTGTTCTCATCCCTTCTTTCTTTCTCCTATGCGCCTTGGCTGCGGGCCCTCATCCCATCTCTCCTGGGCCCTTACGGTGAGCTTTCCGCATGTGTCACCCCCATCTAGTGCAACTGCCAGACCAGGCTCTGAGCGGCTAGCTGCAAACCTGACTTTGTCATTCTAAAACCCACCTCAGCCTATGGCCCTTCCCATCTGACCCATCCAATGTATGTGATGTGAGAATCACCCTGAGAAAGATGGCAAAATGAAGAGGCAAGGGAACGACAGGTCAGGACTGGGAGTGACTGACAGTGCCCAGGCTCTTCTCTCCATCCCCTGCTCCTCCCCTTCTGGCCCAGAACAGTGCTGGCAGAAAGAAGATTACAGAAGAAAAGAGCCCAACTCTCAAACCCCAAAGCAGGCTCCATTTCCAGTAGAGCTAGAGAGCCATTTGTCTAGTTTCTCTTTCTATTGGTCATTCAATTATTGCCAGGGGTCTGCGTCAGACTTGCTTCATCTCAGGGGCAGCCAGCAGGGGATTCACAATGGGGTTCTGACTATACCTTGTGGTTCTGGTAGGAGGTCACGGAGATGAAGGAGGTCTCTGGGAACACGTGGGTACAGAAGGCTGTGTTTTTAGAGCCAAAAGCATTGTTCTCATCGGCCTTAACGATGTGCAGCCGTGGCTGATACTTATGCATGGAGTTGAGGATGATCTGGGAGAGAAGATCCCACTCTGAGCTCCAGGCCCCACCTCCTTACCCCTGACCCTACTGGGCTGGCTGTCCTTTGCCTGAAAGCCTAGGACACAAGCCTGAGCCCATGAAGGACCCCAGTTCTACCCCCACAGGCCTGCCTAGCCTCTCTGCTCCAGCACAAAATGCCTAATAACCGCATGTGTCAAATGGCGATTGTTTCGCTGTGACCATCGAAGTGCCTGGGGAAGGTCTTGAACATCTGAAAAGCCCCAGTAAGTTCAGCACAGTGCAGGGGCAAAGGGATGCTGAACTATAGGCAGAAATCCAGGGTACTGAGCCTCAATTGTGGGGTCCCAGTGCATAGCTCTGCCTGCCCAACACACACACACACACACACACACACACACACACCCAAGGGTGCCCTGCCTTTCCTAGAAATTCCTGCTAGAGCATTCAGCTGCCTCCTCTCACATCTGTCAGCAGCTGGTGCAGGGCTTTCCTTGACAGAGAGGAGGGAGAAGCTGAGGGAACGACTCCCTGTAGTTCAGGAGCTACTGGGAGACTACCTGCCTTCACAGCTGCCCAAGGCCGGTCCTAGCCTGAGGGATACTCATCACCAACACAAGCAACGGTCCAAAAGCAATGCCTGGGAAGGCTAGATACCTCAAGCAACCAAGAGCCAAGGGATCTCCAGGAGCCAGGGCAGCCCAGCTAAGCGAAACTTAGAAAAGAGCCCGAGATGCTCAGCCACAATAGTCCAAGTAGAAACACACAGTAGTTGCTGCCCCAAGCCTGCTTCATATGACTGTGCCCCACGGTAGCGGCGGCTACATCACGTGCCTTTAAATGTATTTTTTATCGTTGACATTTGCCAGATGCCCCCCTCCCACTGGAGGCAGGACCTGGAATTTGGGGCGTTTTATCAGCGCTGCTGCGTCTGTTAACCCCTTGTTTTCTGTCCCAGGGAGCTGGCCCTCAGCGCCCATTCACCTCCAAGCGCTTTGCTCTGTCTGGGGTGCCCCTTCCAGGCTCCCATGGTCCAGGCTTGCTGCTGTCTCCCTTGAAGTGAAAGACTTAACCCTTAGGTGACCACAGTGCCAAGAAGTGGGCTCTTTCCTGGAAAGCCTGCTCAGGTCTGATTTGGGGAAGGTTCCTGCTCTCATCTGGCAGGGACGGCCCATTAGGCTGGCACAGCTTAGGATGGGGTATGCCAGGGGCCGACTGTGGGCTTGGCCTGTCCTGGGCTCTGAAATTTAGCCAGGTAGCTCTACCCAGCACGAGGCAGCCTTTTTCTCTCGTACACTCTCCAACACCCTCCGTGACGAGCCTCAGGAGGCTCTTACGAAGCTTCCCAGACTAGGTCCCATGGTCTTGGACCCACTTTCCAGCTCAGAATGAGGCTGAAGGGCACAATAGCACTTCCTTAGAGCTGGGACTGTTCCGATAGAGTGGGTCTTGTGAAGCACCTCAAGGCCTGGTAGGTTACACTGTCACCCAGCACGATTCACCAAGCCACATACACCCACAGAAGACCCCTGTTCCCTGAAGACCCAGCCAGTGAGCTAGTGGAAGGCAGCCTAGCTGAGTTCCTGCCTCGGCTGCCTGTGTAGCCCCCTTCTGCTGGCCTGATCTCCACCCCCATTCTCACTCCCAGTCCTGTCTTCTCTTCCTTCTGCAAGGGACCAGCCCTTCTGGGAAATCTTCCCAAGGCCTGCTCTGAACACCTCAGTCCTGGGTGCTCTTCACTCCACCTACGTCCATGTGGCTTCCTATTTCTTCTTATCTCTTCAAACTATAAACTCACTTAGGACTGGGAGTGTGGGTTCGATACTCAAGACCTCAAAAAATAAATAAACTCCCCCAGAGAAGGAGAAAGTTCCTATCGAATTTTGTTGCCCCTGTGACTTGGGCTTCTTGGCCTAGTGCGTGCAGGGCCAGGCTCGGCTGCAAGCAGCTCCTCTGCAGATTTTACTTGGCTCACTAGAGACAAGTTCATCTCTAAGGCATTTTTCAGGTCAACATTTGAAGCTGAACATGCATACGCTCTTCCTGTGGGCGTTCTCATGCTGTAGCCGCTCCCAGGGAGCTGCGCCCTGGTCCTTCTGAACCTCGCTCCAGTGAGCCGAGTCTGACCCATAGGACAGACTGTGGCAGACTCCTTGCTCCTGGGGTAACTGGACACCATCAAAGACCCCCATCACCCAAACCCTTCTCACTATCACCTGTCTCCAGGGCTACTCAGTGGACTGAGTCTGCCTGCCGAACAGAAACCTCTCCACCTCCTCCGTGTGGCCTTGGCCTGGCTGAATCCTTCTCATTTTCACGATCTGCCCTGTCTGCTAGATACACCTCGTAGCAGGTCGCGTCCCTGCTCAGAACCTCCCGGTGCACCCAGGCCAACAGCACATTGCCAGAAGGCAGCTCCAAATCTGCTGCCACCCCTGCCAGTGACTCAGGGCTCCATAAAGGCCTGATGCTCAGAATGCCGCTTTACACAGTTCCTTCTGGCCCACGGGAATGAAGGCCAACACCTTAGTCTACGAGACAGTGTTCTGTCCCTCAGGACTGGAGTGGAGGGCCACGCACACCTTCCAGAAGGTAGAACCCACTGGTGCGTGTGTGGGTGTGCGCGCGCGCGTGCACATGTGTGTGTGTGTGTGTGTGTGTGTGTGTGTGCACGCACGCGCAATCCTAGCCACAAAAAAGTCCAGAAGAGCCCAAAAGCCCCCACGATATCTATTTACCAGCTCTAAGTCCAAAGCAACCCGTTTAAACACTGGAGTCCCCAGATATTAAAGTAAGGCCCCTCAGCTAAGTAGTCCTAAATACCTTCTCCATTTCTTTACAGTCTGGAGCCTGCTGTCAAGAAGGAAGCCCCTCCCCTGAAACAAATGCACACTTGAACCTCAGTCCCAGCAGACTGGATGAAGGCAAAATCCACTCGGTGACTCACACACCTGGCTTTGCTCAGAAGTTCCTCGGGCACCACATTCAACTAATTTGCCGGAGTCTCGCATTTATATCTGTTGTAGAGGGTTCCTCAGCCAAATGGGCCAGCCACGTCAACAACCCCACTACATGACTGGTCCCATCATTGTCGTTGTTCTACAGAAATGGGATTCATTATGTTCTGGCTGCAATTCAGAAGCCTGTTCTATTTTATTCATTGCAATAGTGCCAAACATCCATCTCCTTGAGAGCTTACCATGGCATGCTTTGCCACCAAAGTCCAGATTTCTCTCCATTAGAGTCAGAGAACATGAGGGGATGAAGAGGCAGAGTGCGGAGAGTGCCTTAGCCCAACCCCTAGGTTTACAATGAGGAACAGAAGGCTTGGGGTGGGAACATGACTTGCCCAAGGACACACAGCTGGGTGAAGGCTGCATCCCCAGCAGATTCCAGATGGCCTTGAGAGAGTACATCCTGCTCCCAATGAGTTTTATGACTAATGATAAGGTGTCAGCCAAACTCAGTAAGGGGTGTGGACCCTCCAGGTCCTGTGTCCACTCCAGACCCCAATGCATCTGGATACAGGCCATGCAACAGTGGACTAACCTACATTTTGTCATATTAAAACCAGATTTATCCAACATCATAATTATTCTCTCCATCATCATCCTGCAGAGTGTGCTGGCTCACACCTATAGTCCCAGGCAAGAAGGTCACCAAGAGTTCAAGGCCAGCTTAGGCTATAGAATGAGACACTGTCAACAGAAAGGGGGCAGTAGGAAGGGAGGGGAGAAAGAAAAAAAGAAGGGAAGAGAGGGAGGAGGGAGGAGGGGAGAAAACTGGGAGCCAGAGAGGTAGTCCCAGGCTAGACCCAAGTCAGGCAGCCCTTCAAGCCACTCAAGAAGCCTCGTCTTGGGGGGCACGGTGGCACACACCTTTAACGCCTTTAATCCCAGCAGTCGGGAGGCAGAGGCAAGTGGATCTCTGTGAGTATAAATAAGGCCTGCCTGATCTACACAGCAAGTTCCAAGCCATCTAAGGCTACAGAGAGACCCTGTCTCAAAAAGGCCAGGGGGGAAAAAAGAAAGGAGGAGGAGGAAAGAAAGAAAGAAAGAAAGGAGGAGGAGGAGGAGGAGGAGGAGGAGGAGGAGGAGGAAAATAAGCCTTGCCTGGTTCCCAGAGCAGCAGCCCGGGGCTCTCCCACAGAGCCAGGAACCTTCCTGTCCTCTCTCACAGCAACAGCAGTGACTTTGTGTTTTGTATATTTTATTTTATATCATTATAATTAATGTTAACAATGTCCTTACAAAGTCAACATCATCACCATCCTCACTTTAACAGACCAGGGACTGGATGTCAGAGAGAAGACATTCACACAACAGAGATCGAGGGAGGCAGAGCCAGAACGAGCACCTGACTCCAAACCCGCACTTTCCTTTACCGGGTTGGAGCAGGAAGGAAGCTGATCCGGAGTTCTGAGGCTTCTGCTGCTCTCAAGGCACTGCAAGGGCAAACACGAGCGGGAATCAGGAAAGGAGACATAAAGCTGTAGGGAACATCAGCCCCCACAGAGGGAGGGCTCCTCTGCCTAAATGCCCCCCCCCTTCTGTGGCTACATTACTCACGAGCTGTCTACCAGCACCCACTGCTTGCCAGGCATGGTGCCAGGCACTCAGACACAGCGGTGAGTCATACCATCACCCAAAATACAAGTGAAAATATGTGGTGAGAAAATGTGGTGGAAGAAAGATGGCAGTTAGGCTGGCAGCACGTGGGACGACGTGCCTCCCAAGAGAGCGGGGCCTCCGGGAAAGAACCCGCATTCACACTGAAGCGCAAACGGACTCCAGCAAAAGAAGGGCAGTCCTAGGGATCTTCCCAAAGGAAACTTACAATATCAGGGGAAATTACAGTAGAAATGGGAGCTTAAGTTTCTTTTTCAACATTACATGCTGATTCTACAGTTCATATGAAAAAAAATATATACACCACTAGCCAAGAAAACTGAAAAAGCAGAGCCAGGCAATGAGCCTTGCCAAACACTAAACCCATCATGAAGTCTCAACAGTTAAAGCAGCTGGCACATAAACAGACAAATTCACATGGGGACCAAGAGTACACAGGGAGGGCCTTTGATTACTGACGCCAGAACAACTGGGCAGCTCTCTAAAAAGAGACAAATTGGGACTGACACATTGTATCAAATGCCAAGATAGTTTACAAATGGGTCAATATTTGGTATTGAAAAGTAAATCCAGGGCCTCCAAGATGGCTCAGCAGGGAAAAGGCATTTGCCACCAAGCCTGGTGATGTGTGATCACCAGGCCCCACATGGTGGATAGAGAGAACAGACTCCCAAGAGTTGTCCTCTGACCTTCGCATGTGTGCAGAGGTACGTGTGCTTCATCCTACCCCCACAAAATGCATAAAGGTAATAGAATTAAATAAACCCATAAACATTAGAAGTAGCCAAGTGTGGTGGCTGACACCTATAATCCTAGTACTCCAGAAACTGAGACAGGGCGGGGGAGTGGGGGGGGGGGTCATGGCCTGAGGTTAGCCTGGCTCCATTGATTCTCAAAAAAGCAAGTACTAGAGGAAATTTTTCCTGTAAGGAAGGAAAAAAGGATACATTCTATCTCTGCAAGGGAATACCACTATCTCTATGGGTTAAATCAAATGATAAAATGGCAAGCTCGGGGCTGGAGAGATGGCCTAGCGGTTAAGAGCACCGACTGCTCTTGCAGAGGACCTGGGTTCAATCCCCAGCACCCACATGGCAGCTGAGAACCGTCTTTAACTCCAGTTCCAGGGGAATCCGACGCCCTCTTCTGACCTCCGAGGCATTGCATGACATGGGTGCACAAACCTGCATGCAGACAGTACATTCATACACATAAAAATAAATAAATAAAATTTAAAAAAATGGCAAGCTCATAGTACCCACACAGAAGCTAAATCTTCCAAAAATTGATGGGTCGAAAATCTAAGAGGTAAATGAAGCAAAGATAACAGCAGTTCACTGCCCAAACTCACTCACAGGAAAGGAAATGTGAATGCAGAGTAAGATTGATATGTATGCTTCACCTATCAGATAGCTCAGTCAGTACAGTGCTTGCTGAGCAAGCATGAGGACCCAAGTTTGATCCCCAGCACCCATGTAAGAAGCCAGGCATGGTGTTGTGTGCTTGTAATCTCAGTGCCAAGGGAACAGAGGTGGAAGGTTCTCGAGTCTCTGGGCAGCCTAGCTGATAAGCAAGCTCCAGGTTCAGTGAGAGACCCTGTCCCAAAAAAGGTGGTGGATGGAGTCCTAGGGAACATGTCAACATCTGAGGTTGACCTCTCACATCCACACATGTGTATACACAGGTACAAGAGCAGCCCACTCATATGAACATGTACACACATACTACATATACCACAAGGAAAATAATCCAAAAAGATTCCCTCCCACCCAGTTGGTAAGGCTGTGATGGGAATTCATATCTAGGAGACTCTCCTGGAGGACAGTCCAAATGTCCCTTGGCTGGGTAGTTCATTGCACACAGAGGCTGGCACAGTGTACAACAACATATATCCAACTTTAATCAAAAGAGTTCTTAGGAAAAGAACACAGGAAGGTCATAAGCTCAAGGCTAGCCTAGGGAAGAAGAGGAAGAGGAAGAAGAGAAGGAAGAAGAAGAGGAGGAGGAGGAGGAGGAGGAGGAGGAGGAGGAGAAGGAGGAGGAGGAGGAGGAGATCTGATAACAAAACACATAATTCCTTCAATAAAGACTGGCAAAGTAGCTGGGTGTAGTGATATGTGCCTTTAATCCCAGCACTCAGGAAGCAGAGACAGGCATGGATCTCTGTGAGTTCAAAGCCAGCCCAGTCAACACACCAAGTTCCAGGCCAGCTAGAACTAAAGAAAAGTCCTTTCTCAAAAAGACCGGGGGGTGGGGGGTGAGAGGACTGCCAAAATAAGACAGGCACCATGGTGGCACATGCCTTTAATCCCAGCACTTTGGAAACAAAGAAAGATTTCTGTGAGATTCAGGCCAGCCTAGTCTACATAATGAGTTCCAGGCCAGCTGGGGCTACAGGGACCAGGAAAAAAAGACTAGCAAAGTAATTTATGGAACAACATAAAGTTGAATGCAGTTGAGTTAAAGGAAGAGGATGCTCTTTATGAATGGAGGACTCGACAGGAGATATTAAGTTTACAAAGCAAAGAGCAAGAAGTGTTTATACAGTATCTTACTTTTTGTGTATTGAGAGAGAGAGAGAGAGAGAGAGAGAGAGAGAGAGAGAGAGAGAATTTAGCAAGGCATGGTGGCTCACACCTTTAATCCCAGCACTCACAGAGGCAGGAGGATCTCTGTGAGTTTGAGGTCTACATAGTGAGTGCCAGGACAGCTAGGGATGCAGGGAGACCTTGTTTCAAAGAGAGAGAGGGAGAGAGAGAGGGAGAGAGAGAGAGAGAGAGAGAGAGAGAGAGAGAGAGAGAGAGAGAGAGAGAGAGAGAGAGAGAGAGAGAGAGAGAGAAAATGAATTATGTATTCTGGCTGTATGTGCCAAACAATGGGGAAATAAGTAATAATGATTAACTGCATTACAACAAAGATATATTAGTTATTGGTGACATTTTTGTGTGTTGAGGGTATGTTGTGCTATGTGGTATGTGTGTGCACATGCCCCTGGGTGCATATGGTGGCCAGAGATTAATGTCAGGTGTCTTCCCCAGTTGCTCTCCATCTTAATTTTTGAGACAGTCTCTCACTGAATCTGGAGCTCATCAATTTTGCTAGACTGGCTCCAGTGAGCTCCGAGGATCCGCCACTCTGCACACCCCTAGCACTGGGGTTCCAGACAGTGTACCCTGCTTTTATTTGTCTTTTTGAGAAGGGTCTCCTTTTAGTCCCAACTGGCCTGGAGCTCACTATGTAGACCATGTTGGCCTTGAACTCACAGAGATCCACCTGCCTCTGCCTCCCAAGTACTAGGACTAAAGGCGTGCGCCACCACACCCAACCTATGTACCCAGCTTTTTTATGTAGGTTCTGGAGATCTGAACTCAGGTCCTTGTGCTTATGTAACAAGCATTTTGCTGACTTAGCCATCTCCCTGGTGTCTTACTTTTAAATCATGTGACCGTATTCCCTATCCAAAACTCAGTTGTAAAGATGCAAACAAGCACTACAGTAAATGGGTGTCCATTGCTCTGAGCACACAAAATGGAGAAGCTGAGCATCTTCTCTAAGGCATTTGCATTTGAACTTGGAACCAAGGATCATAGAAAGATAATCCATAGGCCTAGGGCAGGGGGTGGCAGGACTGTCAGACAGGCCTGACTCCTGAAGCCCTATGGCTGGAGGAGGCAGTAGTGCACTAACAGCAAGGTACGTGTCCTATGTCTGTGACTTAGGACTCCAGATGACGGCTGACTCAGACTCTCCCAGCCACATTCACCCTGGGAGATGGCCCTTCCTCCTCAGCCAGCCGAGGGACCTGGCACATAGATGATGCCAGTCCTCTTTCTGCCCACATATGCATACACACCCCACCGTAGACATCTTCCTGCTTTCGGATAAGCAAAAAAGTAGAACCCACATCCCAGCCATATGTCCTGCTGTGGAGAGCTGGCCTCTGGACGCACTGCAGCCCACTCCACTTCTTCAAGCTGTGTGTGCTAGAATCTCAGGTGAAGAGGGAAAGAAGGGGGGGGTGTCTCTCCATCTTTCTCTCTTTCTGTGGTGTGGTCTCTAGCACAGGAGGCTGCTGGGGGATGGGAAGAGGCTGTAAAGCAGGATGGGAACGAGGATGGGCAGGCAACTTGGCAGGAAGCAGAACAGAAGTGGGGCTGACCGTGAGCTACCCCGGGGCAGCTCTAGCCTCCCTCACTACCACGGTCCTTTCTGTGGGGCTGACCGTGAGCTACCCCGGGGCAGCTCTAGCCTCCCTCACTACCACGGTCCTTTCTGAGGGGCTGACCGTGAGCTACCCCGGGGCAGCTCTAGCCTCCCTCACTACCACGGTCCTTTCTGTGGGGCTGACCGTGAGCTACCCCGGGGCAGCTCTAGCCTCCCTCACTACCACGGTCCTTTCTGTGGGGCTGACCGTGAGCTACCCCGGGGCAGCTCTAGCCTCCCTCACTACCACGGTCCTTTCTGTGGGGCTGACCGTGAGCTACCCCGGGGCAGCTCTAGCCTCCCTCACTACCACGGTCCTTTCTGTGGGGCTGACCGTGAGCTACCCCGGGGCAGCTCTAGCCTCCCTCACTACCACGGTCCTTTCTGTGGGGCTGACCGTGAGCTACCCCGGGGCAGCTCTAGCCTCCCTCACTACCACGGTCCTTTCTGTGGGGCTGACCGTGAGCTACCCCGGGGCAGCTCTAGCCTCCCTCACTACCACGGTCCTTTCTGTGGGGCTGACCGTGAGCTACCCCGGGGCAGCTCTAGCCTCCCTCACTACCACGGTCCTTTCTGTGGGGCTGACCGTGAGCTACCCCGGGGCAGCTCTAGCCTCCCTCACTACCACGGTCCTTTCTGTGGGGCTGACCGTGAGCTACCCCGGGGCAGCTCTAGCCTCCCTCACTACCACGGTCCTTTCTGTGGGGCTGACCGTGAGCTACCCCGGGGCAGCTCTAGCCTCCCTCACTACCACGGTCCTTTCTGTGGGGCTGACCGTGAGCTACCCTGGGGCAGCTCTAGCTTCCCTCACTACCATGGTCCTTTCTGCCCCTGCTGCCTGTCCCTCCTCTGGCCTTGAGCTAACAAAATTCAGAGACTACACCCAGCACTGCCCCTCCTGAGCCTCCCCTCCACCATTGCTACTAGCAACTTTCCCCTGCAGTTTTGCTGCCAAACCCATCCGTTTTCTATTCAGAACTCAACTGGCTTTAGGAGCATCTGACCAGATGGTCTAAGGGCTTCCTACCCCAGAATCCCATATGCTACATAAGGCCGGCTCCAGGCTCCAGGCCCAGGCCCACCTTACCCAGTCCCTTCAGGTCTTCAGACAGTTAAAAACATCAGTCAGGGGTGTCAGAATGTCTGTTTGGGTATGTATAAGGCTTGGCATTTTATCTGAGAAAGAGGAGGAGGAGGAAGAAGAAGAGGAAGAAAAAGGAAGACACCAACAAAAGCATTCATGGAAAGAAGTTTTGGAAGATAAAGGAAAATAATAAAACAGATAATCCCAAATGGCTGCTGCTCTGCACTCCAGCTCCTCCTTGTGTTCATGCACTGGCAGACACATGGGCCGCTGGCCACTCCTGGAGTCAGGAGATGGAGTAAGTTGGACTGGAGGATCTCTCAGCTAGGACCCTAAGCCCACCTGGTGGACCCCAGGGTAATACCATACTGCCAGATCCAGAGGTGGTCTCCTCAGCGACTGAGCAGCTCAGCTCAGCTCTGGGCATGGCCCCTTCCCCAAGAAGAGGTCTCAGCCCTTGGGAAAGGGTGTCGATGGGTGACAACCAGGAAAGCTCCTCAGATACTGAGAGGATCCCAGAGACAAGTCCCAAGTCCATTTGGCTGGGGAAAGTTCCTTCAGGCCTGGAAGGTTTTAAATCCATGCGGGTAAGTTACACAGAAGGAAGGGCATATTTGGGGTAAGTTCACAGTACAAGATGGCTGTCTCCCAAGCTCCTGCACAGAGAAGACAAGAAGGCTGATTTCCTCACTCCTCCACGCAAGCTTACCCTCCCTCTAGCCTGGGTCAAGAGCAGAACGCTACGGTCCAAAAGGGCTGCTCGGCCCTGATATGGCCAGGAAGTGAACTCCATAGTCCTTGTCGTAGGCCACGAGTTTCTTCTTCAGTGATGCTCCCAATACCAGAAGGGAAGGCAGCTAGAGCCCTGGGTCCAGAAAGACAGTTTGGGAGCCACTGCAATTAGGAAGCAGATGTTGTGGGTCAAGCCCCTCCCTCTTACTCCTAAGAAAATCTCATCTCCTTGGTCCAAACAACATAGGGGTGTGATAACCAAAACAGTGTCCAGTGCTCCATTCGTGACAGGAGGAAGACAGATGCTCGGCATCCCATCCCTCCAGGATGAACCTGAGGGATAATGGTAAAATTCCTATTGCCAAAGAGAGGCAAGTCCCAGGCAAGCAGGGCCAGTGGCGCCCACAGACCCACAAGTCTACAAAGAGCGTCCCTGGCCCTGCCTTAAGGCCACATACAGGGTCAGAGAACAAGAAGCACCACCAAAGATGAAGGTGGGGCTGGGAAAACCTATTCTTTTCCCTGCTTCTAAAGGAGGCGCAGCCTGCCAGCCCTGGGCTGCCTCCCCTCTCCCTTTCTGCAGTGGTCTGGAAGTAGAAGAGTCTTCAAATGCACCTTTGCCTCTGGGAGTTGTCACAACGAGCTGGTGCACCCAAATCAGAGCCTTAATCCCAGAGTACTTTCAGCTTTCCAAAGACGCAGCTCCTACCAAATTCTAGACTCATCCCACACAGTCCAGGGGGATCTGCATGTACCTGCAGTCCTGGATAGAGATCGCCTGTGCCTATGCTCCCCACGCATATCCCAGAGGATGTCTCTAACCTTGCAAGCTCGGTGCCACACCGGACAAGCAGACAAGATCCAGCAGGAGTTAAGCGTGGTCAAAGACCTGGCTAGGTTTGTGCCCAGAAAGACCCAAGAGGCCCTTCTTGCTGTGAGAACTAGGGCTTGGCTGACCCTCTCTTTTGGGATTTGCATGCCCTGCATGGGAAACTCAGTACATAGAGACTTCCAAAACACAGAAGAGTTGGTTAATTTGGTGAATTCAGTATTCTCCTGGTTACTTATTTCTATATCGTCAATGACCAAGAAGAGAATTGAACAGACTCAGACACGGAAACAAGGAACTGCTTCCCAAACAGAAGCAAAGAGCTCCTGGTATTTTTCTATGAGGAACTTCCTTCTCAGAACCCTGCCTTGCACACAGCTTCCCCGAGACTGAACTCCACAGAAGGCCACATCCGTGTCCTGTTCTGCCATCTCCAGCCCCCGAGTGTTAGGTGCACAGCACAATGTATGCACCCAGCAGCCTCTACCTCCCTGGGCTCCCCAACACTCATGCCCTGCGCTTCCAGAGTAGACACAGGAGTCCACAGAGGCAGGGTATGGAGGCCTGGAAGATGATACCAGCTGCTAGGCTTCTGTTTGCCACACATTTGAGCTAAAATTTTCCACATAAAATGCTCCTTTTGGTCAGCCTGGTGGGGCCGGATGGGGAAAGACTGAGCTCGATCATCCTGAACTGGGACGTCCTCAGCAGGAGCCGCATCCTGAACTGGGACATCCTCAGCAGGAGCCGCATCCTGAACTGGGACGTCCTCAGCAGGAGCCGCATCCTGAACTGGGACGTCCTCAGCAGGAGCCGCATCCTGAACTGGGACGTCCTCAGCAGGAGCCGCATCCTGAACTGGGACGTCCTCAGCAGGAGCCGCATCCTGAACTGGGACGTCCTCAGCAGGAGCTGCCGCCGCTCCACTCCCACCGCCGCCATGGCCTTAACGGAAGAACCAGGCAAGCCAGGCAGAAGCTGACTTGTGAGCCAGAGCAAGGCCTCCCCCTCCAGAAGTCCGCAGAATGGAACATGCAAATAGAGACTCCAGAGTTCACGTCTATACGATGCTCCAGCAAGAACAGGATTCAGAAAACTGAACCCGAGAGATCTGGCCCATCATCCCCATCATCGTCGTCATCATCATTGTCACCACAATTGTCATCATCTCCATTGTCATCACCATCATTACTATCTCCATCATCATCCCCATTGTCATCACTGTCCACTGTCAATCATTTACTGTCTCCTCTCCGTAAGGTGCTTCTTGCATATTCTCTCATTTGAGCTCAGTACCTTATAAGGCACAAATGATCATCAAAAAAAAAAAAAAAAAAAAAAAAAAAAGAAAAAAATCAAAAAAAAAAAAAAAAAAAAAAAAAAAGAGCTCCTGGTATTTTCTATGAGGAACTTTCCTTCTCAGAACCCTGCCTTGCACACAGCTTCCCAGAGACTGAACTCCACAGGAAGGCCACATCTGTACCCTGTTCTGCCATCTCCAGCCCGAGTGTTAGGTGCACAGCACAATGAATGCACCCAGCAGCCTCTTGACTCTTGACAAGAGTCACTGGGCAGTGAAAAGAGGAGGGGTGCATACAGCCATGTGCAGGATCGACAGCCAGCAAATGCTCTTGGCCTGAGGCTGGGCTCAGAGTAGATTCTCGCCAGCCTGGAACCCATACGCCCACCCCGCTGCTCCCCAGGACTCCCCTCCCACGGATGACCTGCTCCCATTCTTACATGGCCAAAGGGGTCCAGGTGGTTGTTTGTCAGCTTCAGCTTCTGGAAGGAGACCAACTGCCGCATCCAATGGGCCCCAGTGGCAGGAGAATCCGGGTGGACATAAAGCCTTCCTGGCATGGCTGGCTCAGCCTTACCTGCCACCATCCTGCCAATAAAACAGACAGCTTAAGAAGCTCAGTATGCCAGTTGAAGCCAGGCTTCCCTAGTCCCTCTGATAGCAAACCAATGACTAGAGGAATAGAGAGAGCTTATCTCTCAATAGGGTAGAGGAGGGTGCAGTGAGGAAGAAACAAGCCTTCCCAACCTCTCAGCTGCAGTCGGGAGAGGGAGGTGACAGAAAGTGGAGCATTTATTTGAAGGACTGAGCTCATCATAAAGATATTGCAGGGACATCGAGACAGTTCTGTGTGTTATATTTATATTTATTTTTAATTTTTTATTTATTTTTGTATGTGTATGAATGTTATATTTATAAATTAAATTTACTTATTGGCAGTGTTTTAACCACTGAGCTATCCACCCCCCGTCCTTTGTTTTTTATTTATTGATTGATTGATTGACTGGATGATTGACTGGATTAGTTGGTTTTTTTGTTGTTGTTTTGTTTTGTTTTTGAGACAGGGTCTCCCTGTAGCCCCGGCTGCCCTGGAACTTTCTACACACACCAGATTGCACAGAGATCCTCCTGCTTCTGCCACTGAGTGCTAGGATTAAAGGCGTGTGCCAACACAGCCCAGTATTTTTAATTTTTTTCCAAGGATTTATTTTTATTTCATGTGTATAAGTGTACCCATGTCATGTAGTGCCCACAGCGGTCAGAAAAGGGCATCATATCCCTTGGAATTGGATATATAGATGGTTATGAGTCGCCATGTGGGTGCTGGGAACTGAACTTGGGTCCTCTGCAAGAGCAGCTGGTGCTCTTAACCATTGAGCCATCTCTCCAGAGCCGATTTTTAACTTTTGAAAGCTATAAATGTGTTGGCACAAAGGAGCTTCTCAAAGGTCCTAAATACCTTGCAAATCACTTACATTGGAAACGATACTCAGAAATTAACTAGTAGCCGCCCCTAGGCCAGAGCCCATTCTAGGTTCTAGTCTAGCCAGAAGAGAAAAGAAATAGAAATACGGCCACTGCAGGAGCCTGGCCTGCAATTCTGCCTCTGCAGGACCATCATTTCTGCTGCTATCACCTCCACAATGGACCCCAGGGCTCCACCCAGATGCTCTAGGACCAAAAAGATGCTGAGATACTGACTACCAACAAGGAGCCTGGTGCTCACTTGGCTCTTCAACCTGCAAATCTCTCTCACACCCTTACCAAACAATCCTACACCTACCCCCCCCCCTGCCTCAGGCTGACAGGGAAATATTCTGCTGTAGGTAAAAACAGGACAGGCTCAAACCAAGTCACGTCTCTAAACTATTGAAGTTAAAAAAAAAAAAAAAGGGTGCCCACTCTCCTCCCCAGGGAAGCGCGGGCAGCACTGGTTCCCATCACCTGGCTATGGGGGAGCACGGCCCCTCATAGGTGGGACTGGGGCCACAGCACCTGCACCATTTGGGCCTCCCTCAGCTCCTGCCCAGCTGCAGGCAATGAATCCGCATAGTGGAACTGGGCAATAACAGTGTGGGGGGCAGCCGAGGAAAGGCAGGTCCCAGGCTTCTTACCATTTGTTGTCACAGAACTTGTAACGATGGTCATCTGCAGGGACAATGTCAATCAGCAGGATATACTTGGTCTTGGGGTTCATGCCTGTGACTTTTACCTTGTAGCTGGGGAACATCCTCCTAAGGGAGTCAAGGATTGGGGTGGAATACCAGGAGAAATGGCAGAGTAAATGAGGGGGGCAGATGGTACCATTTTATTTTTATTTTTATTTTTTGGGGGGACAGGGTCTCCCTTTAGTCTCAGCTGGCCTGGAGCTCGCTATGTAGACCTGGTTGACCTTGAACTCAAAGAGATCCGCCTGCGTCTGCCTCCTGAGTGCTGGGATTAAAGGAGTGCGCCACCACCATTCTTAACTGCCATGTGGGTGCTGAGAATTGAACCTGGGTCCTCTGAAAGAGCAGTCAGTGCTCTTAACTGCTGAGCCATCTCTCCAGCCAGGCTGTTTTAACAAAAGATCCTGACCCACATCTCTCTCTGTCCTCCCTGCACTGGACAGAGCTGTCCAAATTGCACTCTCTGAACCCCCTCAGCTGTCAATCTACATCTAGAAAAACAGCTTACACCTTTCCCCAAATTTCCTGGCCCCAGGATTTCCCTCGGATCAGAACCCAGTAGCTGTGAGTCACTGCAGCAGAGATTCTGGTCAGGACTGTGAGGGAGGGTTTCAATAGCAACCTGGATGCCTTAACTTCTCTCTCTTTCTGTCCTTTGCTGGCCTACACACAGCTAAGGGTCCAGGGTGCCACCATCCTAGAGCAGCTGACCTAGAAGCCCCTGTCAGCTGTCCCATAAGCAAAGAGAAGCCTCCTCATTCTGGTGGAGATTTTCTAGTCCTACAACAACTCACAGGGGAAAGAAGAGTGTGTAGAGCATCTGCTAAGTCTAGGCTCTTCCTGGGTTCACTGCCTCATCTGGGCCAAAGCACCTTGGCTAAGAGTCCAGAAGGGTCAGTGGAGAAGCCACAGTGATTCTGAAACCAGCCTGCCGTGGTCCACAGCCAGCCCCATCACTGACAAGCTACAGCCTCGGGCCTCGGGCCTGGGGACCCTGGTTTCTCTACCTCTCAAGTGAAGATAAATAACATTACTATTGCCACCAGCCCCTGCCCTGCTCCACCTTCCAAGAATCAGTTCTTCCGTGAAAATGGATTCAACTAAAACTCAAGAGTCTTCCAGTTCTTGCAGCCCATGCTGAGGCTGCCCAGAGGCCCAAGGCTCAAGGTACATTCTGGAGAGGTGTTTCCCTAGACCATCCTGCACACACACACACACACACACACACACACACACACACACACCTGCAGGGGCACAGCTCCTTGCCCTGGTTGCACAGACTTAACCAGAGTAGAGCAGTCAGAACCTCCTCCCTCTTCCCCCAGAGATGCCTTCTGCCATTTCTGCTTCTCCACAAATGAGGGCTGGAGAAGGAGCTCAAGGGTAGACCACTTGCCTGACATGTACTGGGTTCAGTCACCAGTGCTACATCATAAATGTTACATATTTTGGTTAAAACTGGGCATGGTGGTACTGACCTATAATTCCAGTTCTCAGAAAGACTGAGGCAGCAGGGACTGCAAGTTAGAGGCCAGCCTGGACTACATACCAAAAGCTTGTCAAAAAAAAAAAAAAAAAAAAAAGTCACAAAGGGATTCCAAACTAACTGAAGCCATAAACATATGGGAGCCTGGCCTTAGCAAGCCCATGCCAGAAAACCTCCCACTAAACCAAATTCGTTGAGAGCCCCTCACAAGAAGCTGCCCTGAACACCTCAAACAGAGTGGAGACCCCCATTCTGTCATCATTTGTACTAGCTTACCTGAATAGGGGAGGACTTCCATAAGGCTCAAGGTCTCCACAGGCGGGCAGACCCTGGAGCAAGCCTCACCAAGACCCTGAGGCAAAGAGTTCTCAAAGGGTTGATTCTCCTCCAGGCCCCGCCTGGCTCAATCCATTTCCCCCTCTCCTGCTGCAAGAGAAGCTGGTGTACACTACCCCACCGTAGTTAAGTGGGGCCATGCAGGTTCAGGCGCATGTGCATGAGTGTGTGGGGCAAGTGCGCATGTGCGTTCATGTGTGCCTGGAAGTGTGGGGGGGAGTTCTAGCTGCAAGTCTAGGGACTTATAAACCTTGTGGAAGAATTTGTCTCAGATGTCAATTGAAAGCATTTTTAAATATCCACCCCACCCCCTCTCCAAGGATGGGGGAAGTGAGAGGGCTCAATCCCGCCCCCTCCTTCCAAACAGCCCCCTGCCCGGCCTAGGGGCACAGCTGGAGCGGGCACCGCGCTGCTTCCTGGCCCTGCCTTTCTCCTGGTGGGCCTAAAGCTATAAAGGGAGGGCAGCAGATGCCTGGCCTCACCCGCCCTGGGAAAGCCAAGAATCCTGTCCCCTCTGGGCCACCATTTTGCAACTGCTACAGAAAAAGCCACAAAATGGGGGTAGTTCTGGCTGTGCTTGGCCGACTCAGTCAGTCAGGTGGCCACAGCAGAGAGCAGCCATGGCTTCCTTCCAGGGCCAGTGTCCCCACACAGGAGCTAGGAAGAAATGCCCGGCATAGCTTCCCGCCCTTCACTACGATGCCCTGCTGCATCTCGGAAGCTCCGAGGGCCAGGCAGACACTGGGGGCTCCTCAGAAGCTCCGTGAGAAGCCTGCACTCTGGCTCCCAAGGCTCAGAGCCAGGGTCTTATGATCTGGCCTTTTCAGGATGGAGGCTGACCATGGACTAGACTCCTGAGCATGGGCTCCTTGGGGAGGCCTTGGGGCGCTGGGGGAGGGGAGGGGGGCACTCCCGGCCTCTGCCTCATCTTCCCACCATCCGCCTCTTCCCAGGGCATTAGCCCTCACAAACAGGGAGGGCAATCTGGATATCTGAAGTGGGTCCCCAGCGGCAGATTGAGCTGGCTTGGGGCTCAGGCAGGCTCGCTGCTTTCCCAGACACAGATGGCGTGGTCTCAGCAAGGCACGCTTCTTGCCAGGCGGCGCAGAACACCCTGTGGAAGCATCCAAGCACCACCACCCCACCTCGAGAGCACTAAGGTGCCTGCCTAGTTGGAAGAAAGGCCGAATGGGAAGGCGTCTGCCCTGGGTCCTAGGGTAACGCCGGAGCCCTGCACACCCCAGGTGAGCAGGACTCGGAGCAGAGGCCACGCTGTGGTGTTTGGGGGCTGTGACTGAGTCTGGGATGTTCTGGCAAAAGAAAGGGCCTCCCTAATGCAACATGCGTGTAGTGAGCTCGAAGTTCTGATTTATGACATTTAACGTACCTGAAAACCAACACCCTACGGGGGGGGGGTGGAGGGAGAAACGCCTCCGGGCTGTGGAGGGCGGGGCCGGCGGGGAGGCGCGGGCTGCGCGCAGGTTGTCACCAGCGGGTGGGACGTCCGTGGCTCCCCAAGTCGAGGCGCCCCACGCAGCCCCCGCGCCTGTCGCGCGCACCTTCTCTCCGCGCCTCCCGGGGTCCCCGCGCTCCCCAGCCGGGGGACAGACAGATGCGGCTCAGCGGCCGCCAGCACGCGCGGAAATGGCTCCGTCCGGGGAATAAACACGCCGGCCGCCTGGCCGCCCGCCTGGGAGGAGATGAAAGCCCGAGCCTCCCTCTGATCAGGAGCCCGGCTGGGAAAGGGTGCGGGGCTGGGGCCTTTATCTGCTGCCTACTCGGAAATGGCTCTAGAATGAGCTGCTAAGATAAGCTTCCTTGGTGCGAGAGGCTGGCAGGGCCCGAGAGCCTGGGGGAGTTCCTATTTGGGGAACAAATCTGTAAATGCCAACTCCATGCTGGGAGGGGACGCGCCAAGATGGATGGCTGGGTTCCCAGCTCCGAGTCAAATTCAATGCGGTGTCCTTAGTCCTCTCCCGTCCCAGAGACAAGGTAGAGAACAGAACAGAGGATGCTGGAACCCACCCCAAACCCACCTCACTGCAGCCCGACTTCCCTGAAGGTGGAGCGGCCCCAGGTTCCTTCCCCTCTGTGCAGCTCTAAACCCGACAGAGAGGGGGAGAAGTGTGAAAAGCGGTTTCCAGGGTGGGGTCGGTGGTGACTGGGAGGGCACGGGAGGAATTGCTGGGGGGCTGAAGCCACACCGTGGCTTCATGCTTTTGGAAAGTCCAGAAGACTGTAAACTTCAAATGCGCACACCCTCCTGCAGAAATATTCCACTTCAATGAAATCTACGTTAAAATGACGTATGCTTGCACACATACACATGCCTATCTTCAAACCCTGAAGGAAAAACAAAATGAGCTGTCGAGAAAAGGCAGGGTTCCCTGGAAACCCCGCCCACTACCCTTAAATGTTAAATCCAGGGGTCCTGTTGGGAAGAGAGGGCCCAGCAACCAAGGGGGAGGTGTGCCTACACCGAGGCCAGACCCTTTGGAGCCAAATGATTTTGGAGAGCACCGATTTCCACAGAGAGACGAGAGAGAGAGAGAGAGAGAGAGAGAGAGAGAGAGAGAGAGAGAGAGAGAGAGAGACACTAACTCTGACTTTCCAGTGCACCCCCATGCATTTTTAAGAAATATTTTCCCTGGCGGGAGGGGAGGGTGTGTGGAATGGATGCTGTTTGGGAAGGTCAGTTGCTTCTCTGATTTTTTTTTTTTAAAGGCACTTCCTTCTGATAGACTTTTGCTTTCAGAAAATACTTGAAGAAGAGATCAAAGCACTCTCTCTCCAACCCACTTTCCCAGTGTCTTCAACCCTTACTTCTCTTATCATCCACGCCACTGGGCTCTGACGCTCTGTATACAGAGCAAGGGCAATTGGCTTTGAAGCCCTGGATTAAGCCGGGCCAAATCCTTGCCTCAGAATAACAAACAATACAGGTTCAACAGGAGTTCTCATCGGTAGTTCATTTTTCAAAAGCAAATTCACTGTCACTAACACAAGCAACATTGAACTCAACAGGCTATGAAGGCTGATAGTGGAGATTTATCTGGTGGCAAAACCACGACCCCTGGACTAGGGCAGTCAGACTATTAGGAAATGTTCATTTTTGGAAGGTTTATATTTAAATTGCTGTGGAGCTCACTTTTATCTGTGTTTGGGAGAAAAAAAATGCAGTTTCTCACATGTATCAAGCTTGGAAGGGATGTGCGGCAGAGAGAGATCTGCTCTCTGCAGTTGCCAGAGTGGGTCCTCTGGGCACAAAGGTCTGAGAAGAACGGAGACTGGCCAGGGCAGGTGTGGCCCCATGTGACAGCTGACATCAGGGGTTCTTGAGTATTTTATTCAAAGACACTACCCAACGAGGCAGGCCTCATTCTCTCCTTGGGCCTTCAGACTTTCAAGGGCCCAGTGGGCAGATTTGTGAGACTATGAACTCAAACTGGCTTGAGAACATTCTGGGCCCCTTTTCTCAGGCCCTGTCCTCTCTCAGACAGCAGTTATCATTCCCTTAAGCCAGAGTTCCTAGGACTGAATAACCCCACATTGGACAGGGAGGGACCCATTAAAAAAAAAAAAAGAGTTCTCAAAGTTAGGGTCTTGCTCTGGGGGCAGGGTATGCTGTGCTCAGCCTGCACAGTCCTGACACTGCTGACTTCCCGTCTCTGGGGTTTGCTTTATGTTCTTTCTGTTCTCTTTCAGCTCTTACATCTAGAAATCTATGAGCCAGGGATCGGGAGAAAGGACCAGGGCATCTGCTGGGAAATGGACACACAGCAGGAGGGGACCTGGTAGAGCCACAGAGTTAGGGGAGCAGGGAGAGTCGCTGGGTGGAGTGCTGAAGCGCTACCAGCTGCATCGGAGGCTGCAGTGAGCAGAGTGCTGAAGATGTCCTCTGAGACACTGGCGGGCCAGGCAGATAGCTTAGTACCAGAGCAGCATGCTCTGGGGAGCTTCGCGGGAGGGAATGGGTGTGGTCTGTGAGAACTGGGGTTGTGTGGGGCTTCTGACTCTTCCAGCCACTAGACCTGCTATGACTTTCTACCAGAGAGAGGAAAGGCTATGAGTGCCCCATGATCGGCCAGCATCCTCACAGCCATATTGAAACTACCAGCCCCACTCTCACCCCCTAAGACTCCACTAGGATGGGGCCAAAGGCTTCTCTGCCTGAGCTGTAGCTTCTGCCCTGTGGATTTGAGAGCAGGTGTTAGAGTAGAGACAGAGGAGGATTCACACAGACACAGGAAGCTCACAGGGAGCCAGCAACTCACACGTTTAAAACAGCAGACACCAGTACAGCTAGAGAACGTGCTGGCTATGCATTTTCAAAAGACTAAAATGCCTGAAAATGGGTATTCTGGACTATTTTTTGAGACAGTGTCTCACTTGCAGCCCTGGCTGGCCTAGTACTTGCTATGTAGAGCAAACTGGCCTGGAACTCACAGAGATTTGCCTGCCTCTGCCTCCAGAGCGCTGGAATTAAAGATGTGTGCCACCATGCCATGAAAGTGCTCTTTTCTCCTTCCCTTTGAACCAGCAGACACAAGAAACTAATCCTGCTTTCTCCACATTTGTAATCTACCTGACAATTTACCCAGCACCATTCATGTGAGCCCATGGTTTGAGTGTCGCAGTAAGCAAGGACAGCAGGTATACATAGAGTTACCATTCACAGAACACCTAGCACCGTAGAGCTAAAGGACAGTGAATTCTTGCACCCAGTTAGGAAGAGGCAGGCCTTGTGACACCTGTCCCCTTCTCTGCTCTCCACCACTGGTCCGTGTAACACCCTCTGGGAAGCGGGCAAACTTCTCCTCCTTCTCCATTCCCCAAACACAGCAAACTCAGGCCCTAAAACCAACTCGTCCCCTGCCCTGATAGAAGCCCTTGGTGGACATGCCACCTTCCCAGCTGATACATGAGAGTGGCCAAATGTCCAGACCTCCACTCTCAATAAAATAAACCTTGCAAGGCTTGCAGAAGAGCTGACAGGAGGAACCCCAACACCTCTACACTGTGCACAGCATCCCTACACTGTGCCCGGCACCCCACTGGCCTTTTTATTTTGAAGAGAACTGTGCTTTTCAGACTATGAAGCAGGACTTTTCACTTCAGAAAGGGAAGAGGGTAAAGACCCTCGTCCCAGGGTTGCACAGATGGAAACAGCTGAGTTGCAAAGGGAGCAGTCTTTCCTCTGTGGTCTGACTCTACATCCCTGCCCTTAATGGTTCACCATCTTAATTTTCCAAAATCCCAATTGCAGGCTTACGCAGCCAAGCAAAGGGACATTTTCTCACCTAGCCTATCTCCAGAGCCCAAAACAAAGTATTTGTATGTGGCTTCCCTTCACCTGATGGCCCTACTGTGTCACTCCTGACCAACCTCAGGCCACTCCTGACCAGGACCAGCCACATACACACACACACACACACATACACACACACACACACACACACACACACACACACACAATATCTGGTCTGTGTCTCCCTATCACCCTTTCCTCTTCTCTCCCACAGACACCAGCGCATTTTAAAGATGTTTCCACTTTATAAATCACTCTTCTCTGGCAACCACGGAGAGTTAGGACAGCTCCCCAGAAACACACAGAGCCAGGGGTGCCGTCCCCTTGACTGAGGAGGGTGCTGTCCTGGAATGATTGACCTGAGGCCCACTTGCTCCTCAAAGTTAGGGCAATTGAAAAACATAGTTGTATGGGCTTCTACCATCTGAGGGACACCAGATGGACACAGAGAAGCCCAGCAGATTCCCAAAGAAAAGGAAAAAAACAGGTGGCCCAAGGTCATCAGCAGTGCCCAGCCTCCCCGGAGTCTTCAAAGGAGTAATCCCCCTGTGGGTAAGCCAGTTCCAGGAAGTGGTGCTGAGCCTGGAGAGAGGCTGAGGAGACTCCCACTGGCCCCAGATGAGGGGACCCAGAGGACTTCCAAGAGAGTCCTTCCCCTAGGGGGGTCTCCACCCTGGGTGTTCTCACTCCCACCTGCCACCCCCATCCACACCAGCCTCCCCAAGCTGACCTGCCCGCCTTGGTGATGATCATCTCGGTGCCGGCCTCGTGGAATTTCTTCCAGAGCTCCTTCTCATGCAGACCCACCTTGATGTTCTCGATGGTCTGGGGGTGGGAGGGAAGGGGACTGGTCTGCCTGGCCCCCGGCTGGCTCCACGCGGGGAGCCTGCAGAGAGTACAGCACAGACTCTACCAGCCCAGAATTCCATTTCGAGATTGCATTTCGCAAAATTATTTTGAACTATTGGCGAATTTTAAAAAACTAGAATGAGAGCCTCAAACCCTCGGCTTTGGATGCTTCACCTGCAGATGGGCTTACAGAGGACACCGTGTCAGATGGGCCACACTCTTAACACAAACAGAAACATCTCCCAGGCCATCTTAGACGGCTTTCTCCGGGAAGACACAGGGAGTGAGAGAGGCACACGCACGCCAGCCTCGCACACTCAAGCTGCCCGTGGATTCCCACCCGCGGGATGCGGGTAGTGCTGCTGGAAAAACCTTCGTGTAACGTTCCTGAGCCCTTCTTTTCCGTCCCACCCGCTCCCTGCCTTTCTGTCACTGCCTTCTGCGGGTCCTCCGAGCTGGACCTTGGCTTGGACTCGCACCCTGAACCACAGATCTCCCTTCCCCGCCTGCCGCAGAGACAGCCCCGAGGGCTCCAAGTGGAGAACCGACGGGCTGGCAGTCTGTCCTGTAGGACAGGGGTCCGGTCCACGATGACCTGGAATGAGGCGCACAGGCAGACAGCCCTACGCCCGCGGGCTCGGCCCTACCTGCTCGCCGGCGTTGGCGTCGGCGCCGGGGCCTGGGGCGCTGCCGAGCGGGGCTCCGCTGATGCCCGGCGCGGCCAGCGCGGGCTCGGGGGCGTTGGCAGCGTTGGCGGCGCTGGGGGCGTTGGCGGCGCCGGCCTCCCCGAGCGCTGGGCCCGGGGCCCGGAAGGCCTCCTCGCTCTCCGACAGGCCTTTATCCTGCAGCATCTCCTGCGGGCACAGCACAGTCACTCGCCTGGATCCACACTGGCCAGAGGCCCTGCGGTCCGTGGAGATGAGCCCCCAGGCTTCGCGCGGGCGCCCGAGCACGTGGACCCCGCCCCTTTCTAAGCTGGGGGAGGGAGCGTTCGGGAGGGCAGGAGCCTAGCCTCCTCCCTCCAGGTCCTGGACCTGGGAGGGTCTACGTGCAGTTTAAGGTCTGCCTGCCCGGGGATGTAGGGTGGTATTGATGAGCAGGTCCAGAGGAAGGACCGCCTTCCCGGCCTAGCCCAGCTGCGCCCCGTGTCCCTCCCTCTTGCTCCAGGAGAGCCCACTGCCTTGGTCTTTTCGTTCATTTGTTGATTCCAGAGGAACTAGGGTCTGGGCCTCACTTTTGGCCCAGGGTACCCAAGACCCTCCCAGGGCTGGAAGGAGAGGAGAGCTAGGCCTGGAGGCAGGGCCCAGGCTCCTGCTGCCCCACACCTTCAGAGAGCCCAGAGCTGGGGCGCCTTCCCACCTCTGATCAGCCTAGGCTTTCACCCCCAGCTTCAGTCTCAGTCCTGGCCACTCCAAGCAGAGGTACCCCCAACCAAAACTTCCCACTTCTACACTTCCCGGGATCACAAACAACCTCACACCAGACACAGCACCCTCCTCACCAAGAAGCACTCTCCCTGGTGGGGTCCCTCTGATCCAGGCCCTGAACTCTGCCAGGGGCCTCCCAGCCTGTCCTCACATTCGCTCTGGCTGGCTCCCACACTCGCTTTACTTCCAAAGGACTGCCTTGGGCCAAAAGACTCAAATCCTTCTTAGCTGAGGACCAGGCCAGTAGGACGGATCCATTTCTCAGTCACCGCCTGGCCTTGCCTGGGGCACAGCTCTGTTTCCCCCCTAGGACTGCTGCCTGTTCACCGGCCAACCCATGTATTTGCTGTGGTCCAGGGATACCAGGAGGACAGTCTAGTTGGCTGGGGCTAGCCTGTCCTGCATCCTTAGGGTATAGCCAGCCACACACTATTGTCTGCTTCCCTTCCCACCACCCACTCTTCCTCCTGAATTTGGCCAAGTTGTACTGGGCTTTCTGTCTCTGCCTTGCCTGTCTCTTGACGGAAACTTTTCCTCCTACCCTCTTTCCAGTCTACCCTAGATCTCTTTGGTCGTCCCCAGGCCCAGGCCCCTCGCCTACCCTGCTCCGCAGCCTCTGCACTCCCGGCTTAGACTCTGGCTCCCAGGGCCTCCAAAGTAAACAAGCCAAGTGCAACGGAGGAGATAAAAAGGGGCCGGGGCCAGCCAGGGCTGGGAAAAGCCCGTAAAGATAAGGCTGACAGCCCAGCGGGTCTAGGCCACAGCTGGCCTGGAGCAGGCAAGGCTCACTGGACATGGCCGGCCCCAGCACCTTGGGCCACGTGCTGGTGCCAAAAACCCAGGAATCCCCAGACAGGGGACGCTGCATCGCATGGGTCTTGCGCGCGTCAGGCCAAAAGACTGGGTTCCAACCAGGACTGGTGCTCACGAATGGCCTCGGCCGTCCAGGTGCGTGGTTCGCGGGCCGGGCAGAGGGGCTGCCCTCGGCGCTGCCAAGCTGGCCACCGCGGACCCCGGCCACACGCCATTCATCCTGCGCCCTGCGGACCCCTCCTCTGGGCCTCCGCTGACGCGGGTCGCTCTGGCCACTGGAGCGGCGACGCAATCTCCTTCCCCTGCTCCGGGTACGCAGATCGGATCGCTGTTCTCCGACTCCAGAGCCACAGTCTGGCCTCGCTCAAGAAGGTCCCAGACAAGTTCCCCCAGGGCTGACCCGCTGGCCCCTTGCGCCATCCTGAGCCCTCCGGCCGGAGCCCCAGCGCGCTCAGATACTGGCACCCCGGTCCCGGATCGTCACAGCCTCGGCGCCAGGGTCCTTCACGTCCACGCGGATGCGGTGGCCCACAGGCTCCGCTCCCGGCTGCCTGGGTCGGTCCTTTCAGCCGCCTCATTTCCCAAGGAGGCTAGCGGTTTTCTTTTCGTATTTGTCACTAGTGAGATTTTTCTTGTACCGGAGAAACTTTTAAACATTTTGTAGTATTTTTAATGTTTTAATTGTTCTTATTATCAAGGTAGAATTTTAATCAGTTTAGGGACATTAAGAATATCTACCCTATTGCTAGAATTATAAATGCTTTTGGTCAACGTACGAGTTTATCATTATGAAATACATTGTTGTTGCTTTTCTGTTACCGTTTTAGCCTTCAGGGGCCCCTGGCACACTAGTAATACTGATGCCAGTATCTAGGTAATTAGATACAGTGTTTCAAAGGGCAGGTTAATCTATCATTATTTTATTTTTAAAGAGTATCCCTTAAATATTTTCTCTTGTGTCTCTTTATTCTATCTAGACTCTCACAATTCCAACAGCTTGTTATTGAGCATAATTGCAATATTACTGTTCCCAATATTCAGGTTAATTTTCTTCACATCTTTGTAATATTTCTTGTTATCTTACCATGATTTGTTGTGTCAGGATTGATCATAGACCTCCAGGTATTATTATTCATCACATCGTACAATAGATTGTTATTTTGTCATTATTTGTAGTGGTACAGATGTTAATTTGCTCTGAATTTTCCAGCACTCGATGATTTCTTGTTACTTTGTCATAATTTGTAATATTGCTGGAGCCCTTAATACTTAGATTATTTTTCAGCACGTTGGTATAATACTTATTATTCAGCCATTATTTATAATGTTATAACTATTAATACCTTGGTCATAAATTGTCATTACTTCAGCAGTTCTTGTTACCGTATCTATCTTCGTATTATGATTACTTTTGATATTTTGGTTTATTTAATATTCGCTACAATATCAACAATACATCATATATAGTCCTCCATCAATTCTAAGGTATTTCCTGTAGTATTTTCCATCGTTTACTGTTTGTCTCGTTTGTTTCCTAGGGTTGCTTGGTTTAGTAATTTGTTACATTACCATTATTTATATACTATTGATGTTGACTTGAGGACAACAGTTGCTTCATTGTTCCTGTTATTTGGACTTACTTTGTCTTTAATCCTTTTAACATTGTGATTACTATTTTCATTTGATTCTGAAGCGGACTATTGTGTTGACATAAAGCCTAAGTGTTCTTCACGCTGTTTCTGATAGCTCTTCACATTCTGATAGCTCTTGAGCTATCGTTACTTATACAGTGTTCATTGATCTAATTTTGACGACACTGTCTCATCAAACACTCGAAGCCCAGTTTTCGGGTTAGTCACATTTTTGCATCGATTTTCAGTTTTCGCCGCCAGTACCCGGGCCCTCTTCTTTGGCTTTCTTAATCTGCAAACACCCATTTCGAGGCCGCTGCTCCTCTTGTCAAGACTTAGCCTTGTTCGGAGGACGCTGGCTCTTTTTCGACTATGTGGTTAGGTCCCTCGACCCAGTTAGTCCCGTTACTCAGGTTCAGCGACCCGCCTAGGTCCTCCAGCGGCTTAGCCCACCGAGGTCGTTACCTCAGTCCCCATTCGCGCCTTCCTGGTTCATCCTCCTGAATCCTGCAGCCTGACCCTGAGCTGGGCGGCCACATCCCCGCACAGCCGGCTCACCCGCACCCCGCAAGAGTCCACACTCACCCTAGCTGCGCCGCTGCACGCGGAGGCGTCTGCGGCCCCAGGTCCGCAACAGGCTCCGGTCCGAGAGACACGGGACGGCCGGGCTGCACCTCGGCCCTCGGGTCACGGTCTCGCGGCTCGCCGCGCCCTCGGGGCCGGACGCATCCCGGGTGTGCAGCGGGCCCTTGATCTCCAAGGCTGCACTTTGGGTCCTCGGCTCCCTCCTCCTCGCCCTCCCCCCTCCCTTTCTCCCTCCGGGGCCGCCCCCCTCCTGCGCTGACGTCGCCGCTGTCAATCAGTCCTCGCCCGCCGCCCCCCGGGGAGGGGGTTCCAGGGTCCTCGGGCTCCTCTGTCCTCTCGGACCCCAAGCCTTGATCGGCGGTGCTGCCGGGCGTCCTCCCTGCTGCGGGTCAAGGGCCCGGAGCCCCGCATGGTTTAGATTAGAGAGGCGGGAAGAGGGGACGTACGGCCAGGTCGCGGTGCCCTGTTCCCACCCGAGGATGGACCTCCAGGATCAATCGCCCCGGCGCCGCGGGCTGCGGGCTGGGGCGTCCATGGCTGGGCCTGGCCGCTGGCCGGGTCACTGCGACCAGCCGCCTCCGCGAGCGCACCGGCGGGCCCGCCCGTTCCGCCTGCATGCATGCCCTTGGGGGCCCGCGTCTGCGGGTCGGGCACACTTGCCGGGATACCCACCGTGCCCACCCCAGTGCGCACACCTGCAGCCTGGTCCAGAGTCTAGCCAGAGTAGGCTGCGGGGTCCGCGATGAGGGCAGGGAGGAGGCGGGTTGCCCAGCCTGGTTTGTCCGGCGCTAGGGAAGTGCTGGGCCGGCCTCAGTAGGGGCTCCAGCCCTTGACCCAGCCTCAGCTCAGCTGCAAGGTGCCAGATCTGGCTAAACACTTACACTACCAGGTACCCCAGGATCCAGCTCAAGACCTGCTCTAGCCTGAGAAGGAGATCCGGGTGCCTTTGAGGTCTCCAGCCAGGCCTCTATGGCTCTGAAAGTGACAAGCCTGCTGAGTGGCCTACACCTTCCGCAGCCCTCTGGGTCCACTTACCTTTCTCCTCATCTACCTTGACTTCCCCACAACCCCCACCCCAGTCTCCACAGTCACACAGACCCCTCAGCCCCTGCCTAGGCCTCATAGCCGGCTTTGTGCTCAGAATCTAGGGGCAAGAATATGCCTGTCGACCCACCTCCAAAGGTCCCCAAGTCCTGTGTTAAGTAGGACCCCGGAATTAGCCCTCAGTTCTCAGCATGCGCTGTATCCCTCCCTTCCCCTAGGCCCCCAAATACCCCCAAACTCTTCAGTTCTTTACAGACTTTGTCCTCCAAGGGAATAGTACCAGTAAGACCCTTTCCCGAGAGTTCTTACCCTTCCTATCATGGGAAGTTGACAGCCAGCATCAGTTCCCCCTTAACCCCTGTCCTCCAAGAAACAAAACACCCAAACCAGCAACTGCTGTCAAGAGTCAGTGGTCCAGATTAGCAATGTGCCCCAGGGCTCAGAATCCCCATCACTCCCAGTGATACTGGTCTCTCAACTCCATCTTCCCTTACGGACTCCTCCCAAAGACTTCCAAATTGGGGAGAGGAAGTAGAAGCTAAGAACAGAGAGCCTAGTTCTCCCTCATTATGTCTCCTCCCAGACTGAAGAAAGGGAAGGCTCTGATGTTTCAGAAGATGCCTGGGGAGCCATGTTCCCTGTGCTAGGAAAAACTGGAAGGCAGGCCTCAGCTTCCACCCCTAAGTCCCTCCCTTGGCCCCTCCAACAGCCTGTAGAGAAATCCTTCACAATGAAATAGTGGACCAGCCAACCAACCAACTACTACTGTGCAAAATGGTGATGAGATGGCAGTGAATCACCAGGTACTGTAGGAAGAGTAGAATTAGGCCGGAGCCCGGAGAGAATTTGTTGGCAGTCCACTGGAGGAAGTTCATAATGAGACTATGAAGTGCAGCTCTTTTTAAAAATTAGATTGCAGTCCTCCTCCAAGTGCGAGTCTTTCTGGAGACTCACAGGAGACAGTCTAAATCAGTATCAACTGGTTCCTGATGATGTGGAGATATGAAATATGGAGAGGTCGGGCAAGGTTTTGGCAGTGAAAATGAAGCAGCAAACCAGCCAAGAGAGAAAAAGAGGTGACATGCAGCCATGACCCATCAAGAGTGGAATAATTCCAAGACATATATTTTTCATATTTTGAGAGCTCTGACATTGGGATGCACCTTAGAGTCAATGGTGTAGCGTAGTTTAATGAGCAATTTGGGTCTATGCATAGAGTGGCTTCTAATCAATAAAGAATAGTACGTACCGATGAATGTAGAAGCAAAAGAACTTCTCCCTCTTTTCCTCCAAAACTGCTTTCTGGAGTTCAAAGCAAAGACACACACACACATACACACACACACACACGCACACACGCACGCACACACACACACACACACACACAGAGGCACATGCCCATGGCCCAACTAACTAAACAATATAAACAACTTCACTGTATACACCAAGCAGTACCACACTGGGCTGGCTTAGTGGAAAGTCCTCAGGTTTGGTGTGAGGCTGACCTTGTTTTTGCTGCCAGGCTCTGCATCCTGGCTCACTGACTGGCAGCTGTGTGACCTTAGGCAAGTCTCCTAATACCTCCATCAACTGGGGAAATGGCAGCCTACTGGCTATGGTAAGGATTGGCTGAGTCAGTGCATGTAAATGCCTGGCATGGAGAGGTGCTTGGTAAAGCTCCCAGGGTTTCTAAATTTTACTTTATTCTCCTCCTCAAAAGGCTTGGGGTGCTTTATAACAAACATAAGCTAACAAAAAATACAAATAGGAAGACAAAGTAGAGCCAAGGCAAAGAGAAAGCACGCAAGCTATTGCAGAGTGCTGGCCGCAGAGCTGTCCTTGCCAGCAAATCTGGCTTGCCAGCAACAGGGAAGAAGGGTGTTTCTTCACTTCAGAAATGTGAAAACAGTTCTTTCTTAGGTTTATTTGTGTGTCCGCAGGTTGTACGCATTTGCAGAGAGCAGAGGACAAGCTTGGTGCTGTTTCTCAAGTACTGTCCACTTATTTTATTTTATGTTATGTTATTTTTATTGAGACAGGGTCTCTCACTGGTCTGGAGTTTACCAAGTAGGCAGGGCTGGCTGGCCACCAAGCTGGAGAGATCGAACTCTGCCTCTCCCCCCCCCCCAGCATTAGGATTATAAGTATATGCCAGTACATTGGCTTTTTTTTTTACACAGATTCTAGAACTGAAACTCAGGTCCCCCAGATGGCAAGGTAAGCACTTTAACTATGCTCTCTCTCCTCAGCCCAGAAGCAGCGATTCTGTGGTGAAGATTAGAAGAACAAACTTCCTCAGTCCTAAATTTTGAAAGTAGCTTCTCATGTCAATTTTTATCCCTGTATTTGCACAGTTTGGTAATAGTGGTTTAGAGTGGTTGTGTGGGTTCATCCTTTTTGATGGTTTTATAGCTCCATTTTAATCTTTAGTCTATGCATCTATTTAGCCAAAGAAATACCAAATGCTTACAGTGTGCCAAATGCATAAGAAGAAAGGCCAACTAACCCTTCTATTAGTTAGCCAACTGATCACCTGCAAATCATTAACAAACACTTCAAACTCACTAATTCCCAACACCATGACTCTTGGAAACTGCAGGGCTCTAGGATAGGCAGAGGAGCCTCTACTAGCTCACTAAAGTGGCCTGCCCAAAGCCTAGGCTGGAGGTAGCAAGGCTAACTGAGGTGGCAGTGTAGTGTGGTAATCTTTTATTTTATTTTTAATTAATTAACTAATTAATTAATTAATGTCTATTTGAGACAGGGTCTCCCTGTAGCTCCAGCTGGCCTGGAACGTGCTTTGTAGACCAGGCTGGCCTTGAATTCACAGAGAAATGCCTACCTCTGCCTCCTGAGGGCTGGAATTAAAGGCATGCACCACCACATTTGGCTTCTTTTTTATTTTTTTCAATTAAAAAAAATGTTTGTGGGCCGGGCGTGGTGGTGCACGCCTTTAATCCTAGCACTCATGAGGCAGAGGCAGGCGGATCTTTGTGAGTTCAAGGCCAGCCTGGTCTACAGAGTGAGTTCCAGGACAGCTGAGGCTACAGGGAGACCCTGTCTAAAGACAAAAAAAAAAAGAAGTATGTGTATGAGTGTATTGCCTGCATGTAAGTGCACCCATGTCATGCAGTGCCGAGGAGGTCAGAATAGGGCTTGGAGCCCCTAGAACTGGAGTTATAGATCAATGTTAGCTGCCATGTGCCTGCTGGGAATTGAAACAGGATCCTCTGCAAGAGCACCCAGTACTCTTAACCACTGAGCCATCTCTCCAGCCTCCTATTTTATTTATTTTTTATAAAGACTTTATGTATATGAGTGTTTTGCCTGCATGGATATATGTGCACCTGTGTATGTAGTGCCCACAGAGGCCAGAAGAGGGTGTCAGATCCCCTGGAACTGGAGTCATGGATTGGTTGTTAGCCACCATGTGGGTGCTAGGAACCGAGCTGGCTCCTCTGCAAGATCAGCCAGTGCTCTTAACCCCTATGTCATCTCTGCTGAACCATCCCCTCTTTTTTGTTTGTTTTTATTTTTTTGAGATAGGTTCCCAGGTGGCCTTGGCTGTGCTTGAACTTTTGAGCCTCCTTTCTTCCAAGTGCTGGGATTACAGAAAAGTGTGTGCCACTATACCCAGCTAGTAATCACAACTAAAACAAAACAACCACATCTGGGCACAAGTTGGTAGAGTGCTTGCCTAGCATGCAGGACTCCCTGGGCTCTGTAATCTCAGCACTCTGGAGACAGGGGACAGGAGCATCAGGAGTTCAAGGTCACCCTCTGATACACAGAGACTTTGGGTGCATAGGAAATTTGAAGCCGAGCCTGTGCCACATGAGACCTGGTCTCAAAAAACAAAATTTTGGGAACATCAAGAAATGCCAGGTGTGGTGGTGGCACACCTTTAATCCTAGCACTTGGGAGGCAGAGGCAGGGGGATCTCTATGAGTTCAAGGCCAGCCTGGTTTACAGAGTGAGTTCCAGGTCAGCTGGGGCTACAGGGAGACCCTGTCTCAAAAACAAAAACAAAACAAGAAATGCCAATGTTAACCAGGTGGGTGGCACACACCTTTAATCCCAGCACTTGGAAGCTGAGGCTCTCAGATCTCTGTGAGTTCAAGGCCACCCTGGTCTACAGAATGAGTTCCAGGTCAGCTGGGGCTACAGGGAGACCCTATCTCAAAAAGACCAAAATTGTAATTAATAGTTATAATAATAATAATATAAATGACAATGCCAACCTTAACTCAGACCAACTGAGTCAGAAGCTCTGAGCAGCGCTCAGATGGAGAACAGTGGTTCTAAACCAGGCACCTAAACCCTGTTTTCTACTCTCCTAGTCTCCTGGCGCTGGGGATGGTCATGTGACCCCACACTGGCCAATGCTACCTAAGTAGAAGACTGTAGGGAGGAAGGGTGTAGAAGACAATGAAGTCATCCTTTGTGGGTGAGATCCTTGGGGTTCCCACCTTTAGAGACTCTATGTAAAAAGGACAAAAGAAAATCCTAGTGCTGAGGTTGTCTGGCTAGCACAGGCAGAGAGCCTGGTTTCTGTTTCATCACTGAGCAGGTAAGGCTGATTCAGCTGCCGCTTGTCATTTGAGAAAAGAAAGCCCTATTTCTTTTTCTCATTGTTCCTCTGGAACAATTTCTTTCAGCCAAAGGCCCTTGTGAGTCCTATGTCCAGGTTCCAGCCCAAGGATCAGTCTCTATACAGGGAAGGACACATCTGAGGGTCTGGGTGGCCCTTGCCTGCAGTGTGCCTTCCCTCCTAAATCCAGGAACACAGAATCCTCCCTTTTCCTTCCCAGACGTGTTATGTGTGTGTGTGTTGTGATCTAAGGCCTGGAATCCTTATTATTAAATCTCCCAAAGGGAAATAATGGGTGAGGCCAAGGGGAATCTAACTGCCTTATTGTCTCCCAGTAGCCCCAGATCTCAGCTCCAGGTTCCCCAGCCCACATCCCACTGGGATTAGCAAACTCAGGCAGCCAGATGGGGGCAGGGACTGAGCCCACTCTGGGAGGTGGGGGATGGGAAGGCGGCAGCTGCCTCTGCAGGTGCTTCCCCTCACACCAGGCCGGGCTGCGCACCCGACCTCTCACCCCAGCCTCCCTGGGCCTGCTTAATCAGAGAGAATTAGGAAAGTTCCAGTTAGAACAGGCAGGCCAGGAGTGGTGGATCCCCTCGCTCCAGCAGTGGGGCGGGCGAGCCTCTCCTAGGCCTCCCACTGGTAGGTACCACACGTAAGGTCTGGATTCTATTAGCTGGGCTATGGGTAGCCTGGGCTAGTTAGCTGTACCTCAGCCTGCCCTGCCCACATTATTATTCTCTATGAATGGCCATTTCTGTTTCCTCCAAAGAGCGTGCTCTGAAGTAAACGCTTGTTTTACTGCCTGAGGAAGGTGTGTTTGCTATTGTTACTGGGTTTAAAAAATTGAGAGAAATTAATCATCCAATTTTTTTTTTTTTGGTCTTTTTGAGACAGGATCTCCCTATAACCCCAGCTGGCCTAGAACTCATTCTGTAAACCAGGCCGGCCTTGAACTCACAGAGATCCGCCTGCCTCTGCCTCCCAAGTGCCCAGCTTCTTCTTCTTCTTTTTTTTTTTTTTTTAATNTGCTCTTGCAGAGGACCCGGGTTCGATCCCCAGCACCCACATGGCAGCTGAGAACCATCTTTAACTCCAGTTCCAGGGGAATCCAACACCCTCTTCTGACATCCAAGGCATTGCACGACATGGGTGCACAAACCTACATGCAGACAGCACATACATACACATACAAAAAAATAAAGAGAGAGAGAGAGAGAGAGAGAGAGAGAGAGAGAGAGAGAGAAAACAGAGTGAGAGTGAGAGGGTATAAGCTACCAAAAATCCTCTGGGATTGGAAAATTTAAAACCTGAAATCTGGGCTAAGAGTATAGGTCAATATTAGAACATTAGCCTAGCAAGTAAAAGGGCCTGGGGCTCAATTCCTAACAATGCCATAAAGAAATAATAATAAAAACCTGAATTTAGAGCCAGGCATAGTGGCATGTGACTTTAGTCCTAGCCTAGGGAAGGCTGGGTTGGGTAGGTCACTTGAGCCAAGGAGTTCAAAACCAAGCTTGGACCACTGAGTGAGATCCAGTCTCTAAACAAACAAGCGAACAAACAAACAAACAAAAATTGACCAGATGTCATGTCTTCAACAAGCTGTTTACAAAGAGACCTGGAGGCAGACAGCTTTAAGGCTATTTCTCATCCATCAAATGAATTTAATCCTAGTAACCTCTAGATCAGCAAGGAATGAGGTAGCATCTCATAGACGACAGTGATTCGAAGGCTCATCGAATAGCTCATGTGTCCCGTGTACCTACAGCCTGGCAGGCTGGATTAAGACCCACGTGGTAGAGTATCTCTATCAGATGGGCACTATCATAAACTCAATTTTACAGATAAAGAAATTGAGGTCAGATAATTTGTTCAAGGTCAGTCAGCCAGGAAATGAATTCAGAACTTTGAAGTCAATTAGTCAGACTCTTGAACACCACACTTTCAGATACAGTGTTCTGTGCTGACTTGTAGGGTCTGCATAGGAAGCTTTCCCGGAATGGCCCACGTGGTGAAGGCTTCGTCCCCAGCTGCTGAAGCCAGTCACTACAAGGTGATTGCATCAGGAGGACCCTGACCTAATCAGAGAGGAGTTCACTGATGAATTCAGAATTTGATGGAATCTTGGGAGGCAATAGAGACGAGGCAGAGGGGGATAGGTAGAAGAAGCCTAGGTCACCGGGGCATGTCCTTGGGGGTCTATATTTTGTTCCAGACTCCTCTTTTCAAATAATTTATCCCAGGTAATTTGCCACCGCAGCAAAACACTATCACTTAACCTAAGTGGTTTTAATAAATGGAAACATCTTCCACACAGTGCTGCTGTCAGAATCGCACAGTGCCTTGGCAGGTGTGGTGGCCTATATTTGGAGTTCCAGTTACTCAAGAGGCTGAGGCAGGAGAATCATGCGAACCCAGGAGTTTAGGGTCCATCACAGGGAGAAAAAAGGCAGTAACAGTGCCTGACACTCTAACACTAGTATGATTACTTCAAATAGGACTTGCCCAAGGTCTCTCAGTGAAAGAGGCCATTGGATTTACAGCACTCCAGAACCAACATGTTAACCCCAGAACTATTTTGTATTCTGTTCTCACAGTGAAAGAAGCCCTTGGATTTATAGTACTCCAGAGCCAACATGTTAACCTATTAACTACTTTGTGTTTTATTTTATTTGCAATGTTGGGGATCAAACCCAGGGCCTTGTTTGATTTTTCAGTTCCTTTTATGTGTTTTGTGGCTTTTTTTTTTTTTTTTTTTTTTTTTTTTTTTTTTTGTTTTTTGTTTTTTTTTTTTTTTTTTTTAGACAGTCTCACTTTGTACCCCTGGCTGGCCTGGAACTATGTAACCCAGGCTAGCCTCAAACTCACAGAAATCTGCCTGCCTCTGCCTCTGCCTCCTGAGTGTTTGGGTTAAAGG
The DNA here is from genome assembly GCA_009823505.1 of Rhizomys pruinosus. NCBI lineage: Eukaryota > Metazoa > Chordata > Mammalia > Rodentia > Spalacidae > Rhizomys > Rhizomys pruinosus. The sequence continues at coordinate 630,356 of VZQC01013894.1, forward strand.
TGTATGCCACCATGTCCAGCTCAAAACTAGAACTTTGAGAATGTTAAACTCTCTTTTTCTTCTCTTCTTTCCTCCTTTCTCTTCCTTTCCCTTTCTCTTTTGAAGTTTTGAGGAAGGGCCTCACTCTTTGGCCCAGACTGGCCTGGAACTCACTATGTAACCCAGGCTATTCTCAAATACTTAGCAATCCTCTGCCTCTGCCTACCAAGTGCTAGGATTGTAGGGATGAACCCTTACACTGACTATGCTAAATTTTATTTAAAAAATAAAATATCTACCCAGAGACCAAAGACTTAAATATCTCTCCCTTCAGACTTCCAAGAGAAAGGCCCCTCTTGGGGCTGGTGAGGAGGGTCAGCAGGAAAGGTCCTTACTGAACAAGACTGATGACGAGTTCAATCCCCAGAACCGACGTAAATGTGGCAAGAGAAAACTGACACCACAAATTTGTCCTCTGACCTCCACACGACAATAAAATATTTTTAAAATATTTTTAATTTTTATTTTCTTTTATGTGAGTGTATTGACTGCCCACAGAGGTCAGAAGAGTGTGACAGATCCCTGGAACTGGAATTACAAATGGTCATTAGCTGCCATGTGGGTGCTGGGAACAGAACCCAGGTCCTCTGCAAGAACAGCCAGTGCTCTTAACTGCTGAGCCATGTCTCCAGCCACCTCTCTAGCATCTTTCCTAGTGCCACCAAGCTGCTCGAGCGCAGGCTGCCTGGTCATCAGGCCATGCTGTTGACAGAGCCCTGGACACCCACACTCTACCACAGCTTTCCAGTGCAGAGATGGTATGGAGCGGCCCTTTCCAACTGAAAAGACGGCCCAAAAGGGAAATTCCTGCCTTTACTGAACACAGGCAGGGAAGATGTGCTCCCATATGGGCTGCTATCTTTGGTCACAGGCCCTGGCTGTGTCTACTGCTCCATACCCCATACATTTGGGCCCAGACCCACCATTGCAAAAGAAATCCAAATTGGAGGGACTCAAAGTTTGCCCAGGGCTCAGAGCTCTGATCTCTCCCCCTGCCCCTCTCCTCCCTCTCCCTCTCCTCCTTCTCCCTCTCCTCCCTCCCCCTGCCCCTCTCCTCCCTCTCCCTCTCCTCCTTCTCCCTCTCCTCCCTCCCCCTCCCCCTCTCCCCCCTCCCCTCTCCCCGCTCTACCCCCCCTCGGCTGTCACCCTCCCCACTCGTCTCCTCTCCCTCCCCTCCCCTCCTCCCTCCCCGTCCCCTTCCACCCTCTCCCTCTCCTCCCCACCTCCTCCCCGCCCACTCCCCTCTTCTTCTCCCTCTCCCCTCCCCCTCTCTCCCCCTCTCCCTCTCCCTCTCCTCCCCCTCCCTCCCCCTCTTCCTCTCCCTGTCTTCCTCCTCTGATCTGACCAGTTATCATAACTGGCACTCCAACAAAAGACACGTCCTGGGTGCTTCCTCCTGGTCTTCACCGCCCAGAGGTCATCTCTCCTTCATGCTTAATCCTTTTTCCTACTCATAGTCCCAAGAAACTGTATCTTGGCGCTTTCTGGGTGTCTCCATTCAACCCCAATACTCTCCTTTCACCACCACTCACATCCTCAAACCTGGACCCTGCTTCTCAACAGCCCCGGGTCCCACTCACCTAGCAACACTCTATGTTCCTCGTTCATGGATTTTTCAATCCCCAACTCTAAGGGGGCTAATAGAAAAGGGAAGGATTTAGAAGAAACTGGAAAGGAAGTCTTGCTCACTGCTCAGGGAAGAACACCTTTCTCTAGGATATTTCAGGATGGGAAGATGTTGAACTGGAGGCCTGGGGGAAATGTTTCTTGCCTCCAAGATCCATAAGTTTCATTCATCTAACATTTGGAAAGTACCTTCTAACATCCAGCTTCCACCCCTCTTGCTGTAGTTGGTCTTTTCTCTATGGAATCAGAGGCATGCTAGGGTTCTGTTAACTGGTTAGACTTCCACAGTAAGATTTTCCATTCCCTCATTCAGGCTGTCCAAGGAGAGCTGTGCCCTGAAGCTAGGCCAACTCTGGCACCGCAAAGAGTCCTGGGATGCAGGCTGGAGAGTGCAGCTTCTTTAGGAGATTCATCAGGTCCTGGAAGGGCATGGCAGGAAGGAGTCCCTAGGCCAGTCCCTGCCTCTGCGTTTTCTGAAGTTCTCCTTTGAACACCTTCCTGTATTTAGTAGGCCTCATTTAACCTCAGCCATGTCCTTCTGGGATCATTTATTTGGTAACGTCACTCAGCCTGCTCTGGCATTAACCTCATAATCCTACTGATTTCCTCCAAGGCAGTTGGAGGTTTTCTCATCCTCTTCCTGGCCTGGTTAAAGACTGAATTCCAGTCCTGGTCGTTACCAAAGAAGACCCTCCAGACTAAGGAAGGGGTCTGCGGCGACGGTATTTGGGGATCTCACTCTTGCCCTTCCCAGCGCTCAGAAGATAAACTGACAACGAGGCTAGTGTGACTGTAAGGTGCTTGAGCACCATCACCACCACCGCCACCAGCACCAGCACCAGCACCAGCACCAGCACCAGCACCAGCAGCCTGCTGAATGGCTACTGAGGCTGCCCTTCAGTTCAAAGGGACTAAGCTTCACCAATCATAGCTATGATCTGCCTGGAATCCCGCCCCTCTCTGCCATCTTGGATTCTGACCAGGGAAAGACCCTGTCTTTGGGAAAAAATGCTGAGAGAGCAGGGCTAAGACCCAGGAGCTTGGCCACGTGACACAGACCTGCGATTTCCCGCCACCTGCGGCTGCTGATCTGACCCCTGTTGAGCTGCAGCTGCAGCCACCAGACGCCACCGGCCCCGTCGCCAGGGGATTAGTGTCCGTCTGTAGGTGGGGACAGCGTCAGTGGGGGTTGTCCCAGCCAGACAAGAGCTGCCATTTCACCCTTCCCTAGGCTCCCCTCCCTCAGACTAGTGTGGGGCGAGGGATGGCTTTGAGGGGGGTCTCACTGCCCAAGGGTGCCTATCTCTCCCAGACCTGAGGGGTACAGTGATCAGAGACCCCCCTCCCTGCCTCGCCTGGGCCACATGTGCTGGGAAGTTCATTTCCCCTTGTTTTGCAGCCCAGGCTCTGGGATTGACCCTGGGAGTGACCCCAGTGTCAGGAGGCATTAATGATCTCCATACGGGCAATAAACAGGCAGCCTGGCTGGCTTGGTATAGAGGGACCTTGCAATGGGGCGGCCTTATTAGCCTCACATTAGCTCGTGGGTACAGGCTTAATTAGCCCGGCTCCCTCGCCTGGGCCCCTTCCCCAAGATGCCTGGAGCTCTGTGAGAGCATGCTTAGAGACCTACAGTCGTCTGCCTGTTACTCTACTTCTTGTGGGCTTCAGGAAGGCGCAGCCAGGTCAGCCATTTGCCCGCCTCTGACAGGACTTCGAATCCTCCCTGATAAACACCATCCCTCCAGAGGCCAAGTCTCCAAGCATTCTGAGTCAGCTCACTTTTGTCTACCAGACCCAGGGACAAGAAGCTCTTCCTCTTAAGCTGAAATTCCTCCTGGCCTTTTGAGTTTGAGACAGTTCAGCCTCATTTTCCCCACAAAGAAAAAGAAGGTGGCTGATTACCATCCTTCACCTTTCAGACTCGAGCAACCACGGTGTTATTACAAAACAGTCTGATTTATCACTGCGCTCTCAGAATCCATTTTCATCCAAGAAGTTGCTGGGGTCTGGAGAGATGGCTCAGCGGTTAAGAGTGCCGACTGCTCTTGCAGAGGACCCGGGTTTGATTCCCAGCACCCACATGGCAGATAAGGACCGTCTTTAACTCTAGTTCCAGGGGAATCTGACGCCCTCTTCTGACCTCCTCAGCATTGCATGACATGGGTGCACCAACCTACATGCAGACATCTAGTACACTCATACACATAAAAAATAAAAATAAGAAGTTGTGGTCACTGAGTGTGTGACTTGGCCTCTTAGGACCTCAGTTTCCTTGTCTGGGCAGCTCACTGGAAAGTTACCAAACACTACATGCCACTCACAATGCTAAGCACTAGGAGCTAGGTAAAGTCCAGAAAAAAATCAGGCCCTCTGTTTAGGGGAGCTCCCAGTCTTAGGAGTAGACAGACATGTAAGCTAATAGAGTAGTAAACCATGCTGGAGGCCAACATCCAGTCCTCACTGGGTGGGATGAGACCATCAGAGAGGGATTAACCGACTCATCCTGGCTGGTGACGAAGATTCTTTGAGAGAGAATTAATGAGTGGGATTCTGTGAAGTAGAGAGTGGGAGGGCACCCGGAGAAAGAACCTGTACCAAGGCAAGAGAAGGCGTGCTTGGGGAGCAGTAGGGGTGTAGGAAGAATTCGGAGCAGGGAAGAGGAGGCTAAACATGGTGGGAAGACCAGATTCATCTTTCTAGAAGGCCTGGGATGGTGCGATGGGTGTGCGTGTGCACAGGAACTGGCAGCAAGGAGTGGTGAGGGTAGAGAAGTTATCAGACATATTTAAAAGGTAGATTGAAGAGGCAGGAGTGAAGGATGTTTTTGGACAGTTGCGTGATGGATATCTGTGATTTCGATTGCTCGGAGCCTACTCTCTTCAGAGTCAGAATCCTAGTGTAATTTTAAGGGTAACAAACTGTTCTCACTGGGTAGAGTTTTGTGGGACCATCAGCTCAGGAGGTCTGCCCAGCACCAGCCAAGACCACGTGACCCTAGTTTCCCCACCCAGAGGCTCTGCTCCTAGATTTTGATCTTGATCATCATGACAGAAAGAGTGAGGAGACAGAAGTTGAGACTGGAGAGACTGTTCAGCGGTTAAGAGCACTGGCTGCTCTTGCAGAGAACCTGGGTTCAGTTCCCAGCACCCACATGGCAGCTAACAATCACTTATAACTCCAGTTCCTGGGAATACAACACCCTCTTCTGACCTCCATGGGCATTGCATGACAAGGGTGAACTTATATACATGCAGGCAATACACTCCTATAGTGACTTCTAGGCCAATTGTGGTTACAGGGAAACTGTTTCAAAAAGATGCAAAAGACAGACAGACGACAGAGAACCTGTACCCTTCACTCAGATCTCCATTTCCCATCCTAGATCCTTATCCTTCCAATAGAGTCTCCTCTCTTAAGGTCGACCAGGGACAGTCCCAGAGTTTTCACAACAGAACCCTCTGGTCACTGAGAGAGGCAGTAGTGAGTGTGGGCAGAGATAAGTTTCATGTTAGTTATGAGAAGACTAAAATTAGAAGTGCCATGGCTACAGATCCTGATTTGAGACACATAAGTGCATGATAGGGGTTTATACTGGTCCTTGAGAGGCCACCGAGGGAGAATTCGTAGAAAGAGGAAAAGAACACCAAGAATAGATTATTGGAAGATATGAAGAAGGAAACTAGCAAAGGGACTCAAGAAGACTCCGTTAAGATTGGCCAGTAGAATGCAGTGCTCACAGCAAGAAAAAAGTCAACCCTGCAAAATACTGGGTAGAGTGTCCAGAAGGAAAATGCACCTGATGATATAATGGTCATCGGTGATGACTGGGAATGTTACGACAGACTGAGAAGAGGGGACATAAGAATTAATCTTCTTTCTTTTCTTTTTTTGGTCTTTTTGAGACAGAGTCTCCTGGTAGCCCCAGCTGTCCTGGAACTCACTCTGTAGGCCAAGCTGGCCTTGAACACACAATGATCTGCCTGTCTCTGCCTCCCAAGTGCTAGGATTAAAGGCATGCACCACCATGCCTGACTTTTTTTTTTTTTTTTGAAACAAAGCTGTCTTTTATTTTTATTTATTTATGTATTTATTTATTTATTTTTGGTCTTTTTAAAAAATTTTATTAATTTTTTAACTAATTTTATTTATTTCTGTATGTGTATGAATGTACTGCCTGAATGCAGGCAGTACATTCATACACATACAGAATTTGTGTTTGTGCACCCGTGTCGTGCAATGCCGCAGAGGTCAGAAGAGGGTCTCGGATTCCCCTGGAACTGGAGTTCTCCTGGAATTGGAGTTTCAGACGGTTCTCGGCTGCCATGTGGGTGCTGGGGATCGAACCCGGGTCCTCTGTAAGAGCAGTTGGCGCTTTTAACTGCTAGGCCATCTCTCCAGCCCCTATTTTTGGTCTTTTTGAGACAGGGTCTCCCTGTAGTCCAAGCTGTCCTGGAACTCACTCTGTAGACCAGGCTAGCCTTGAAGAGTTCATCTTGTTTCATACTGCTAGATCAAATGAGCTTGCTACCAGAAATTAGGACCAGTCATCAATCAAAAAGACTTGCACTCTTGATTTCCTTGGTCTTCTGGAAAGAGCAATGACTCTTTCCTCCTCATGGATATTGACTGAAACTTACCAGCGAATCCCTACAGACCTCTGGAGTCCTCACATCCCCAGAAGGCTTGTCCTGGAGGGTCTCTGCCATGAACCTGGGGCTTCAACCAAGAAGCTAAGAAAAGCTTACTTGGAAAACTGGATATCTACATGCAAAAGAATGAAATTTTACCCTCACATTTGACCATATAAAAACTAACTTGAGGGGCTGGTGAGATGGCTCGACAGGTAGAGGTACTTGCCAGCGAGCCTAAAGACCTGAGTTCAATCCCTGGGACCCACAAAGTAGAAGAAGAGAGTCAATTCCCACAAGTTGTACTTTGACTTCTACATGCACACTGTGGCACCATGCACACTAAAAAAAGTAATAAAAAAAATTAAAAACTCAAAATGGATTAAATACTTAAATGATATGAAACCAAAGATATCCTAGAAGTTAACACAGGGAAAATTGTTGCTATGGGTATGGCAACAAATTTTTGGAAGCACAACAAAAAGCAGAGGCAACCAAAGCAAAAAGGAAGGCATGGGACTCTGCCAAATTAAAAGGCTTCAAAGGAAACAGAAAACAAACAAACAAAAAAAAAAAACCGAAAAGGCAGGAAGCTGGACAGATGGCTCAGCAGTTAAGAGCACTGGCCGCTCTTGCAGAGGATCTGGATTCGGTTCCCAGCACCCACATGGCAGTGAACAACTGTTTGAAACTCCAGTTCAAGGGATCCAACACTGCCTTCTGGCCTCTGCAGGCATTGCACATGTGCGATGCACTTATATGCAGGCAAAACACTCATACACATAAAATATACAAGTCCAAAGCATTCGTTAGAAGAATGGGCCTTCGACAATGAACCTGTCAGCATCTTGATCTTGAACTTCCAAGTCTCCAGAACTATGAAAAAATAAATTTCTTTTCTTTACTCAACCACTGAGTCTCAGCTATTTTGTTATAGGAACATAGAGACTACATTCACTTGCACTCCTGTGTTTACTGTGGTAGTAGTCACAGACATCCTAAGTGTCCAATCAGCAGTAAGTGGATAAATGAGATGTGATTATGTGTGAATGTATATATATTTAGCTTTTTTTTTTTTTAAATCTTTTTGAGACAGGGTCTCCCTATAACTCCAGCTGTCCTGGAATTCACTCTGTAGACCAGGGTGGCCTTGAACTCACAGAGATCCGCCTGCCTCCGCCTCCCAAATGCTAGGATGAAAGGCATGCATCACCAAATCCCGCCTAATATTTAGCTTTTTTAAAAAAGGGAAATCCTGGGGCTGGAGAGATGGCCTAGCGGTTAAGAGCACCGACTGCTGGGCGTGGTGGTGCACGCCTTCAATCCTAGCACTTGGGAGACAGAGGCAGAGGCAGAGGCAGAGGCAGGCGAATCTTTGTGAGTTCAAGGCCAGCCTGGTCTACAGAGTGAGTTCCAGGACAGCTGGGCTACAGGGAGACCCTGTCTCGAAAAGACAAAAAAAAAAAAAANATTAAAAAAATCTATAAAGAAAGAAAATTCTGAAAAGCCATGAACCCTAAATACTCCTTCTATTTCATGGAAAACAGAACGCAATCGGCGTGGTACGGGCCATGAGTCTGCAAAGCTGTGGATGTCCTGTCGGGGCACAGGCGAAGATATGGGAAATCTCTGTACCTTTCCTTCAATTTTGCTGTAAACTTTTAACAACTGTTATAAAACTATAAAGTTACCTGGGCGAACTGGAGTGTGAGCTCAATTGGCAGAGTGCTTGCTAGGACATGCCTAAAGCCTGGGTTCAATCCGCAGCACCACAATAAAACTGGGTACAGTGCTGGTCTGCCTGTAAACCTTCGCACTCAGGAAGTAGAATTCCAAGGTTATTGGGTCCACATATAGTCGAGTTCAAGGGTCACTTGGCTTCTACATTAAACCAGCAGGTCTCATAAAAAATAAAGTATTTTTCAAAAGGACAAACATTTTGCACCCAGAGAGGTCTACCTAACTTATTTTGACAAGAAATATAATGTAATGCCAACCCAATAACAAGCACTGGTTGGCACTGGCAGACCGGTAAGGTGACGCAATTGCAAGTTGGCCTTAAAGGAACCAAAGGCAGCAGCAGAGCTGGGCAAGTTAGCTCTAGTCCTCCACTAATCACACAAATTGTAGACGAGGGAGCTGAGGCGAAAACAGCTATTCAAGGGCGAAGACCTATGAAACTTGCTACTACTCGCGTTTCTAACCATCTCCTGCGGTGCGAGTGTTAAAAGTATCAAAAACATCTGGTTTCCTCCCTGACCTGTTGAGTCAGGACCTACCTGGCTGGGTCTGCAGCGCATGCCTAGATGGAGAGTTACTCCCCAAAGCCAAAGATCGATCGGAACTTGTGGACCAGACGCGGAAGAATGTAATCGCAAGCGTAAATACGGTCTTGTTGACAATGTCAAACCCTACCCACTGCCTCCAGCCCAGCTGAGAAAAAAGCCAACTCCTGGTCTTTGCACTGCCACAGCCTCACTCCTTGGCTGTCTGCAGAAGTTGCCCAGGTTAGATACATTTCCACCAGGGAAAGCTCCTGCTCGTGAGCACATACTGAGTCAGAAAAAAGCTCCCTTTCTGAATCCTACCACCTTCTCAGAGGGCAGAGTTCAGGAAGCGCCTCTGCAGCGTGGACACGTGTGAATCCCGTGGAGCAAGCTGCCAGTCCTCTGGCCTGAGGACTCCAGGCTCCTCTAACCCACAGGCTGAGAAGGGTGGGTGTTAGAGGAGGTAGCGAAACACTGGCTACTGCTCACTGCGGTCAGAGGAAGCCGTGGCCACTGTGGAACCCAGTGCTGTAGGCAGCTATTTTGTTTTGATGAGTAAAGGCCAGACTCAGTGTAGTTGCCAGTTGGGAGACACGACTGAGGGAAAGGCTGCCTCAGTCAGGGACCGCTTTGTTTGCCTCAAGGGTTAAGGAGAACGCTGAATCCTTCTTGATGACTGTCCGGCTAGAGCGGCCAACGCCAGGATACCCAGGTTTTGCGCAGAGCGTACAGACGTTAGTATCTTCCACTAACGTCTGGTGCCGTGTTATACTGCTAATGTCGGCGTGTTGGAACCCCCATACCACCTAGATCGTTTGCTAAAGCCGCAGCCAGAGTCTCTTACGAGCCGAGCATCTCTCGCCCTGATGTGACAGTCTTTAAAGCTGTGATATAGCCTCTGTCTACACCGATTTCTTAGTCATAACCTCCACCAGCTGGTCAGAAATGGAAACATTTAGGGAAAATGATTGCTTGTGCCCATACTTAATGTTGTTCATCCCTTCCCCCCCATATTATTCCTTAAACAGATTCCAGCGATAATAACAGACTGGGGAGTGGTGCAGATGTTTTCCAGTCCTGGGACTAGTGGGCTGAGGCGAGGAGAATTAGTGATTTAAGGTCAGTCTGGACTACAAAAGCTCATAGCATAATAGCGATATTTATAATAAGTAATCCAATCGATGACGGAAGTCTCTACAAGACAGCATGTGCAGAACATATCCAGATGGCCACCCCATTCCCCGTATGGAGACTGATTCTGCACGATCAGAATGGAGTGTGGTCTCTTTTGGGGGCCCTGCAACAAGTCCCCTGTTACAGAATACTAATCTCGAAGCAAACAGCTGCCATCTTTATCTGGTCAGCTGTGCCTCCTGGCAGGGTCCCTCAGGATTGGGCTTGTTGTTAACACTCCTTCAAAAGAGGAGGGGGTGGGTAGCCTTTGGAGCCTCACCTGAGATTCTGGCCACTCTTTGCAGAATTTATAAGCAATTCTGTGACAACTCCATGTAGCATGGGGTCAGGGGGAGTCTTCAGACGTGCTAGAACACAAAGGATGGAGGTTAACTGAAGGCTGCGCATCTCCATACGATGCTAGTCTGTGTGAAGAAAGCAGTGGCTGCTCTCGGGCTCACCTGCTCCCGTAGGCAGCCCCTCCCCTGTCCTCTGTGATGAATAAACCCATAAACTCCCTGGTTCACCAGACCAGGGTGCCTACTGCAAGAGCAACAAGTCGCTCTAAACTGCGTGGGCTGTTCTCCAGCCAGCTCTATCCATCTTTAAAAACAAACTTTTGGCTTGGTGTGGTGGTGCACACCTTTAGTCCCAGCACTTGGAGGAGTAAGGCAGGCAGATCCAAGTTCAAGGCCATCCGGATCTACACAGCGAGTTCCAGGACAGCTGGCATACAGATACCAAAAAAAAACAAAAACAACAAAACCCCCACACAAACCACATCAAACTTTTTTGATATGGGTGTGGTGGCATGGGAGTTTAGCGGCCAGCACTTGGGGCAGAAGCAGGCAGCTCTCCTTTGGGTTTGAGGCCGACTTATCTACATAGCAAGCTCCATACATGGCGAGGCCCTGTCTCAAGAACTAACAGTAAATAAACAAAAACCCCCAACTCTTACTCTTTCTGAATCTGGTTGTGCAAAAGACACAAACATGGGAGTCCCATCGACCACTCTCAATGCTGTGGTGGTCATTGTGCACAGGCACACATTGAGGAACAGGAGTCATTCTCTTCCCACAGATGAACTTTGCATTTGGAACTCTTCACAGATAGTGTGTCTGTTCCCCCCACCCCGCATTAATTAATGCCTTTGTTCAAGCCCTTACTTACATCAATATAACCTTGTGCAATTTTTTATTACTTTTAATTATGTCCAAAACCATGTTTTATTGTTGTGTTGTCGGTTGTTGTTACTCATCTTTGGCCATTACAGCCTCTACCAGTCCTGTGCCTTTTTAAATGCCCGATATCATCGCCGGGCGTGGTGGTGCACGCCTAATCGCTAGCAGTTTGGAGGCAGAGGCAGGCCAGATCTTGGCGTCGGACGAGTTTCAAGGCCAAGCCTGGTCTAGCAGAGTAGATTGAGTAGTCCAGGACAGCTGGGGCTACGGGAACCCTGTCTCAAACAGACCAAAAACAACAAAAAAAAAAAATTGACAAATCAGTATCATCTTCCTTTTACAGGTGAAATCTGAGTTTAGAGAAGTTGGAAAATAATCCAAGTCACACTACATAAGCTCTGGGCCACAGTGTGAGCCTCCACTTCTTCTAGCATACTCAGGCATGAACAGAAAAAACCGGTAGCAAGGATTAAAATAAATGAGAAACGGGCTGGAGTTATAATCGGGTACGCACTGAACTTGCTTAGATGCAGAAGTCCTGAGTTTTGACATGGGTTACAGAGGAAGGGTGGGCTACGGGTATATAGCCCGGCGATAGGACATATTGTCCAACCTGTACTAGGGCTAGATTCTATCCCCAGGGACACAAATCAATGAATCAAATGATTATGAATAGAAAAAATGCCAAGCTCTTGAAGTATCAATAAGAGGGGGCACGGGCAAAGTGCTGGTACACCACCTTTGACGCCAGCCACCTAGGACTTTTCTGCAATTAAATTTAAAATAATTTTATTTATGTGTGTTGAAGGGCTAGAGTGATGGTCAGTGGTTAAGAACACTGGCTGTTCTTTGTTAGACAAAACCTGGGTTGTAATTCCATCACCCACGTGGGGGGCTAACAACCATTTTAACTCCAGTTTAATGGAAAATCAACCCTCTCTGACTTCCACAACCTGGGTGCACTTACCACCCTGCAGGCGATACACTTATACACAAATAAAAATAAAATAAAAAAAATAAAACTAGTAATTGTTTGGTATTAGCTCTTTTGCCCATGTGTGTAAGGAGCACTGTTAAGCAATGGGCACAGAGGGTAGAAGTGAGCATTGATCCCCCTGACATGGAATCTACAGATGGTTTTTAGCATCACTGTAAGTGCTGAGAACTGAAACTGGGTTACTCTGCCAACGAGCAGCCATGCGTGCTAACCATCTCCAGCGCCACACACTTTTTTTTTAAACTTGATTGTTTTTGTTTTTAAGCTTAAACTTTACAGATGCAAAGGTCACATCACAATGTTAGATGGCTCTTGACTCTTTGCAAGAAACAAAATCAGGACAACCCGAAAATCAAGTAGTTTGTGAACACTTTAAATAAATTATGGCCACTTACTAAACTACACCATTGTAGGACCTGGTTTTAAAGAGACTTAGTTGTACCTCTGCAGGGGTCTATGGCAAGGTATGTCAGGGAGGTGTAGGAGGGTAGAGAGTGGTGCTTGCGTGTCTGGGCTCTTTTTGTTCTTTCACTCATTTTGAAATTTTTCTGTAGAGAGTAGATATTATTGTAGCAAAAAAATAGAAACAGGAGCCAAAATGTGTATGAGTGTTTCTCTGCATGTATGTTTTTATGTGCAAGTGTTCTATGCTGCATGCTTTAGTGCCCATGAGAGCCAGAGAGCAGGTGTCTGTCCCCTAGAACTGGAGTTACAGACGTTGTGAGCTACTATTGTGGGTACTCAAGGGAGTTGGACCTTAGAGAGGGGAGAAGACATTGTCTACTTCTCCTTCCCCAGGAAAGGTATTTTTACAGTCCCCAGGAATACCAAGGTACAGCTATTTCCCTTTAACCCTAGATGGTCTGGTGAGATCAGGGCCCTGGCCTCAACCTCACAGAAATTCACTTGCTCCTTCTCCTGAGTGCTGGATTAAAAGGCATGCTCCAAGGTGCCAGCAATTTTTATTTTTATTTTATGTGTGTGTTTGTGCATGATGAGTGGGAGGTACCCACAGAGGCCAGATTAGTCAGACAGATCCCCTGCAGTTACAAAGCAGTTGTGAACAGCCTGATTGTGGGGTGTTGGGACTTGGACCCTCTATAAGAGTAGACAACACTCTTGGGCTGGAGAGAGATAGCCTAGTGGTTAAGAGCGCTGACTGCTCTTGCAGAGGACCTGTTCGATCCCCAGACACCCACATGGCAGCTAAGAAACCGTTCTTAACTCCAATTCCAGGAGGAGAACTCCAGTTCCAGGGGAATCTGAGACCCCTTCTTCTTATTCATGGCATTGCACAAACACGGGTGCACAACCTACATGCAGACAGAACATGCCAAAATTCATACACCTACAAAAATAAATAAAATAAAAAAAAAGAGTAGTATACACTCTTAACTACTGACAGCCATCTCTCCAGACCTTGTTTCTTCTCTCATTTCTCTCATCTCTCTCTCTCTCTCTCTCTCTCTCCCTCTCTCTCTCGGGTCTTGCTCATGCCTTGGCTGGCTTGAATCACTATTTAGACCAGGTGCGTCAAACTCACAGCGATCTGCATGCCTCTGCCATCTGACGTCCTGGGATCTCAAGTGGATTCAAATGTGTGTGTCAACGGGTGTGGTCACCATGCACATTTCATAATTTTTAAAATGCTTTTTCTTTTGGTCTTTTCCAGAAGGGTCTCCTGTAGCCCCAGCTGTCCTGGAACTCACTCTGTAGGACCAGGCTGGCCTTGAACTCACAAAGCATCCACCTGCCTCTGCCTCCCAAGTGCTAGGATTAAAGCACTGCGCCACCAATGCCCGGCTAAAATGCTTTTTATATAAGAAAAGAACTTTCAAAATTTCCATAATATTGTGGCAGTGGTGGAAGGTCTAGGGTATTGTACTGCATGCATGCAATAGTGCAAGTCAGAGGGCAACTTGCAGGAACTGATTCTCTCCACCACTTAGTCCTGGGGATCAATTCTGGTCATCGGGCTTGGTGGCAAGCACCTTTACTGCTGTGTTAATCTCACCAGCCCCATAAACTTATAATTTTTATATTATTATTTATTGTATGGTGTTACTGATCATGCATGTAAGGGGCCCATGCCCGAAATGTGCCCATGTCCGTGCATGCTGCGGAGTCACGAAGAGGGGTGTCGGTACTCCCCTGGAACTGAAGTTAAAGACGGTTCTTAGAGCCGCCATAGTGGCGTGCTGGAATCGAAACCGGGTCCTCCGAAGAGCCGTTGGTTGCTCTTAACCACTGAGCCACTTCTCCAGCCCCTAAATTTCTTTCAGAGTATAACGACCCCACTTATTTATGACAGTGAGAGACAAGAGCAAGATTGAAGTTGGATTACTTGCTGATTGGTGTGATTGTTCTATTTTCCTCCTACTCACTACTACATTTATTTATCTTTATTTTATTTACACGATCAAGGATTGAATTCAAAGCCTTCTGCTTGCTAAGCAAGTGCACTAATACTGAGTTACATACCCAGTAATTTATTTATTTTTAGGATGTTTTTCTTTTGTTTAGTCCTAAGCATTTTGCCATTTTGTTTGTTGGTTTTTGAAATAGGGTCTTTAACTAGGCTGTCCTGAGAATCTTACAGGAATCCTCCTGCTTCAGTCCCTCCTGAGTGTGGATTATACATGTCCACCCGCTGGCTCAGTGAGCTTTTTAAAAAATTAAATTTTTATTTTATAGTATGAGTAATATTGCCTGACATGTAGTACCTGTGTTATGCCAATGCTCTCATGCAATGGCCCTCACAGGCAGAAGATCCTTCTGGCACTGAGTTATGGACAGTTGTTAAACACCACGTGGGTGCTGGGACTGAACCGGGTCCTCTGCAAGAGCAGTGGTGCTCTTAATCTTTAAGCCATCTGTCCCAGACCACATTTACATTTTATTTTTTTAAATTTTTTTTAATAATCTTTATTTATTTTTCTCGTGTATGAATGTACTGGCTGCATGCAAGTCTGTGCACCCCGTGCGTGTGCAATGCCGTGGAGGTCAGAAGAGGGTGTCGGACTCCCTGGAACTGGAGTTCTCCTGGAATTTGGAGTTAGACGGTTCTCAGGCCGCCATGTGAGGTGCTGGGGATCGAACCCCGGGTCCTCTGCAAAGAGCGTCGTCGGCCTCTTAACCGCTAGGCCATCTCTCCAGCCCCCACCATTTACATTTTAAAGTTATAATCACAATGTGGTGTGCTCTTCTCAATCTCACACACACACCCACACACACACACCGCATATATAAAGAATATATATTGTTAAACATCATAGTAAATTGCTATAACATGTTCATCACCTTATAGTGTGATGTGTGTGTGTTTGTGAGAGAAAATCTAGGATCTACCAGCCTGTGTATGTTTGTATTTGATGTGTGTGCGCGTGTGTGTGTGTGTGGTGCACGTGTGTGTGTGTGTGGTGTGTGTGTGTGTATGGAGCATCTAGGATCTACCTTCTTAACAATGTCAAGTATATAGTACAATATTGTTCCCAAAGTCATCATGACACAGAATGTATTCATGTGGCATAACCAAGGTTTTGAAGCCCTTGACCCCAAATCCCCCATTTTCCCGATCACAAAGTATTGTCTTTCTGTGTCTGGCTTATTTTACTTAGCCATAATAATGTCCTTCAAGTCCATCCACCCTGTTGCAAACACAGGATTTCCCTTTTTAAATGTTTTTTTTAAAATTTTTTATTTTTTCTGTATGTGTATTGAATGTACTGTCTGCATGCAGGGTTTGTGCACCCATGTCATGCAATGCCACGGAGGTCAGAAGAGGGGTCGGATCCCCTGAGAACTGTGAGAGTCTCCTGGAAATGGAGTTTTGGACGGTTCTCGGCCGCCATGTGGGTGCCGGGAGCGAACCGGGTCCTCTGTAAGAGCGGTCGGCGCTCTCGGCCGCTAGGCCATCTCTCCAGCCCCCCCTTTTTTTTCAATTCTACTTTTGAGAGCAGGTCTCCCTGTAGCTCCAGCTGACTTGGAACTCACTCTGTAGACAAGCTTGCCTTGAACTCACAGAAATCCCACTGCCTCTGCCTCCTGAGTTGCTGTATAAAGTGTACGCCACATAACTCAGCAGGATTTCTTTTTTTTTTTTAACTTTTTAAATAATCTTTTTTTTTTTTTATTGTATGAGATGATGTATGAATGTACTTCTTCATGAATTTGTGCACCCGTGTCGTGCAATGGCTGCGGTCAGAAGAGGGTGTTAGATTCCCCTGGAACTGGAGTTTAAAGACGGTTCTCAGCCAGCCATTGTGGGTGCTGGGGATCAACCCGGGTCCTCTGCAAGAGTAGTCGTTCACGCTTTTCAAAAAAAAAAAAAAAAAAAAAAAAAAAAGCAACGACTACTCTTGCAGAGGACCCGGGTTTGATCCCCAGCACCCACATGGCGGCTGAGAACCGTCTTTAACTCCAGTTCCAGGGGAATCTAACACCCTCTTCTGACCGCAGCATTGCACGACACGGGTGCACAAATCTACATGCAGACAGTACATTCATACACATAAAAAATAAAAAAATTAATTTAAAAAGTTAAAAAAAAAAAGAGAAATCCTGCTGAGTGTGGTGGCGTACACCTTTAATCCCAGCACTCAGGAGGCAGAGGCAGGTGGATTTCTGTGAGTTCAAGGCAAGCTTGGTCTACAGAGTGAGTTCCAAGTCAGCTGGAGCTACAGGGAGACCCTGTCTCAAAAAGATTGAAAAAAAAGGGGGGGCTGGAGAGATGGCCTAGCGGCCGAGAGCGCCGACCGCTCTTACAGAGGACCCGGGTTCGATCCCCGGCACCCACATGGCGGCCGAGAACCGTCCAAAACTCCATTTCCAGGAGAACTCCAGTTCTAGGGGAGTCCGACACCCTCTTCTGACCTCCGTGGCATTGCATGACATGGGTGCACAAACCTGCATGCAGACAGTACATTCATACACATACAGAAATAAATAAAAAATTTTAAAAAACATTTAAAAAAAAGGGAAATCCTGTGTTTGCAACAGGGTGGATGGACTTGAAGGACATTATTATGCTAAGTAAAATAAGCCAGACACAGAAAGACAAATACTATGTGATCGGGAAAATGGGGAGATTTGGGTCAAGGGCTTCAAAACCTTGGTTATGCCACATGAATACATTCTGTGTCATGATGACTTTGGGAACAATATTGTACTATATACTTGACATTTGCTAAGAAGGTAGATCCTAGATGCTCTCATTACACACACACACACACACACACACACGTGCACACACACACACACACGCGCACACACATAAATACACATACACAGGCTGGTAGATCCTAGATTTTCTCTCACAAACACACACACACATCACTATATAAGGTGATGAACATGTTAATTAGCAATTTACTATGATGATTTTAACAATATATTCTTTATATATGCGTGTGTGTGTGTGTGTGTGTGTACCATTGAGTTATATACTGTCCATGTATTCAACTTTAAAATGTAAATGGTGGGGGCTGGAGAGATGGCCTAGCGGTTAAGAGCGCCGACCGCTCTTGCAGAGGACCCGGGTTCGATCCCCAGCACCCACATGGCGGCCGAGAACCGTCTAAAGCTCCAATTCCAGGAGAACTCCAGTTCCAGGGGAGTCCGACACCCTCTTCTGACCTCCACGGCATTGCACGACACGGGTGCACAGACTTGCATGCAGACAGTACATTCATACACAGACAGAAATAAATAAAATTAATTAAAAAAAATTTAAAAAATAAAATGTAAATGGTGGGAGCTGGGGACATGGCTTAAAGATTAAGAGCACCAGCTGCTCTTGCAGAGGACCCGGGTTCAGTTCCTAGCACCCACGTGGTGGTTTAACAACTGTCCATAACTCCAGTGCCAGAGGATCTTCTGGCCTGTGAGGGCATTGCATGAGAGCATTGCATAACACAGGTGTACTTACATGCAGGCAATATACTCATACATATAAAATAAAAATTTTAATGTAGAATGGTAAACTCACATGATGGTGTGCACCTGTAATCCAAGCACTCAGGAGACTGAAGCAGGAGGATTCCTGTAAGTTCAAGGACAGCCTAGGTTTAAAGACCCTATCTTCAAAAACCAACAAACAAAATGGCAAAATGCTTAGGACTAAACAAAAGAAAAACATCCTAAAAATAAATAAATATGACTGGGGATGTAGCTCAGTATTAGTGCACTTGCCTAGCAAGCAGAAGGCTCTGAATTCAATCCTTGATGCTGTAAATAAAATAAAATAAAATAAAATGTAGTGAGGAAAAGCCTACACCAATTCCACTGTGCAATCCCAATCTTCTCTGTCATTCTCACTGTCATAAATAAGTGGGGTCGTTATACTCTGAAAAGAAATTTAGGGGCTGGAGAGATGGCTCAGTGGTTAAGAGCACCAACTGCTCTTGCAGAGGACCCGGGTTCGATTCCCAGCACCCACATGGCGGCTAAGAACCGTCTTTAACTTCAGTTCCAGGGGAATCCGACACCCTCTTCTGACCTCCGCAGCATTGCACGGACATGGGCACACCCACTTACATGCAGACAGTACACTCATACACATAAAATAATAAATAAAATTATAAGTTTATGGGGCTGGTGAGATAACACAGCAGGTAAAGGTGCTTGCCACCAAGCCCGATGACCAGAATTGATCCCCAGGACTAAGTGGTGGAGAGAATCAGTTCCTGCAAGTTGCCCTCTGACCTGCACTTATTGCATGCATGCATGTACATACCCTACCTTCCACCACTCCACAAATATATATGAAATTTTGCAGATTCTTTTTCTTATATAAAAAGCATTTTAGCCGGGCATGGTGGTGCATGCCTTTAATCCTAGCACTTGGGAGGCAGAGGCAGGTGGATCTTTGTGAGTTCAAGGCCAGCCTGGTCTACAGAGTGAGTTCCAGGACAGCTGGGGCTACAGGGAGACCCTGTCTGGAAAAGACCAAAAGAAAAAGCATTTTAAAAATTATGAAATGTGCATGGTGACCACACCCGGTTGACACACACTTTGAATCCCAGGACTCAGGTGGCAGAGGCAGGCAGATCTCTGTGAGTTTGAGGCCAGCCTGGTCTATATAGTGAGTTCTAAGCCAGCCAAGGCTATAGCAAGACCCGAGAGAGAGAGAGAGAGAGAGAGAGAGAGAGAGAGAGAGAGAAAATGAGAGAAAGAAACAAAGGTCTGGAGAGATGGCTCAGTAGTTAAGAGTGTATACTACTCTTTTTTTAAATTTTATTTATTTTTGTATGTGTATGAATGTACTGTCTGCATGTAGGTTTGTGCACCCGTGTTGTGCAATGCCATGAAGGTCAGAAGAGGGTCTCAGATTCCCCTGGAACTGGAGTTCTCCTGGAATTGGAGTTAAAGACGGTTCTTAGCTGCCATGTGGGTGCTGGGGATCGAACCCAGGTCCTCTGCAAGAGCAGTCAGCGCTCTTAACCACTAGGCTATCTCTCCAGCCCAAGAGTGTGTACTACTCTTATAGAGGGTCCAAGTTCCCAACACCCACATCAGGCTGTTCACAACTGCTTATAACTGCAGGGGATCTGTCTGACATATCTGGCCTCTGTGGGTACCTCCACTCACATGCACAAACACACACATAAATAAAAATAAAAATTGCTGGCCACTGTGATGCATGCCTTTAATCCCAGCACTCAGGAGACAGGAGCAAGTGGATTTCTGTGAGGTTGAGGCCAGCCTGATCTACACAGACCATCTAGGGTTACAGGGAAAATAGCTGTACCTTGGTATCTCTGGGGACTGTTAAAAATACCTTTCCTGGGGAAGGAGAAGTAGACAATGTCTTCTCCCTCCTCCTAAGGTCCCAACTCCCTTGAGTACCCACAATAGTAGCTCACAACTGTCTGTAACTCCAGTTCTAGGGGACCAGACACCTGCTTCTGGCCTCCATGGGCACTAAGCATGCATAGACACCTTGCACATAAACATACATGCAGAGAAACACTCATACACATTTTGGCTCCTGTTTCTATTTTTTTGCTACAATAATATCTACTCTCTACAGAAAAATTTACAAATGAGTGAAAGAACAAAAGAGAGCACCCACAAGCCACTCTCTACCCTCCTACACCTCCCTGACATACCTTGCCATAGACCCCTGCAGAGGTACAACTAAGTTCTCTTAAAACCAGGTCCTACAATGCGTGTAGTTTAGTAAGTGGCCATAATTTATTTAAAGTGTTCACAAACTACTTGATTTTCGGGTTGTCCTGATTTTTGTTCTTGCAAAGAGTCAAGAGCCATCTAACATTGTGATGTGACCTTATCATCTGTAAAGTTTAAGCTTAAAAAAACAAAAAATCAAGTTTAAAAAAAAATGTGGGCCTGGAGAGGTTAGAGCACTGGCTGCTCTTGCAGAGTACCCAGTTTCAGTTCTCAGCACTTACATGGATGCTAAAAACCATCTGTAACTCCAGTTCCAGGGGATCCAATGCTCACTTCTACCCTCTGTGCCCATTGCCTAACATGCGTGCACTTACACACATGTAGGCAAAATACTCAAACACATACTATTTTATTTTATTTTATTTTATTTTATTTGTGTATGAGTGTATCGCCTGCATGGTGTAAGTGCACCCATGTTGTGGAAGTCAGAAGAGGGTGTTAGATTCCATTAGAACTGGAGTTACAAATGGTTGTTAGCCCCCACGTGGGTGCTGGAATTCAAACCCAGGTCTTCTACAAGAAACAGCCAGTGTTCTTAACCACTGAGCCATCACTCTAGCCCTTCATACACATAAAAATATTTTAAATTTAATTGCAGAAAAGTCCAAGTGCTGGGATCAAAGGTGTGTACCACTTTGCCCGGCCCCCTCCCTTATTGATACTTCAAGAGCTTGGCATTTTTTCTATTTCATTCATTTGTTCATTGATTTGTGTCTCTAGGGATAGAATCTAGGACCTAGTACAGGTTGGACAAATGTCCTATCGCCGGGCTATATACCCGTAGCCACCCCTCCTCTGTAACCCATGTCAAACTCAGGACTTCATGCATACTAAGCAAGCATTCTGCTACCCGAGTTATAACTCCAGCCCGTTCTCATTTATTTTAATCCTTGGCTACGGTTTTCTTTTCATGCCTGAGTATGCTAGAGGAAGTGGAGGCTCACACCTGTGGCCCAGAGCTTAGTAGTGTGACCCTTGGATTATTTTCCAACTTCTCTAAACTTCAGATTTTCACCTGTAAAAGGAAGATGATACTGGCAATTTTTTTTTTTTTTTGGTCTTTTTGAGACAGGGTCTCCCTGTAGCCCCAGCTGTCCTGGAACTCACTCTGTAGACCAGGCTGGCCTTGAACTCACAAAGATCCGCCTGCCTCTGCCTCCCAACTGCTAGGATTAAAGGCGTGCACCACCACGCCCGGCGATGATACTGGCATTTAACAAAGGCACAGGAGCTGGTAGAGGCTGTAATGGCCAAAGATGAGTAACAACAACAACGACAACAACAACAATAAAACATGGTTTTGGACTATAATTTAAAGTATAAAAAATTGCACAAGGTTATATTGATGTAAGTAAGGGCTTGAACAAAGGCATTAATTAATCGGGGTGGGGGGAACAGACACATCTGTGAAGAGTTCCAAATGCAAAGTTCATCTGTGGGAAGAGAATGACTCCTGTTCCTCAAGTGTGGCCTGTGCACAATGACCACCACAGCATTGAGAGTGGTCGATGGGACTTCCATGGTTGTGTCTTTTGCACAACCAGATTCAGAAAGAGTAAAGGTTGGGGGTTTTTGTTTATTTACTTAGTTCTTGAGACAGGGTCTCGCCATGTACTGGAGCTTGCTATGTAGATCAAGCTGGCCTCAAACCCAAAGAGAGCTGCCTGCTTCTGCCCCCAAAGTGCTGCGACTAAACTCCCATGCCACCACACCCATTCAAAAGTTTGATGTGGTTTTTGTGGGGGGGTTTGTTGTTTTGTTTTTTTTGGTATCTGTAGTCCCAGCTGTCCTGGAACTCGCTGTGTAGATCAGGATGGCCTTGAACTTGGATCTGCCTGCCTCTACCTCCCAAGTGCTGGGACTAAAGGTGTGCACCACCACACCAAGCCAAAAGTTTGTTTTTAAGATGGATAGAGCTGGGCTGGAGAGACAGCCCAGCAGTTGAGAGCACTTGTTGCTCTTGCAGAGGACCCTGGTCTGGTGAACCAGGGAGTTTATTGGGTTTACTCACAGAGGACAGGGGAGGGGCTGCCTACGGGAGCAGGTGAGCCCAGAGCAGAGCCACTGCTTCTTCACACAGCTGCATAGATGGAGCCCCCTTCAGTTAACCTCCATCCTTTGTGTTCTAGCACGTCTGAAGACTCCCCCTGACCCCATGCTACATGGAGTTGTCACAGAATTGCTTATAAATTCTGCAAAGAGTGGCCAGAATCTCAGGTGAGGCTCCAAAGGCTACCCACCCCCTCCTCTTTTGAAGGAGTGTTAACAACAAGCCCAATCCTGAGGGACCCTGCCAGGAGGCACAGCTGACCAGATAAAGATGGCAGCTGTTTGCTCAGAGACTGTATTCTGTAACAGGGACTTGTTGCAGGGCCCCAAAAGAGACCCACTCCATTCTACCAGAATTCAGTCTCCTATACGGAATGGGGTGGCATCTGGATATGTTCTGCACATGCTGTCTTGTAGACTTCCGGTCATCGATGGATTACTTATATAAATTGCTATTATGCTATGGAGCTTTTGTAGTCCAGACTGACCTTAAACTCACTATTCTCCTGCCTCAGCCCACTAAGTCCCAGGACTGGAAACATCTGCACCACTCCCCAGCTTTATTATCCTGGACTGTTTAAGGAATAATGATGGGGGGGAAGGGATGAAAACATTCAATATGGACACACTTTTCCCTAAATGTTTTCCATTTGCCACTGGTGGAGGTTATGACTAAGAAATCGGTGTAGACAGAGGGCTGACTATACCTTTAAAAGACTTCACATCAGGGGCTGGAGAGATGGCTCAGCAGTTAAGAACTCTGGGGGCTCTTGCAAAGGATTCAGGTTGGGTTCCCAGCACCCACATAGCAGATAACACCACCCAGAACTTAGTGGAAGAACTAACTCTTACCCTCTGCCAAAACCTGGTATCTGGGTGCCCTCTCAGCCCTCACAGAGGATTCAGCTCCTACCTGAGGCACAAGCGGTCCCTGACTGAGGCAGCCTTTCCCTCAGTCGTGTCTCCCAACTGGCAACTACACTGAGTCTGGCCTTTACTCATCAAAACAAAATAGCTGCCTACAGCACTGGGTTCCACAGTGGCCACGGCTTCCTCTGACCGCAGTGAGCAGTAGCCAGTGTTTCGCTACCTCCTCTAACACCCACCCTTCTCAGCCTGTGGGTTAGAGGAGCCTGGAGTCCTCAGGCCAGAGGACTGGCAGCTTGCTCCACGGGATTCACACGTGTCCACGCTGCAGAGGCGCTTCCTGAACTCTGCCCTCTGAGAAGGTGGTAGGATTCAGAAAGGGAGCTTTTTTCTGACTCAGTATGTGCTCACGAGCAGGAGCTTTCCCTGGTGGAAATGTATCTAACCTGGGCAACTTCTGCAGACAGCCAAGGAGTGAGGCTGTGGCAGTGCAAAGACCAGGAGTTGGCTTTCTAGTGGCTGGAGGCAGGTGGGTAGAGGTTTGACATTTCACACCCCTTTCTGGGTCAAAGTTCTCTCTTTGGCTTTGGGGAGTAACTCTCCATCTAGGCATGCGCTGCAGACCCAGCCAGGTAGGTCCTGACTCAACAGGTCAGGGAGGAAACCAGATGTTTTTGATACTTTTAACACGCACCGAGGGCAAGGTTAGAAACGCGGAGTGAGTAGGCAAGTTCATAGTCTTCGCCCTTGACATACTGTTTTCGCCTCAGCTCCCCTCACTGTCTGAGAACTTGCCCAGCTCTGCTGCTGCCTTGTTCCTTTAAGGCCACCTGCATCGTCACCACCCTCCAGTGCCAACCAGTGCTTTTATTGGGTTGGCACTTAATATATATTTCTTGTCAAAATAAGTTAGGTAGACCTCTCTGGGTGCAAAATGTTTGTCCTTTTGAAAAATACTTTATTTTTTTGAGACCGGGTTTCATGTAAACCAAGCTGACCTTGAACTCACTATATGGCCCAAAACCTTGAACTTCTACCTCCTGAGTGCAAGGTTTACAGGCATACAGCACTGTACCCAGTTTATGTGGTGCTGGGAGTTGAACCCAGGGCTTTAGGCATGCTAGGCAAGCACTCTGCCAATTGAGCTACAGCCCCATCCCCAGGTACTTTATATTTTATAACAGTTTTAAGTTTACAGCAAAATTGAAGGAAAGGTACAGAGATTTCCCATATGCCTCCCCGACAGGCATCCACAGCTTTGCAGACATCAATGCCCACTACCACCATTGCGTTCTGTTTTCATTGAAATAGAAGAGTATTTAGGGTTCATGGCTTTTCAGAATTTTCTTCCTTTTTAATTTTTTAATGTGTGTATATTTTTTGTGTGTGCACACATGACGTGTGCATGCATATGTACATGTAAGAGAATAAACAAATTATGGCCCAGTATTTATGTCTAATGGAATACTACTACTGATCAGTAAGAAGAATTTATCTGGCCAACAGTAGGAATGAATGTCAAAGTCATTATATGGAAGTGAAAGAAACCAGACATAAAAGAATACCCGATGGTGCCAGGCATGGTGGTGCACACCTTTAATCCCAGCACTGGGGAGGCAGAGGCAGGCAGATCTCTGTGAGTTCAAGGCCAGCCTGGTCTACATAGCAAGCTCCAGGCCAGCTGGGACTTAAATGGAGACCCTGTCTCAAAAAGAAAAAAAAAAAAAAAAAAAGAATACCCAATGAGTCTGCTTGCTTGTAGTTCTCTAACATACAAATTAGGCTATGCTGACAGGAAGATCAGAGGCTGTCCGAGGATTTGGGGAACAGGATTGACTCTAAAGGGACACGAGGAGACTCTGGAGGATGGTGGAAATACTCTGTCTTGATGGTGGCAAAGGTTTACACCAGGGTAGACTTTTGTCAGAACTCATCCAATTAATACTTTAATGGATGCAGTTAATTGTATATAAAGTTGATTTTTTTTTTTGTCTTTTTCGAGACAGGGTCTCCCTGTAGCCCCAGCTGTCCTGGAACTCACTCTGTAGACCAGGCTGGCTTTGAACTCACAAAGATCTGCCTGCCTCTGCCTCCCAAGTGCTAGGATTAAAGGCATGTGCGGGGCTGGAGGGATGGCCTAGCGGTTAAGAGTGCCGAACGCTCTTGCAGAGGACCCGGGTTCGATCCCCAGCACCCACATGGCGGCTGAGAACCGTCTGTGACTCCAGTTCCAGGAGAACTCCAGTTCCAGGGGAATCTGAGACCCTCTTCTGACCTCCGCGGCATCGCACGACACGGGTGCGCAGACCTGCATGCAGACAATACATTCATACACATAAAAATAAATAAATAAATAATTTAAAAAAATAAAGGCATGTGCCACCACACCTGGCTGTAAAGTTGATTTTTTTTTCAAAAAAAATTTTTTTATTGATGCTTTGTGTATTTCATACATCATTTTCCAATTCAGTTCAGGCATATTTCCCCTTCCCTTCCCCCCACCCCGCCCCATCCCAGATCATGCATTCTGCCATAACTATCCTGCATCTTTCTTTGTAAAGTTGATTTTTTTAAAGGAAGAAGTGGGGCTGGAGAGACAGCCCAGTAGTTATAGCACTGGCTGCTCCTGCAGGGGACCCGGTTCACTTTCCAGCACCCATATGGAGACTAACAACCATGTGGAGAGTTCCAGGGGATCCAACACCCTCTTCTGACCTCCACAGGCATTTCACACATGTTGTGCACTTAACATACATGCAGGCAAAACATTCATACATATAAAATGAATTAAAATTTTAAAGGAAGAAGTGCCTGGGGAGATTGCTTATTGAGTAAGTGCCTGGTGTGCAGGCACGAGGACCCGAGTTTGCTCCCAGCACCCATAGGAAAGCTGGGCAAGGCAGCAGGCAGCAAAGGCCCTGTGCTGGGCGATGGAGAGCAGAGACCGCAGACACCCAGGTCACTGACCAGTCAGTTTCACCAAATTTGTGAACCTGGCTTCAGTAAGACACCCTTTCTCACACACATGCCCACATGCACACACACACACACACACACACACACAAGCACAAGTGCGTGCACACACACAAACATGTACATATACTACACACACAAATTAAAATTTTTTTAATTAAAAAAGAAGAAAATTGCACACAAAGTCATGGACCCTAAATACTCTCTGCTATTTCAATAAGAGCAGGACATGATTCATCATTGTGGTGGGCATTGATGACGGTAACTGTGGATACGTCTCAGGGAGACTTATGGGAAATCTTTGTGCCTTAACATGTATGTGTTATGTATGCCTATGTGAGTTTATGTGCACCACATGGGTACAGAAGGACATGGGGGCCAGGAGAGGCCACTTGATCCCCTGGAACTGGAGTTACAGGTGGTCATGAGCCACCATGTAGATGCTGGGACCTGAAGTCAGGTCCTCTGTAAGAGCAAGAAGCACTCAACCACCATCAAGCCATCTCTCCAGCCCCGGCAACAGATCCTGACTGTTATAAATAAAGCTTCTATAAACACTTGTAGCCAGGCGTGTTAGCACACACCTGTAATCCTAGCACTTGGGAGGCAGAGGCAGGCAGATCTCTGTGAGTGCCAGGCTAGTCTGGTCTACATAGCGAGTTTCAGGGCAGCTGAGGCTACAGGGAGACCCTGTCTCAATAAAACTAACAAACATAAAAGCTTCAATAAACATTTGTCCACAAATTTTTGTGGAAGCCTATGCTTTCATTTCTCACAAAATTTTCTAGAATTAGAGGTGGCCAAGACTGGGACATCAGGGAAAAATCCCTCACTCATCCATTAAGTCAATAAACAACACTTATGTGTAAAGCTTACATTACAGGCAGAGAAAGCCAGAACAAAGCAGGCTCTTAGGACCCTGCAGTATGTTCCTCTGGTTGAAGATGCCCTCAGTGGTGGAATCTGCCTCATCTTCAGCTCATGTTCCACCAGTGCCAGCCACCCCCCACCAGCACCAGCCACCAGCCACCAGCCACCAGCACCAGCCACCAGCCACCAGCACCAGCCACCAGCCACCAGCACCAGCCACCAGCCACCAGCACCAGCCACCAGCCACCAGCCACCAGCCAGCTCCAGCACTGTATTCTGATCTGAACACACGTGTGTGAGGAAAAGGTTTTAATGGCTCTGAGGGAGAGACTTTTAACTAAATTATCATTCCTCCCCCGCCCCCCCCAACTTAACACCATGGTGCGTTTCCCTGAGAGGAGGAGTCTGTCCACTAGGGGAAGACAGCAATGTGGGAGGCTGCCCTGGGACAGCGAGTCCGGGCCAGCCTCCCCACAAACAGAAGGAAAGTGTTTTCCTAAATCACTGAAACATGTTGACATGACACAAGCAGGTATTTATTCTCCAGGTTCTGCAGATGTGGAGCCAAGGTGCCCACACAGCCACGCCCTCTGAAGACGCAGGGAGAATCCTTGCATCCCATCCTGCTTCTGTCCGCTCTGGAAGTTCTCTATGGGTCTGGCCCTGGGGCCCTCAAAGGCCACAGTCACTAGTTCTGTGGCCAACCGTAAATCCAAGATGATGTCATCTGAGGTCTTTATAATTACAGCTGCAAAGTCGCTATTTGCAAATGAGATTGTAGTCATGGTCTCCAGGGTCAGGATCTGAGGATGTCTTTTCAAAAAGACACACTTCAACCCACACTGAAAGGATTACTGTGACTTTGGGAACAATTCTGGGCTGAGGACACCCCCCCCCACAACAGTGGGCACTAGAGAGAAGGGTCAGTGATTAAGAGCATTTGCTGCTCCTTCTAGAGAAACTTCAGTTCCCAGGACCCACGCTGGGCTACTCACAAGGGTCTGAATCTCCAGCTCCGGGGATCCGATGCCCTCTTCTGGTCTCTGCAGACCATCTCCCCACACCACATGCACTCACATCTACTCATACACATACACATACAGCTGGCCTGGAACTCACTATGTAGACCGCTGGCTTTGAACTCACAGAGATCCACTTGCCTCTGTCTCCCATGTGCCAAGATTAAAGGTGCACACCACCACGCCTGACATAAATAAGAATCTTTAAATCTAAAAAAAAAATCCAATATTGGGGCTCAGTAGGCCCTGAGTTCAATCCGTAGCATGTGCGTGTGTGCATACACACACACACACACACACACACACACACACACAATAGTATCCCCTGTGCTGGGTTCTGTCCTAAACACTAGGCATGGATTCCCATGCTCAGTCCCCCTGGCAGTTCTGAGGTGGGCCTGAGTCATTTTGATGAGGAAGTGGAGACACTGCGGCTTCCTGTGTTGTTCTGTGCTGCCCAGAGTTCTGGTTTGGCTGTGGTTTCTGACTTTCTCTCGGGGTCCCCCATGGAGGTGCTGTGGAGACATAGTGTGGACCTTCACAGGTGGGCCTGGTGGATGAGCCTTGGGATTACAGGGAGAGGCCCCCAGAAGGGAGAAAGGCATTTCTCCTGGGATCCCGGTCAGAGTTCACCAGAGGGTTGTTCCAAAACCTTGAGCCGGGCCTCACTCAGGCCATCTCAAGAAAAGCTGAAGGCAGTAACCTTCCCCTTCACCAACGCATAGATGGATCACACCACAGTCGTTCTAAAGAAGATTAGAAAGCAGCTGGTGAGCAAGGTGGCTGTGCCGAAAATGCCAAGATGCAGATCTTCGTGAAGACCCTGACTGGCAAGACCATCACCCTAGAGGTGGAGCCCAGCGACACCATCAAGAATGTCAAGGCCAGGGGGCTGGAGAGATGGCCTAGCGGTTAAGAGCGCTGATCACTCTTGCAGAGGACCCGGGTTCGATCCCCAGCACCCACATGGCGGCTAAGAACCGTCTGTAACTCCAATTCCAGGAGAACTCCAGTTCCAGGGGAATCCGAGACCCTCTTCTGACCTCCGCGGCATTGCACGACACGGGTGCGCAGACCTACACGCAAACAGTACATTCATACACATAAATTAAAAAAAAAAAAAAAAAGAATGTCAAGGCCAAGATCCAGGACAAGGAGGGATCCCTTCCGACCAGCAGCGTCTGGTCTTCACTGGCAAGCAGCTGGAGGCTTGCTGGACCTCGTCCTACTAGACATTCAGAGTCTACCCTGCACCTCGTGCTGCGTGCGTCTCCAAGGTGGCATCGTGGAGCCGTCTCTTCACCAGCGTACAGCTGCAACACGATGATCTGCCACAAGTGCTACGCTCACCTGCATCTCCATGTCAAGTGCCACAAGAGTGCAGCCATACCAACAACCTGTGCCCCAAGAAGAAGGTCAAATATAGTCAAGGCGGCCTGTGGGGCAGGACCCCGGGACCCTAATAACATCCCCGCAGTTGACTGGAGCAGAAAAAAATAAATAAATTGAAAAGCAAGCAGCTGGAACAGGCTCCTTAGTAGGCATTTTCATAGGAGAACAAAGATTTAGAGCCTCTAATCCCAGCACTCAGGAGAGAGAGACAAAAAGTTCACAAGTTCAAGGCCAGCTCAGGCTACATAGCAAGACCATACCTAAGAAAACAACAACTGGGGCTGGAGAGATGGCGTAGAGGTTAAGAGCACTGGCTGCTCTTGCAGAGGACCCAGATTTGATTCTCAGCAACCACGTGGTAGCTAACAACCATCTGTAACTCCAGTTTTAGAGGATCTAACACCCTCTTCTGGACTCTGCAGGCACCAGGCATACATACATCCAGGCAAATACTCTGTAGCTACATAGAAAAATAAATATTTAAAGCTGGGTGTGGTAGCACAGGCCTTTCATCCCAGTATTCAGAAGACAGAGGAAGGCAGGTCTCTAAGAGTTTGAGGCCAGCCTAGTCTAAATAGTGAGTTCCAGGCCACTGTAACTCCAGCACTTTGGAGGCGGAAGCAGGTTTTCTGAAAGTTTGAGGCCATCTTGAGCTACAGAGTGAACTGTGTGCAATGTCTCCCACAGGCTCCTGGGCTTGAACACCTGGCTCCTAGCTGGTGGCTGCTGTGGAAACTTTAGGAGGTGAGGCTTAGCTGGAAGACGTAAGTCACTGAGAGCTGGATCTTAAAGTTTTATAGACAGACCCCATTTCCTGTCTACTATGTTTCCAAATGTGACCAGCCACTTTACATTCCTGCTGCCATGCCTTCCCCACCATAATGGACTAACCATTCCTGAACTGTGAGCCAAAACAAACCCTTCTCATCTTCAAGAAGAAATAAGTGGGGGCCTGAGAGATGGTGCAGCGGAACACTGGCTGCTCTTGTAGAGGATCCTGGGTTCAGTTCCCAACACTAATATGGCAGTTAACAACTGTCTGTATCTCCAGTTCCAAAGGATCTGATGTCCTCTTCTGACCTCCACAGGCATTGTACAACCATGTGTGTACTTTCATACATGTAGGCAATACATACATACATACACATAAAATAATAAAATATGAGGCAGGCGGATCTTTGTGAGTTCAAGGCCAGCCTGGTCTACAGAATGAGTTCCAGGACAGCTGGGGCTACAAGGAGACCCTGTCTCAAAAAGACCGAAAAATTTTTTTTAAATAAAGAAGAAATAAATGAATAAAAACAAGGCAGGGTGATGTCCTAGGAGGACCTGCTGACAGACACACATTCAGGTCCCAGCTATGTCTCCAATTCTGTGGCCCCAGTGAGTTTCTTTATCTCTCTAGGCCACACTTTCCCAGTCTATTCAGAAGGAAAGTTATGCCCGGTAGAGGTGGCGGATGCCCTCCGTCTTCCCCTTTCCTGTTTTGGTAGCATGACAGACCATAGCCTGTTTTCTATCCTCTTGCTTCAAGGGTGGGTAAAGGACCTGGCCTGGTCAATTCTCCTGTCCGTCAAGTGAATATATGACAATTACAGGAGCTAATCAGTACTCAAATGTTTTGCTTTTTGCCCAAAGAGCAGGTTTTTCTTGTCCTATGGGGCTGAGGTCGTGTGTGTGTGTGTGTGTGTGTGTGTGTGTGTGTGTGTGTGTTTTTGAGACAGGGTCTCCCTGTAGCCCCAGCTGGCCTGGAACTCGCTATGTAGACCAGGCTGGCTTTGAAATCCCAGAGATCTGCCTGCCTCTGCCTCCTGCCCGGCCGGGGGCTGAGGTCTTTAAAAGCCATCTGGGCCTAGGCGGCCTGGGATTTTTTTTTATAGTGTGGAGAGAATGTGTCTGAAAGCTGAGCCAATAGAAAGGGATGTCATGTTACACGAGAGAGTCATGTCCAGACTTTTTGGACTCAGAGTCCAGCTATAGCTAAAGTCCACTCTTGCTTCTCTCACTCATGTAGAACAATACCGCTTTTGGCTTGGGTTCATTTTGAGGTGGGTTTCAATGGATTGGAGCCCATATGGCCCAACCATCACATCTTTCTGCCTTAAGAGAAGTCATACTGTGAAGTACCTGACACTTGGCAGGCAAGCCTTGCTTTATGGTGTAACCTTGCTGACAGTAGTGATGGATGCGAGGATTGTTTGTGTGGGTGTAGGAGGAGTTCCATAACCCCAATTATCTGTACCCAGGCTACCTACCCAGGGAAGAAGCTCATCTGTGGATAGTGAGAGTATTTTTAGTGTGTGTGTGTGTGTGTGTGTGTGCGCGCGCCATGGTACAGGTGTGGACATCGAAAGACAACTCTTAAAAGAGTCCCTTCTCTCCTTCTACCATGTAGGTTCCAGGGATTGAACCCAGACCATTGGGCTTGGTGGCAAGTGTTCTTACCTCCTGTGCCCTCTCGCCAGCCTTCTTTCTTCCCCTTTCCTTTTCCTTTGTTTTGTTCATTAGTTTGTTTTTTGAGACAGAATCTCACATCATCCAGGGTGGCCTGGAACTCAATATGTAGCTGGAGCTGATCTCGAACCCCTGATCCTCCTGCTTCCACCTCCCCAATGCTGGATCAGTGGCTGGGGCAACCACCCTTAACTCAGATTTCCCCTCCCTCCCTCCCTCCGTCCCTCCGTCCCTCCGTCCCTCCGTCCCTCCGTCCCTCCCTCCCTCCCTCCCTCCCTCCTTCCCTCCCTCCCTCTCTTCTTTCCTTTTTTTGGTGTTTCTAGAAAGTGGATCCATGGCCTCACATCATAGGGAAGCACTGAGCCCATCTCTAGATCCTCCTGGCCTATAATGGGGCACTCAGACCACCTCTCTGAGGTGCCATTTCACATCTCTCTGAAGCATCATTTTATACCCTATCTTATGCACCCACAAAGCAGCTTAAGTTTCTTTACTCGTGTGTCATGTACAAGGATTTCTTGAGCACCTATTATGCACCAAGCATTGTTTCATGTGTCACCACTTCCCATGATACAATACTGAACAAAACAAACCTCTCATTGTAGTATGTGGGGGGGGGGCACACAAATAAGAGGGAATGCAAAGCATGTCCGATATTAACAACTAAATGAAGATATTAACAACTAATAGAGAAATTGGGGAGCAAGGAGAAAGATGCCTGGTATGATCAGAAAGTGGCAGGGAATTGCTGGTGAAAGAGCCACTTCAGAAAGTAGCTTAGTACTTCCTCCAGAAGTTAATTCAGGCCAGGAGTAGGGAGTAGTAGCTCAGT
Source organism: Rhizomys pruinosus (assembly GCA_009823505.1). Lineage (NCBI taxonomy): Eukaryota > Metazoa > Chordata > Mammalia > Rodentia > Spalacidae > Rhizomys > Rhizomys pruinosus. The sequence goes on from VZQC01013894.1 coordinate 662,916, forward strand.
GGTAGAGTACTTGTCACAACCATTGGAGGAGAGCCTAGAGAGATGGCTTAGCAGGTAAGGGCATACACTGCTCTTGCTGAAGACCTGAGTTAAGCTCCCAGCACCCAAATCAGGCAGCTCACAACCACCTACAACTCCAGTTCCTGGGGATCTGAAACCTTTGGCCTCTTTGGGCATCTGTATTCACACACACACATACACACACCACACACACACACACACACTCTTAAAAATAGATCTTCGGCTGGAGAGATGGCCTAGCGGTTAAGAGCGCCGACCGCTCTTACAGAGCCCGGTTCGATCCCAGCACCCACATGGCGGCTGAGAACCGTCTGAAGCTCCAATTCCAGGAGAACTCCAGTTCCAAGGAATCCGAGACCCTCTTCTGAACTCCGCGGCGTTGCACGACACGGGTGCACAGACCTACATGCAGACAGTACATTCAAACTTCATACAAAAAAAAAAAAAAAAAAATAGATCTTCGAAACCCAAGTGACACGTGAGGACCAGATCCTCAACTGATCTTGAGAAAACAAAAACCTTGGTTAATCTGGGATAACTGTATGGCCTTAAACATCCAAAAGGAAAGTATAACCAGAAAAAAAAAGTATCAGGCTGGTGTAACTTAGCCTTTCTGTATGCTTAACGACCATACTTAATGCCCATACCAATTTGGTGGGGGAACTTAAGGGATAAATTTGTTCCTTGCCCTCAGAGGTCAACTAAGTCTCAGGGCACTATGGGTGGGGGCATCTCTTGAAATGTCCTGCAAATGTGAGTCACCAATCTTCCTGTGCAGGGAGGTCTTGGAGATCCACTAATGGGACTTCAGCCAGTGTCCACTCTATAAAGAAGAAAGTCTGCTCATGCTTCAAAAAGAGAAGCTTGGTCTAGCAAGACCTGACTTTGTCCTCAAGTGGATGGAACTGGTAAATGAAAGCCAAAAGGAGCCAGGGGCTCCCTCTCTCCAAAAAAACCTGAGTGACCCCTGAGGACCAGATCCTCAATTGACGTTGAGAAAACAAAAACATTGGCTAATCTGGGTTAGCTGTGTGGCCTTAAACATTCAAAAGGAAAGTATAACCAGAAATAAATAATCAGTAAGGCCTGAGAAATTGTAGGTCAGGTATAAAATGAGATCCTAGTGAAAAGACAAAGTAAAAAAAAAAAAAAGCACCATTGTTTTGCCTGTCTTCAATTCTTACTAGCAAGTGCAGCTACCCTGTAGCTGCCACTGTTTTTGCCATCCTTCAAAGACATGAGACACAGCTTTTCAACCTTCTCATATGGACTGAAGACTCATGTCTCTCCAAGAATCCTCTAAACCTTCAGTGCCAGATGGGAACTGCTGAGACATCTAGCTTGTGGACTGAGCAACTACTGGGGTTTCAGCCTCTTCAGAGTATAGACTGCCATTGTTGGACTACCCAGGCTGTATCACAGAGACCAGTAAAGGAAGATTAAGACAGGATGCAGTGCTTACTGGACCTCATTTGGTGACCATGGGAAAGGAAGACCCCAGTGTGGATGGAGCACAGGGGCAGGACTGATGATTCTTTGGCTTGCCAAGGAGGAGCCTTCAAACACTTCCTTAAGGAAAACATGACATCTTTCACCCTAATAAAAAAAGAAATAAAAAAAGAAATCATAAGCTGAAGATGCTAAAACCCATGACATCATAATATTGATATGTGTGTGGCATGCATGTATGTATGCAAATAGGAAGCAACAACAACAACAATAACAACAAAAAGACTGGTTCAAAGAACTTACTGAAATGGTGAACTTCCACCCAAAACAATAAACTTCTGCATCGAAATTTTAAAAGAGACAGAAAAATATGAAAAACATGTATGGCAGAATGCATGAACTCTGATGGGGTAGGGGAATGGATCTAGATTTGATTGGGAAATGTATGAAATGCACAAAGCTTCAATAAAAAATTTGCTTTGAAAAAAATGGCTGGCTTTGTCAAAATATAGATCTTCAAAAATATTTTATTTATATTTATTTTAAGTATATGAGTGCTTGGCTGCACATATATTAAGTACACTACCTGTGTGCAGTGCCTGCAGAGGCCAGAAGAGGGCATCAGATCCCTTGGAACGGGAGTTAATGGCCAGTAGCTGTTAGCTGCATGTGGATCCTGGGAACCAAACACAGGTCCTCTAAAAGAACAAGTGCTCTTAACCACTGAGCTATTGCTCACCCCTAAAATAAATCTTTTAAAGGAGGGTTTTGGGGTGTGTGGAGAAATGGCTCAGTGGTTATGAGCACTGACTGCTCTTCCAGAGTCCCTGGGTTCAGTTCCCAGCAACCACATGGAAGCTAACAGCCTCTTCTGGCCTCCATGGGCACAGCATGTGTGTGGACCTACACACATGCAAGCAAAACACTCATACACATAAAATAAAAAAAATTTTTTTTCGAGACAGGTCTCCCTGTAGCCCCAGCTGTCCTGGAACTCACTCTGTAGACCAGGGTGGCTTTGAACTCACAAAGATCCGCCTGCCTCTGCCTCCAAAGTGCTAGGATTAAAGGCATGCACCACCACGCCCGGCCAAAATAACATTTTTGAATTAAAAAAATCTCACTGAAGGACCAAGCTGCACTAGTTATAAGCCCACCATGAAGCTGCTCCCCAAGCTGGGGCCTGTCGGGGCAACATGGTGAGCCTCTGTTGCCCCCTCAAATAACAAACACTACAGCTCTGCCGCTGCCGCTGTCCCCTCTAGCCACGCTTACTGTCATCCAGAGTTGACCCCACTGTGTTCAACCTTGCCGTCAAAGGCGAGCCCTTGGGTCACAGCTCCCTCAAGCTTTTTGCAAGGTGCCAAAGACAGCAGAAAACTTTCATGTAATGAGAGAAAGGATTTGGTTCTAAGGGCTCCTGCCTTGACAGAATTGTTCCAGGAGTCATGTGCCCGTGGTGAATTCACACCGCAGCGTCACGGGCAGCAAGTTCATTTTCAGGAGAAATCTGAGGATGAGAACTTCACCCTGGAGCACACAGGTCCCGGTGTCTTGTCCATGGCAAATGCTGGACCAAACACAAATGGTTCCCAGTTCTCATCTGCACTGCCAAGATGAGTGGGTGGATGGCATGCGTGGGCTTTGGGAGGTGAATGAAGGCGTGAGCGTGCTGTGAGCCACTTAGGGTCTAGGACCCGCAAGACCAGCAAGAAGATCGGCATCACCGACTGAGGAAGGCTTTGATACTTGTAACTTGTGTGCATCTTAACCAGCAGACCATTCCTCCCACAGCTCAGGGGAGCGCCCTCTGCCCCATCTGCCCTGCATATCTCATGCTAACCATGTGCGCTCCCTGCAGTGCTTGGGGTTCCATGTTCTTATTCCTCTGCAAGTCTACCTGGATTGCAGAGTTAAGTTTATGATTATGAATAAAAACCAAATAAAAATAATAAAAGTCTCACTGAAGTGTTTACTAAAAATTTTTTGAATTTGGGGGCCGGTGAGATTACTCAGCAGTCAGGGTTCTTCCTGCAAAACCTGACAACCTGAATTCAATTCCTGGGACCCACATGGTAGGAGGAAAGAACCAGTTCACACAAATCTTTTGACCACCACAAGTGCACCATGAGACACATACATATATACATGCACACATAAATAATGTAAAAGTTTTAAGTGCGAATTTTATGTGAATAGCATCTCAATTTTAAAAATAGCATCTCACCAGGTGACGTAGCACATGCCTTTAATCCCAGCACTTGGGAGGTAGAGGTAGGCAGAGCTCTGTGAGTTCAAGGCCAGCCTGGTCTGCAGAGTAAGTTCCAGGACAGCTAGGGCTACAGGGAGACCCTATCTCAAAAAGACCCCTCCCCCAAAATTAGCATCTCAACATTTACCTAGGTACTGGGGATTAGAACTCAGTTCCTCATGCTTGAGCAGCAAGCACTTCACCCAGTGAGTCATATTCCCTAGCCTTACATCTCTATATTTCAATTTTTATTATTTTTATTTTATGTGTATGAATGTATTGCTTGCATGTAGGTAGGTGCACCTGTGCTGTGCAATGTCCACAGAGCCCAAAACTGGGTGTCAGATCCCCTGGAACTGGAGCTAAGGATGGTTCTTAGCCGCCATGTGGGTGCTGGGAATTGAACCTGGGTCCTCTGTAAGAGCAGTCAGTGCTAAACTCAGCTGTTAAACGCTGAGCCATCTCTCTAGCCCCACATGTCAATTCTTTTAAGAGCAGGAAGAAACAACAGAAGACCAAAGAGATAAGAAGTGTGCCTCGCGCTGGCTGGGTAGCTGTGCTCGGTGCATGTGGTGGAGATTCTAGGTGGCCCGTGGCTTCTGCTTGTTCACCAAGAGAACAGAGAAGCAGAGAGGGGCTTCGGGGGAGGCAAGGTAGGTTCTGGTCAGGAATTGCTTGAAGCCCTTCACTTGGGGAAAGACCACTGAGCCTGAATCAAGGCTATTTGACATGAAGGACAACCCCAAGCTCCCTGTTCCCTGGCCCTGGGCCTCTCCTTACAAGCCGCCCCTTGAACCTGGCTCCAGATTTTCCCCGTCTGGAATAGGGAGAAGGGGAACAAACCCCAGCCAGGCCCCGGGCCTGAAAGAGGCTGAAAACATGAACGAGGGGCTTCCAAGCCTCTGGAATGGTAGCCCAGGGACCTAGACCAGAGTCTGGTTTCCATGGTACTGATGGAAGCCAGAAGGTCCTGTACACACACACACACACACACACACACACACACACACACCACGCAAAAGGAGTTCCTGGGGAGTGCAGGGCATTCATGAGTTCAGTGTGCAGGTCAGCAAGGGAACGCACAAGCCAGCCAGACGTTCAGCACAGCGGAAGTACTGAGCTCAGCTGCACTATACAGTGACAGTGGAGGACTGGGGATATGAAGGGAGACGGGCGTGGCCTGGACAGAGAGCTCTCAAACGCCATCTGCTCCAGGGTGTAGGAAGCCGCAGCTGCTTTTGGAGCAGGCTCTCCTTCTCGCCATGTCAGCACCCTGGCCTTTGGCGTGTTCCCTGGCCTTCCACATCCGCATGTTCCCTAAGATTCAAGACAAGGAAATGTGAGGCGCAAGAAGTCAAAGCCGCGGAGCTAGAGGTGTAGCTGGGATTTGAACGCGGCTCTCACTGGCTGTACAAGGTCTGTGCTCCTAGTCATAGCCACAGCGTTTCAGCCTGGCAATAGGGGTGAGCAGAAGTTTGAGTGGCAACAAGAGAGCACCAGATCCCGAGATCCTGGAGGTGGCAGCCAGGTAGGCAGGAAACCCTGGCTTCTGAGAGCCTGTGGCCGGAGGGGCAGCGACTCCGCGGCTGGACGACCCTAGATCCCCACCTAGTGGTTGGAAGGAGACATTGCCCTCACCGCTTTAGCATCAGGTAACAATTCGGTCACGTCACACACAGCTCACTAGCCTGCCAAGAATCAAGAATGCCCCCAACCGAGCCTGCATTGGTCTGAAGAAGGAAAAGCCAAGGGGAGGGGAGAGGACAGACATGGGTGGTGTCCCCTCCAGCCAAAGCATGCACACTAACATTTGTAGCTCTCGTGGAGGTATGTGTGTGTGTGTGTGTGTGTGTGTGTGTGTGTGTGTACACGCTAGCGCGGAGCATCTTCACGCTCTAATACCCAAGAGATTCCTGCCTCTCATGAGTCCAGGCCAGATTCAGGGACCTTGACAGCCTGTCACCACAAAAGTTAGTGTTCCAGTGGCTTCTAGGGTATGTGGGGCCCCCTCCCTTTACTGTATCAACCACGGTGGCTGCCTTTGGTAGGACATTTTTCTTTCCTAGATGGTGTCCCCGAGCCTCCATCTTCAGGCTTCCCGGAAGTGGCATAGCCTCTTAAAGAAGGGTAGGAAGAAGCAGGCATGTTGCCAAGCTCTGTCGGATAATTAGGAATACCATCCCGGCTGGAGAGATGGCTCAGCGGTTAAGAGCACCGACTGTTCTTGCAGAAGACAGGGGTTCGATTCCCGGGCTGAGAACAGTCTTTAACTCTAGTTCCAGAGGAATCTGACACCCTCTTCTGACCTCCGCAGCATTGCACGACATGGGTGCACTTACTTACATGCAGACAGTACACTCATACACATAAAATAATAAATAAAAAAAATTTTAAAGACATAGCATCACATTTACTCCCCAAACAAGCTCTCCATTGAGTGCTGTGATCTCTGCTTGGAGGAAGTGCCGGGGAAGGTACAGTGACTTGCCCCACTCACTGACTGCTAACTACAAAACACTGTGCCAGGCACCTAACTTGGAAGGAAGAAGAAGGGTAGAAGAGTCCTGGAGGAGCCAGTGGGCACATTTTTCGAGGTAATCAACCGGGAAGGCTGCAGGAGGAGGAGGAGGAGGCCCTGGGGTAAGGTCAGAAGAGTGGCGTGATGTGTGGACAGGGGCACAGTGGCCTGAGGCAGGGATGAGCAAGCAGGACCCAGAAGGCTAGGAAGCCTGGACTTTAGATCTCTGGAAGCCTTTGGAGGGCTTTCAGCAGGGAGGGATGTGCACATCCCAGGGTATGCAGGGAACACTGACCAGCAGACATGCTACGAGGTTCCCCCAGGGTCCCCAGTAGAAGGCTTGCCCTGGCTTGAGAGGAACAAGGCTGTTGCTCCAGAGTCCAGAAGGTGTCAAACTCTCTAGGGAGCAGAGAATTCCCAGCCCTGCTGGAGAGCAAGGGTCAAAAGGCTAGTAGTACTGGCTTGGGCATGGTCGAGAGATAGAGGGAAGATGTTTGGGAAGATGCACACACTGCCTGGGCCTTGGTTTCTCAGGAGAGGCAAAAGGCCCTGCCAAGCTAGGACTGAAGCCTGAGGTGCTCTCTGTTGCAGACTCCAAGTGGCTTCGGAGCCCTTTGGTTTGGAGGGACCAGTGTGGCCTCTGCTTCTGGAGAGCACAATTTCACTTTCTCTCTTTCTCTTTTTCTTTCTTTCTTTCTTTCTTTCTTTCTTTCTTTCTTCCTTTCTTTCTTTCTTTCTTTCTTTCTTTCTTTCTCTCTCTCTTTTTCTTTCTTTCTTTCCCTCCTTCTTTCCTTCCTTCCTTCACACATAAATGCTTTTTGTACCCCTCCCATCTGTTTAAGCAATTTTAGGTCTGGGGTCCCAGAAATGAGTAAAACAGATATCACCTCCCCCTTGAGGAAACTAATGATCTTGTGAGAGACAGAGACATTTAGTATATAGGGTTTGTTTTGAAACAGGGTCTCACTATATAGCTTATAGCTCTGCCCTGGAACTTGTTAGGTAGACCAGGCAGACCTGCCAGAACTCACAGAGATCTGCCTGCCTCTGCCTCTAGAGTGCTAGGATTAAAGGCATGTGCAGCAAGTCAGGTATGGTGGTAGACACAAGCAGATCCCTGTAAGATGGAGGCCAGCCTGGTCTATATAGTCTACATTGCAAGTTCCAGGCTAGCTGGAGCTACAAGGAGTCCCTGTGTAAAAAGCCTTAATAAATAAACAAAAATAAATAAATAAATAAAGAAAGAAAGAAAGAAAGAAAGAAAGCCAGCCTAGCTGGTTGTTTGCTTTTTTTTTTTTTTTTTGATAGGTTTCCCTGTAGCCCCATCTCGCCTAGAACTTGCTATGTAGACCAGGCTGGGCTTGAACTCACAGAGATCTGCCTGCCTTTGCCTCTGCTTCTGCCTCCCAAGTGCGGTGTGTTTGCTTATTAATATAGAATTTCAGTATGTTGCCCAGGCTGGCCTCAGTATCTCCCCACCCTTTTGAGAACAAGAGACTGGGTTTTTGGTTGGTTGGTTTGTTTGTTATAGGGATCTCACTGTTTAGTCCAGGCTAGCCTTTATCCAACAGGTGATTCCTCTGCCTCAGCCTCCTAAATGCTGGGATTCCAAGCACATGCTCCACCATGCCCACCTAGCCTCTAACTCTTGATTTTCCTGCCTCAGCTTCCCCTATACCTGAGTGTTTTTATATGTGAACATCTCTCTGTGTATACAGGTCTATGTGTTTGCATGTGGTTGAGGGGAGGGTGTCTGTACAAATATATATTTGTGGAGATTGGTGTGTGTATATGTCTCCACGTGTCTCAATGGGGGATACAGGGACTTGCTCAGACCTGGGGTTTTTTTGTTTCTGTTTTTGTTTTTTGATAGTGCAGTACCGAGAGCAGCCGTCTTATAGGCAAACTGGGAAGGATGGCTGTAAAGCCAAAGCCTAGAAGAGCAGACAGCTGCTCTGAGAAGAGATGAAGACCCAAGTCGGGGCAAGAAGAAGAAACTGAGCAGCTGGTCCAGTATCAAATAAAAACTGGTTGGTTCCATGACATCCCTGTACGAGGACTGGGCCAAATGGCCTGGTGGGGGGGCAGCTCTGAGGCCTAGAGAGTGTGGACTACCAGCAACCGGGGCTCTGGGGTTAGGGTGACTCTGATCTGTCTGAGCTTTGACTTTTTTCTCTGAAATGGAGCTCCCATATGAAGACTCCAGTGCTGAGAATGAATAAGAAATGTGTTTGGCTGGGCGTGGTGGCGCACGCCTTTAACCCCAGGACTTGGGAGGCAGAGGCAGGTGGATCTCTGTGAGTTCAAGACCAGTCTGGTCTACAAAGTGAGTTCCAGGACAGCTGGGGCTACAGGGAGACCCTGTCTCGAAAAGACAAAAAAGAAAGAAAGAAAGAAAGAAAGAAAGAAAGAAAGAAAGAAAGAAAGAAAGAAAGAAAGAAAGAGGTGTCTGGCACACCGTGAGGGCCCCCAGCTCTTCTAGTCATGCAGTTACTATGGAGCCAGTCTCTTTAAGAAAGACAGCATGAAGATGGGCCAGTCTCCCCTGAGTATTCCTGTTCTATGGCCCCTGGAGGGTCCAGCTAGGCTGATCCGAACCCTCAAAGCCACGCTGGTCTCCTGAGCTTGGACTCTGAGTCAGGCTTCTTCTCCCATGGACACAGCTTCTAGACGGTACATCAAAGCTCGGCATCCAGCTGCAGAGGGCACACGCCCAGCCTTTTTGTCCTTTGCTCTTTCCCAGCAGTGAAGCTGATCCCCATTCATCGTCACCTCATCAGCTAATGTTGCCAAGGACCTGACCCATAGGATTGTGAAAGAGCCCTGTCCTTTATTTACTGCATAGCAGAGGCACCTCATTTCGTCTCTCTAAACCCCAGTGCCATCCTCTGTGGAATGGAGGTTCAGAATCTCTGTGCCACCCCTGACTTGACCTGGAGTGAGAGCTCACATGTGTTAGGGTTTTGAATGCCATCAGACCTTTTATTCAGGTAAGAGATGAGCTCCCATGAATACCCCAGATCCAGGGCATAGCCTTTAACTGGGCTGTGCAGGAAGTCACATGCAGCCCATCAGGAAACAGTAGTGCTGGGGGTTAGAGTCACCTCCTCACAACTTGTGGGGTATTCCCTCTCCAAACTCAGCTTAGTGAGAAGCCAGAACAGTGACTGATAGCCACATCCCACGGGACCGGGACCGGAGGCAGCTGGAGCCAGCTGGTTCCCTGAGGGTTTCAGAACCTGGAATGCAATTTCCTAATTGGGAATTCATCCAGGCCACCAGTCCTCGCCCCCACCCCCAAGAATCTTAGCTACAGCCAAAGTCCCCAAGGTCTGGGAGTACACACCCTGTGCTTATCCCTCAGCTCAGGTTCCTCAAGGATCAGGAACTTCAGAAGCAGTTGAGGCTGAGGAGAGGGACGGTTGAATCTGTCACTCACAAATCATTTCGATTTTAGTCCACACCATTTATTTATTTATTTTTAAATTTTATTTATTTATGTGTATGAATGTACTGTCTGCATGTAGGTTTGTGCATCCATGTCTTGCAATGCTGCGGAGGTCAGAAGAGGGTGTCGGATTCCCCTGGAACTGGAGTTCTCCTGGAACTGGAGTTACAGAAGGTTCTCAGCCGCCATGTAGGTGCTGGGGATCGAACCCGGGTCCTCTGCAAGAGCAGTCGGTGCTCTTAACCGCTAGGCCATCTCTCCAGCCCCTAGTCCACACCATTTATTTTGCAGATGAGGGTTCTGGAGCCCAGAAAAGAAAATCATATTGTCTAAAGGCTCACAGCTAAAGGCAAAGTTTGACTTTGAACTTACTCCTCCTTTGGTTTCCTACTGCTGCTCAGCAGATATAACTGACTATTAAACTACCAGAGGTTTGATTGATCCTTTCTTCTGGTATACCTTGAAGGAGGAAGATGCTGAGAGCCCAGCACGAAGCATAGGGCTGGGGTCAGGCAACAAAACTGTGGAAGTGCAAGTGATCCCACTGGAAACTGGGTGGCTTGCTTATCAGGAAGTGTGTGCAGGGTGAATCTGCCTGGTACCAGGTCGCTGGAATCCTTGATTGCTCAAGTCCCTCCTCCAAATCTGCATTCCCCACCTCTGTGGATCCTCCAGTTCAAACCTGAAGGAGAACTTCCATGACTCAGAAAGCCAGGGGAGGGACTCTTAGGCTGAAGTCTCGGCTTCATTTAGCCCCATCTGCAGCTAGAATCACACCAGACTCAAAGCCTCTCCCCGGGAATTTGGTGTTCTTGGAAGGCAAGACCCTGGTCCTCGAGTCCAGTGCTCCACCTTGCCTACCCTACTTGTGACCCTGAAGAGCTGGGTGGGGCTGAGGAGGTGGAGGAGGGAGCTGAGAATTTCAGCCAACCCTTTCACCCAAGCCCGCACAGTGCCCTGGCCCTCGCACTCCAGCAGTGCCAGAGCGTGGGAGCCCAAGGACACCACCCCAAGATCCCCCCCCCCACCTGCTTCGAGAGGCCTGGAAGGCAAGCGGCAAACTCCTTCCCTGTCCCTAGAGGGATCGCCAGTCCAGCCAGGCACAGTGACCAGAGTGGTTGGAGTTTACAGCTCAGCCTTGCAGGGCTGGGGTCTAGCACTGGAGGGCAGCCCCAAAGAACCCCCTGTGGAGCCTCGGGCCCTGCTGTTGGTGTCTGCAGCCTGGGAGGGCAGATCAGCGGAGGCTCGGCCCCTGGCCTGGAGCGCCATCTCGTGGGCACATGGTTAGTTCTGGCGGCCTGGGGACCTGGCGGGCTCCCTGGTGACACCCGCCTGGAGCTGCGTGCAGTGCTGAGGGGCAGCCTCAACAGGGGGTGCAGTTCGGATCCTCGGCCCCAACCACCAGTTGCGACCAACAGATGTGCGCTCCAGAGAGCCCAGAAGGAACTCCGAGAGGAACCCAGTGCTCGAGGCCGCAGCACACCCGGTGCGTGGCGACAAGCCTGTACCCCCGAGGGTTCTGCGCGCAGTGCCCAGCGCGCCCCGGAGCGCCGGCTCCCTCTCTTTGCTCGGGTCCTCCAGGCTTGTCGTCCTCGCTTCTGCCCGGTCCTTAAAGCACCCAACTCTAGACCCTGCCTACGGGGGTGGTAGGGGACTCGGAACCGCTGGGTCAAGGGCAGAGAGGAGGGGCTGGAGGAGGAGCGGGATTGGAGGCCGGTCGGGTGTCGAGCTGCCCTTTCCCTCGGGGGCGGGGCCTGCAGCCCGAGCGGTCACGGGCGGGTGTGCCCGGGTGGCGGGGCCGCGCTCCTCCCTCCCTGGGAGTGCCAGGCCGGTGAGCCCGTGGCGCGCGGCGAAGCGGAGCGGGTGGGTGCGTCCTCGGGAGGGCCGGGCGGACCGCCCAGGCTCGGATGGCGTCCCAAACAGCCGGGGAGCGGAGAGAAGGAATGGCTGGCGGGCACGGAAGCCCCCAATTAACCGCGACGGAAATGAGGTGTCCCAGGTCTCGGAATCCGTGCGGCCGAGCCGCTAGAGGTCTCTCGAGCCCCCACTGCAGTGCCCTAGAGCGACCAGCGCGGTCGTGGGGCAGACCCGCACTCCCCACGGACACTCGGGGCCAGGTCGTCGGCCGGCCTCTGTCACCCTCCATCCCCATCTCACACACGCCTCCCACCCAGGCCTTTCACTAGTGGATCTGGGGCCCCTGGCCCCTGGTGGCAGGCCCCGAAGGGTTAAGAGGGCTTTGGGGCACCCGAGCTAATTGGCGGCCCGGGGGATAATGAAAGCCTGGAAGGCGGGCGGCTTAATTGGGCCTGGGAGTGGCCTGGGCTTTGTGTGGGACCGGCCGGGGCCGCGGCCGCGGGATCCCGAAGCCGCGCTTGCCTGCAGATGGGGCTCAGCAGAGAGCCGACTGGGCAACTCCGCAAGCGGAGGCAAGGGGGCGGGAGGACTCTCGGAAAAGTGCTCTCCACGCCGAAACGGCATCCCACCCGGCTAGCTGAAGGAAACGCCGGCATGCAGCCTCAGGAGGCTGCCCCGCCCCGCCGTCCCCCAACAGCTCCCTCGGGTGGAAAGCGCTGCCCGCGGCCCTGCCCACCGCCCCAGGTGGGTACCGCCCCCTGGTGTCAGCAGCCCTGTCCACAGGCCCCGCGGACCCCACAGCCACCTGCGAGTGTTTCCTCCTAGTCGCGATGAAAGTGAGAGGCCGCAAGAAGCCAATGAGAGCCTTGCTTTATGAATTTTTACAGGAATTTCAACCCAAAGTGACATCAAATAAACGCAATGACAAGGAGAAATTCTATTTGAGCTGGGAAAGGGGCTTCTAGGTCGTGGACCACACTTGCCTGGTGACTCACCCTCTAGGGTTTGGGATGAGATCTTATATGCACTTTCTCTCCGAGGTATTTTCCCACAGAATTCAGCATAGCCTGGGGCAACTCCCTCCCTAAAAGAGGTAGACTTGGTTCTTTTTCCTTGAAAGTGTGTTGTTAGTCCATGAAAGTGTCCTGGACATTTAGAAGCCCTGAAACTGTCCATTCTTTTTAAACTATTTTAATTATTACTTTTATGTGTATGAATGTATTGCCTGCATGTATGTAAGTGCACCCTGTGTGGTGCAATACCCGTGGAGTCAGAAGAGGGCATCAGATCCCCTGGAACTGGATTCACAGTTGCTTGTTAGCCAGCATGTGGGTGATGGGAATCGAACCCGGGTCCTCTGTAATTGTGCCAGTGCTCTGAACTCCCAAGCCATCTCTCCAGCCCTCTGAAACTGTCCAATCTATCTGCATCTTTGCCCTCTCTCCCTTCAAGTCGTCATTCCTGATGTCCTTCAAGGAGCTGGAAGGCATACAACCCTCAGGGGTGCACTAGCCCCTAAGTTGCTACGTTCTTGGGTTGGGCATCAACAATTCCCCAAATTAAAGGAGACTGAGAACTGGTAAGGAGGCGAGGTGGTGCCTGTCAGGAAGCTCCAGTGCTAACAATTAGGGCCGAGGACACCTTCTGGCTGGGTGGGGGTGAGAAGGGAACTGCAGAGCCTAGCAGGTGGGGAGAAGCCCGGAGGCAGCTGTTCTTGACAGAATGGGTCCTGGGGAGGCACCAGCCCAATGCGCAGCACAGTAGAACAAGGCAGGAAAGGTAATAGCTCCTCACATCCCAGGAGAGAGTTAGATGCTTACAGGGAGGCATTTTTAGGCCAGACTGCGACTCTGTTCAAAGGCAAAGATGGGGAAGAATTCTGGAGTTCCCAATATTGCGGGGACATGGCTAACCCTCTCCTCGAAAGGAGAGAACGAGCCCGGAAGCACCCATTTTCCCAGAGCATGTGCCCCCCCCCCCACGTTGAAAGGGGGTGCGCCGGTTCTGCAGTGCCCTAGACAGGAGTGGGGAGTCCAGGCCCGCCCATTTCGTTGTGCTTAGCCTGGCTCCAGCGACCTGGTTGGTAGCAGGCATGCATGGAAGGTAGGGCCGGCTGGCAGCGAGTGTCCAGCAGAGGGAGCCCGGCCGGGCGGGAATCGCGGCCTGCGAAGGGGACTGGTGTGGCGACGCGGCACCTCCTGGCCCAGCCCGTGCCCAGAGCCCCCGGGCCTCGCCGAGCCCTCATCCCCACGGGAGTCCCTCCTGCGCCCCAGCCCCGAGCGGCCCACAGAGCGCACAGCGCCATTCACTTCGCATTGTAGCGTTTTATTATTTTCTCGAGTTTTTGTCGTTTGATTCTCTTTTTGGAGCAAAAAGTGGAAACCTGAGGTGGGGCCTGCAGGCCAGGCGCGCAAAGCCCCGAGGCGCAGGGCTGAGGGGCCCGTGGGATGGCGCTTTCCCTGGGCGCAGTGCCGTCTTCGCAGCCAGGGGCCCCGGGCCCTGTGTAATATAGATGCTCATATAAAATGAAAAAGAATTAAATGCTATGAGTTAATTTCTAAATATATGTACACAGCAATGTACACTTTTGAATAAATTAATACGAATTTGCATATTCTGGGAACCTTAAAGCTCATTTACACAAATTATCATTTATTTCATAAATATCTTCCCCCCCCTGGGGACTCAAGGCAGAAGTGCCACTTCCTCCCGCTGACCCAGGAATAGGAGAGAACACCTGTCTCTTGGGGGAAGGGTGGGAGGACTAACAGGGCAGGGTCCCCCTAGCTCCAGTCTACACTGACTTGAGTCTTCACTGGCTCCAGCATCCTCCACCTCAGTTTCTCACAGCGTCCAGGCCCGAGGCCAGAGGTCCTGGGATGCTCTCCGAAGTGACCACCCCTAGCCTATGTACCTTCTAGCTTCCAAAGGGCCCGCTGGGCCCGGTGGAGGCCTCCGCTAGAAGGAGGTGCCCCCAAAGTCGGCTGTGGAGCAGATCTGGATCGAATCCAGTGGCTCCAGATCTACTGTGTTCCTGGTAGATTGATTCCTCGTTGAGACCCAGGGAAGCATCCCAGACCCCGGCCTGCCACACGCCGAAACACACTTTTGCTTCTTTATTTAAATAAATACCCATTCTGTGCTGTACACGTCCCAAGCAGCTGAGGCAGGCAGCCCGGGAGGCCTGCGTGGCAGCGCAGCAGCCAGGCAGCCAGGCAGCGCCCTCACTTGGGCGACTCCCGGCCGGGGGAGAGGGCTCGCTGGCTCTCCAGCCCACTCACCAGTCTCTGGATGCTCTGCAGTTCACTGGCTGCCTCTTTGGCTGAGCCGCTGGGTGACAGGGTCCCGCGGGATGGACCCCCCACTTTTCGGAGAGCCAGCTCGGGCAGTGGACTGGGTTCGCGGCTATTTCCGCCTGCGGCCTTGGAGCCCTCCGCTGCTAGCCCGGTGGTAAGGAGGCTAGTACTAGGCGGGATGGTGACTGGGATCTGGTAGGGGCTGAAGCGCAGGCGGGGCCGGGCACTGCCCAGGAATGGGCTTCGTGATAGGGAGCCGGCGGCAGCAGCGGCGGCGGCTGCAGCACTGGTGGCGGGCAAAGCGGAGGCGGCCGCAGCCGCGGCTGCCATGTAGGTGTAAGGGTAGGGGAAGAGGCCTCCGAAAGTGGGCATCGGGATTCCCTGGAAGAAACAGGAGAG
The DNA here is from genome assembly GCA_009823505.1 of Rhizomys pruinosus. Lineage (NCBI taxonomy): Eukaryota > Metazoa > Chordata > Mammalia > Rodentia > Spalacidae > Rhizomys > Rhizomys pruinosus. The sequence goes on from VZQC01013894.1 coordinate 678,155, forward strand.
GAGACACGGGTTAGACATCTTGCCCGAGGTGTCTCAGGGTGAGCGCTACAAATTGATCATCCTTGCCCTCTTCTTTTAGGCTAAAAAAGCAGAAGTCAGGTAACTAGAACTACTGGCATCACACGTGGACATGAGCCAGTGTGCCATGGCCAAACCCAGTTAACATGTCCAACACAGGGTGTGATGCAAAGGCCTGCAGTTATCATGTGCTGGGCTGGGTAGAGGCATAAGGAAGAGCTCCAGGTGGCTGAATTAACACTGGCAGAGGCTTGGAGGAAGGAAAGAGCGAAGGCAGAGGGCCAGGTGGCAAGCAGGCAGCTAGGGCTGTCTTGTGAGGCGCTGCCCATTTACAACAGTGCTCTGTCCGTGTCTTCTGTCTGCAGGCTCCAAGTTGCTGCAGGAACACAGGCTTGAGGAGCAAGGTCTCCTGTCTGCTCACCTGCCCAGGAGTCTCCTGACTCTGCCAGGAGCAGGATGCAAGTGCCAACTAGTTCATAAACTGACCTGAACGTCTGGCAAACAACTGGCCACACTTCTGTGGCAGCTGAGGAAGGAAAGCAAAAAGGAAAATCGTTGCCTCCAGATAGCGGAAGAGCCAGAGGTGCAGCACTCAGGAGGCCCAGATCTGAGATTATCTGACCTTTGAGATAATGGCTCACTCCTTAGAGTGTGTGCCTGTGGAGAGGGGCCCGGGGCTAATAGTGCTAGGCTCCCAGCGAGCCCCCATCCTGGGACAAGCAGAGAGAATCCAAGAAGCAGCTTAGCCAGAATCTGGGGGCAAGCCCTGAGGCTGGGAGGGGGAGAGCAAGCTTCAGTGTTCTTAGGGTTTGGCTTTACCTGACCAACAGCTAGGACCTGCTAAAAAGGCTTGGGAACTTACCCATCAGCATACGCCAAGTGATTTATTATGAGTGCTGGGTACCCTCTCCATGCCCTTGCACCTGTTCACCAGCCTGTGTCTAGAAGTCCTGGCTTTCCTGTGACCTCTGGAATGCCCATGTTCATCACCAGGGTTTGTCAGGGAGGAGGTATTCATGTGGGCAGATTAACACCCTAGCCTAGAGCCTCTGTGATGCCAGTACAGCAAGCTCTCCACACTCGCTGATGTTGAGCTCAGGTCAAAACTCATTTCAGAGGCCCCCTATCGCCTCTTTCTCAGACCTGAACTCCTATTTTCCTTCCCTGGAGATAAGATCTCAAGGGTTCAATTTGCCAGAAACCTCAGAGGGAGGAAACTGAGTGAAGACATTCCAAATCTTTCCGCAGGTAATATTCCACCCAAGTAACCAAAGAGGCCGCTCTGAGCATCCGATCTCCTTATTGTGCTGCTGGGCACATTTTCAGAAACTCTCCTCTGGGAGTTCAAATTTTCAGAAGGGGCCTGAAGGTGGGGTGCCACTGAGCCCCCTTCCCTGGGATGTGGTTGACAGAGTTAGGTGAGTCAGGGTAGGGCAAATATCAGTTCTATCACTTGCTGGGGATGTGGGACTTCCTAGAGGCCCCCAGATGGGCCAGAGCTATCTGGGAGGTGAGCCATTTTGGTGATCGACTGTCCAGACAAGAATGCAAAATGTTCTGCTTCCTCTGTCTAACTATGCTAATCTTTCAGGACTGATGGTGAAGTAAAGGTCTTCTTGCTCAAGAAAAGTTTCTCAGGACTACAAAAGTGTGCTAACTAAAACCCGGGAGCAACATTAGCTGGTCGCGGTTCCTCAGAAGTGTTTTGATGGGTGCTTTCTCTCACTCCTAGCAGGGGTTATAGAGAAGGAAACAGGTTCAGGGAGGGTCAGAGATTTGACTAAGGTCACACGGGGCTCAGAAGCACTACCCTGCTCAGATCATAGACCTTCAGTTTTATTCTCTCAAGACCTAGGTGCCTCTCCCATAAACGGAGTTCTGGTACCCTGGAGGATCCCAGCGTCCATGGCACCTCTGAAACCCTCTGCCCACCTTAGCCACCAGCAAGCAAGCAAGCAAGCAAGCCAGCCAGCCTCCCTCCTTTGGCTGCTGGTAGATACCAGGCCTTACCTGAGATGCGAGCATGTGCTGGGAGAGGTGGAACGGGAAGGGCGCCGCAGTGCTTGCTGCGCTGGCCGCGGGACCCAGTCCGCCTGCGTCCAGCCCTGCGGAGGCTCCAGCCCCGGGGCCTCCACCATTACCGCCGCCGCCTGCCACCGAGGCCAGCAGGTGACCCATGCCCATAGCGGAGAAGGCTCCAGGACCCATGGCGAACTGTCCTGGGTGCAGGAAGAGCGGCTGGCCGGCTCCCAGTGGCCCAAAGAACTGCTGCCCGTGCAGGTGGCTGGAGAAGGCTAGGCCCGGAAGGTGTCCGGCGCCCAGCGGGGACGCACTGTCCGTCTGCACCACCAGCGGCGCCAGGCTCGGATCCTTGCCCTCGCCCGCCTCCTTGCGCCCCTCGTCCTTCCTCCGGGCCTCGGCGCGCTCCTTCTCCAGGCTGCGCAGGCCAAACGGGCCTTCCGAACCGCTCTCCGTCTGCTCCTTGCCCCTCTCCGGGCTGCGTCGCTCCCGAGCGCGCTCGGGGTCGGCCAGGCGAGCAGGGCTGCTGTCCTGGGTCGGGCTCCGGCCGGGCGGTGCCGCGGCGCGCTCGTCGCTCAGACGCTCGGGCTCAGGGTCGCTGTCCGCAGCGCAGGGCTTCTCCTCGGCTGCGGGAACACGCGGGGATTACTAGGGCTCGGGCGGAGACGGTCGCTGCGCCCTCTCCCCGGGGTCTGGGCCCGGTCGCCGACACTTAGAAAGGCCAGCTCTTGGGAGGGTCAAGTTGGAAGAACCTCTAGGGGCAGCTGCAGGTCACATAAATCCAAGACCCCATTCTTACAGTGAGACAAACAACAACAACAAAGCAGAACCAACCAACCAACCAAAACAAAAAACAAAACAAAACAAAACAAAAAAAAACAACCAAAAAACCCAAAACAACAAAAACAAAACCCAACACGAACAACAGCAAAACCAAGCCCCGTAGGAGAAACGCTATTTCCAGGCACACAGCCCACAAGTTCAGCTCCGAACCCTGCCGGATGTCCTGGCTGCCAGGTTGGAAGCCCTATCGCAGTGACATCCCGGAGACCTCTCTCCAGGCCTTTAAGGTTAGCAGGCCGCTTAGTAAAGAGACCAACTAGCCACCATTAGGAGACACTTCCCTGACCCCCTTCCCAAAGTCGGACCAAGCATCCAGGCTTACCCCGGGTCCGGTGCAAGCGCAGGGGACTGGGCGCTGCGCTGGGGGAGGGCGGTGGCTCCCGCGCTGGCGGAGGGTCACAGGAGGAGGCATCCGAGTCGGCGCCGTCCCGCTCCGGCTTGCAGTGCTCCTCATACAAGCGCAGAGTCGGCAGTGTCAGTTGCTTCCTGGGGATGAGCAGAGGAAGGAGTAGGCCACCACTGTCCCCTTCCTGCTTCCTGCAGTCCGGAGTACCCGCCGCAGGACACCAGCTCACCCCTTACCTTTTCTCGCGACGACCGTTCCCGGTATCCCGGAAGCCCTTGGCAAACGGGTTGTTGTCGATCTTCAGCTGTGTAATCTGCGGGAAGGAGGAGATGGCTCTAGGTCAAGACCCGGCTCTTCCAGCCTGGCCAGGGGCACCCTAGGGTCAGCGGCAGAGTAGTGAATACGGGATTTGAGCCCACCAGCCTGGGATGGGAGGACTGGACATGAGGACCGAAGCCGGCATTGAAGAAGAGACTGGGCCTCTGCATCTCCATAAACCTTATTCAAGAAATAATCCTTCAACACGAACACACAGGCCCGAAGTTGTGCTGCAAAGCCAAATAGGCCCAAGCAAGCAGGTTCCTGTAGTCACTCAGGTTAAACTACTTGGCACTTGAGCTCAGACACACACAGTCTCCCACACCCAAAGTTTGTAGGTCCAAAGACAAATCATTGGACTCCCCAGCCCAGAATGGCAAGTTGACAAATAAACAAATAAAGTGTCCAGAGAATCAAACGAATTCATTTGCTTCCACCAATATCCAAGGGACCCCATGTGATATGCATAGGCCCCTTGTTTACAAAGACACAACCATGCGGACTGAGACCCTCTCATTGAAGTCACAGACATACACAGGGGCACAGTCCTTGGGGGGGGGGCAGAAAAGCATTGCAGCAAGTAGAAAAGGCCCTTTAACCTGAAGGGGAATTCTTTCAGCTTCTCCAAGAGGTCAGGGGCCTGGGTGGACACAGGCAAGTAGCTGTAGGTGGTCTCCAGGGCTGTGCTACCTGACTTACTCTTTGGCTCTTTTGAAGAGTAAAAATTGGACCCTGAATTCCTACATCTCTAGAGCTTGGGCAGATGGCCCCGGGGCTCCCTCTTTTCACTTAGATTCCCATTCCGGAGCCAAGAAGTGAACGAATAAAATGTAAAAATGTCAGCGGGAGCCTGAGTTTCTACTAATTGCTAAGCAAACATCTCCATTCGAGGATCACCCTGCAGTTTGAGCGCCTCAGGGGAGGAGGTTGTGTATTTGTCCTGGGTTCCAGAGAGAGCCTGAGGGATCCAGTGGGTGCTGCACTTGTAGATACAAGTAGGTGGTGAGCTCTCCCATCCCTGCACACGCGGCAGGAGGGTGGGTTTGAGTGCACAGGGTGTGGGATGTGGGCAAAGATTCGGGTCCACTTCCTGCTCTGCTCACCTTGTCATTCTGGTAGGCAGTGACAGCAATGAAGTCAGTCTCTGGGAAGACATAGGTGCGGAAGGTGCTGTAGGGGAGCTTCAAGATGTCGTTGGCTCGAACTATGTGGAAGCGCGGCTGGTACTTGTGCATTGAGTTGAGGATGGTCTGTGAGGAGTGTGGGGGTGAGCCATCAGTCCCCTGACCTTGTGCTAAGCTTTCCTACTCTCCAGGGACTTGACATTTTTCATCTTTCTTCTCCCCCCCTCCTTTTTCTCACTCTACTTTTCCACACCTCTTCTCTTTCTCCATTATATACCCCCCATTAGAAACAGAAATGAAACAGAAGCCAATGATCAAACAAAGCCCAACTCCACTCACTTTAACTTCTTTTTCCTGGCATCATTAAGCTCCAGAAAGCCCACAGAAGAGTGTGTATATGTGTGGGGGCGTGGGGGGGTGGTGCTTCACAGGCTGCATATAGAGCAATGAGAGCTCCCTTTAACAAGTGGATCCCCAGCATTTGCTGGGACCTTGGTTCAGGCAGAAGTGGAGCTCCCCCCACCCCCAGTCTGGGTATCTGCCTTAAACAGGAGGGAAAGATCTCCTGAAGACTTGAGGGTGACTTGTTTAATTTTCAATTCCCCTAGCAGGGTGACCGCCCCGGCAGTTGAGTTGCTTGACTCCAGTCCCATGGCACCTGCCTCTGCCTTGACCCTAGGAGAGACTCTCAACATTCTGATGGGCTAGAACTGCGACTGGGAGCAGCCTGGAACACCCTCAGATCTATAGAACAGAGCACTGGAGGCCCAGGCCCAGCTGACCTGGGCCACAGGGTAATGGCCCAGGCAGGGGCACTCTGGAGGCTTGGCTGGCGCCCCCCCTCCCCCCAGGAACCTTGTAGCATGCTTCCACCCGCCCAGATACAATGGGCTCCCTCAGTTCCCCAACATCTCCCACTCTGCCCACACTCACGAAGCCGTGCTTGTCAGAAATGTTGTTGGTCAGCTTCAGCTTGTGGAAGGCCACAGGCTTGGCCATCCACTGCTCCCCGGTGGCAGGACTATCTGGGTGGATGTACATGCGTTTAGGCATCTCTGGGTCGGCTTTGCCTGCTACCATCCATCGTGAGTTGTGGAACTTATAGCGGCAATCATCAGCTGCTACAATGTCCATCAGCAGGATATACTTGGCCTTCTTGTCCAGGCCGCTGACTCGAACCTTGAAGGGGGGGAACATCCGCCTCGGAGAGAGGGAAGGGGGATTTGCCATTGGGACCTGGGTCTTCTATGTCTGAGGGCCTTTCCACCCCCCTTTCCCTCTCCCCTGTACTGTCACCCCTGCCAAAACTTTCCCTTAAGTCCTCCACTTGCTAGTGGGAGAGCCAGCCTTCAGTCCTTACTACCAGGAAATTCCATTTCTGCCAGCCAGACCCTGTGTTATAAGGCCTTGGGTGAGCTTTGTGCTCAAATCCTGGGACCTTTCTTTTTCTCTGATCTGAGATGAAGGTTGATACCCAGGAGAGAAATCTAGGCCCTTTAGAAATACACTCTTTTCCTCCGAATCTCCCTGAAATTCGTTCTGACGAATATACACTTGGAACTGAGTTCCCAGAAATAACTTTCCAAGGCGTTTGTTTTGGGAACCGATTTACAGCCTTGTTGTGATCTGTGTATCCTGAGCCTGGAGTTCGGGGAAACAGGGTGAACCCGAGGCCTGGACTCCCGGCGGCTGAGGTGGTGTAAGGGTCGGAGATTGTGTCTTTTCTTCTGGCTTTCAGGCCGCAGGAGTTGGTCCCGAGCTCTAGAGTCTGGACAAAATTCTAGCCAGGGCCTGGCTGCCGGCTCAATAGATCCGAGACCAAGGGGCCGGTCTAGAGCCAGCAGGACGCGGGACGTAAGTCCCACTGTGGACTCCAGGGTCGGAGCGGAGAATCCGAGGAAACGCTCCTTGTCCCGGAACTCTGGGACCCACAGAGGCATAAAAGCGAGACCGCAGGGGCGGAGGAGACTCGCCAGGGCCGAGCTTCACGGCCTTCTTGGCTCCGAGACTCAGAAAGGTTGGGACTATTCTTTAGGAACGTGTTTTCGTTTTATTTCATTCGAGGGATGTTGGCTTTTCCCCCCACTTTTAAATTCACTCCGGTGCAAAACGAAAAACGTCAACTTGCTTGTGTGTGGAGAGGAGCGTCGCGTCAGGGCCGGAGCGGGGAATCGAGAGCACCGGCTGGGTGCTGGTGGGTGCTGTCCGGTCCCCCAGCCCGCCCTCCCGCCGGCCCGCCGGCCGCCCTACCTCCCGGACTTTGTGATGACCATCTCGGTGCCCAGCTTGTGGAACTGGTCCCACAGCTCCTTGGCCTCCAGCGTCACTTTGGGATCGTCCTCCACCTCGTCCTCGGGTTCCAGGCTCTTGAGCGAGCGCAGATGCGCGGCGGGCGGGTGCGGGCCCAGTGCCGAGACGTGCAGCCCCGCCTCGGCCGCCGCTGCAGCCGCCGCCGCCGCGGCCGCCGCCCCCGCCAGGCCCGGGTCGGGCAGAGGCTTGGCCAGCGCGCCCGGCGGCAGCGCGAGCGCCGGAAAGAAGGAGGGCTGCGCTGCCGCCAGGAAGGCGGACATGGGGAAGTCGGCGGGCCGTGGCGCGTGGAACGGGTGGTAAGCCATGGCGCTGGCTGCCAGCGCCGGCTCTCTCATCGGGACATCCGGCCCAGGCACCCCGGGGGCCGGGGCCGGGGGCGCGCGGCTCGGACCCCCGGCCCGGGCGGCGGCGCGCGTGGAGAACTGACGGCCCGGGCGGCAGGCGCAGCGGCGGCTCCTCGCGGCTCCCGGCCCGTGCACCTGGAGGGGCGCGGGGCCCTGGGTGCGGGGGCGGAGGGGGCTCTGCGCGGGGCTGGGCTGGGCTGGGCTGGCCGGCTCCGGCGCCGGTGACTACGCGCGACTGGTTAGATCTTGTCCTGATCTCTGGAAAACTGTGACTATCTCACATGTCCTGCCCTGCTCGGATCCCCTGCGCTAACGAGCCAGGCCCCCCTTGATTGCTGATTTTACGCTTTTTGGACCAATTGTGGGTCTCCGGGGGCGGGGTTTTGACAGCTCAGGCCAAGCTCCGGCCGGGAGGGGGGGCCGGGGAGAAGGTGTCGGAAGCTTCAGCAGTAAGAAAACATGTCAACAGAATAAAATATTAACCAATGACTGGCCGGCGGGCCCCGAGACCCCTCCCCCTGGCCTGGCCCCCGCCTCGCCGCCCGCGCCGCCTTCGCGAGGACTGGAAGCGCGGAGGGCCGACCTGACCCGCCGAAAGGGCCCGAGGCAGGGGGCGCCTGGGCCCAGGGCCTGGGGAAGGACCCCTCGCCGCATGCCGGCCCAAGTGCAAAGCACTGACACGTTCCCGAGAGGAGAGGGGGCGCCCTTTTCCTCCTGCGCCGGGAGGCCCGGCCGCTCCGGCCCGCGCCCCAGCCTGGCCTCCCACCCCGCTCCCGGTCGCCGCCCGGGGTCCCTGCGCTCCGGAGGGAGGCTGCGGGAGCTGGGCGGCGAGGCGGGTGGGCGGGCAAGCCGGGAGGCTCGGGCGGCTGAGGTTCCGGAGCCGAACCCGGGTGTCGGGAGCCGGTGAGTGGAGCCGCGACCGAACCCTGATGGGGTCGACCTGGGCGGGAGCGGGACGCGAGGCCTGGCGCTGGGGAAACGCGGGGACTCCTCTCGCCTGGCCCCCCCCTCACTGACTCAGGAGGACCCTGGGGTTCCCATCCCCAACTCAGCCTAGTCTGGTCAGTGTGGGTGGCTCCTCAGCCCAGAGCCTTCCGGCGACCTGTCCTTAGGGCCAGGGAGGTGAGAGCACCTTCTGCCAGAGCCCTGGGCCGCCACGCGCGCCAGAACGAATTTTCGCCGCACCCGGTATTGGAGAAGCAAGTCTATCTCTTTGCAAACACCAGCATCCTCTGTGCGCTCCCAGCCACTTCATTAGAGTTTGTTTCCGTCTTTCGGGAGCTCAAGGGCTCCCCAGTTCAGGAGTGCTGAGTAATGCGGGTGGAGATGGGGTGCCTGCCAGCCAGCACTTGTGAACACCCCCTTCAGCGATCAGTCTTCGCTTTCTCATTTGCGGCAGGTCTGGTGTAACCAGGTGCGCGCGCGCGCGCGTGTGTGTGTGTGTGTGTGTGTGTTGTGTGTGTGTTGTGTATACTTTGCGCCCAGTGCAGTGTTCTCTGCACGTCAACAACTATAGTCAAAGGTTGTCCTGGGTGAGTAAAGCGACCGTACACCTGCCTCAAATTGGGTACGGGTTCTCGGGCCGGCCCCAGGAGGTTGCGTTCCGAGGGAGGAGGCGGAGTGTGAAATAGCCCAAGGTTGGCACTCCCACCCTTACAACCTAAGTACAACCTTACAACAGTGAGTTCCCCTGCACGAACCCTGTGTCCCGCGGTGGGCACATACATCCCATATCCTTCAGCGGCCCAGGCAGCTCCTCCCTTAGCCGCACACTCCTGGCCTCAGGGCGCCTCGTCGCTGACCCCCCCAGAATAGCGAGTAAATAAATGCCAGTCGGCCCCTGGCAGTGTGGGGTTGGGACCAGCAGGAGTCGTTTGGCCTCAGTGACCTTGTTTCTATTTTCCTTAGCCGGTACCACAGCTACTGTACCTCTTCATATATATATATATATATATATATATATATATATGATATAATATATAATTTGTGTGTGTGTGCACACGCGGCCCCTCTGGATTTCCTTCAGGACCTTACTCTTGGTTAGGTCGTCTTCTCTGCCTTGAATGGACCTTCAACTCTGGCTGTCCAGTGTTCACACCAGGGCGAGAAACGTTGCTGTGCATCAGATCAGATTTAGACAACAGGATGTGGCCCCTCCAGGAGAGATGCGAATGACCACAGTTGGGCCCTTAGTTAAATGAACAAGTAATAGCTGGCCTTAGCTTCCAAATCAGCTGTTTATCCGGGCTCAGGCCTGGGAATCCGTGAATATATTTGCAAACTTGTGTGTATTCAGATAGGCACTCTAGTAATTGTAAGAATGTATGCATCGAAGTACGCGTTTTGAACATTTTCCTGGGTAGTAAGTATACAGTAACTGTTCTACCCGTGCGGGCAAGGATTTAAAACACGAAAGTCTCTGGGTTATTTGTCCAAGAAACGTTGCAATGGCGCAGCGGCTGCATTAGGGGCCCTGGATCCCACTTACTGAGTCAAGACCTGCCTTGCTATTGGTCACTGGCTTTTTCCTAGAGGGATGGGATCCCACTGCAGGCCCACCCCACCTTCCCAAAGTCACTCGGAGGGTCTGTCTAAGCCACTCTTAAGATTCTGTATCGACCCTCCTTCTCCCCAGTTCACCGCCTCACATCACATATACTCATCCTCACGTCATAGAAAACTGGCGCTGGGGCAGCCGGGCGGCCTCTCGAGCGGCGCCTGGCGGCTCCCAGCTCCTGCTCCGCCCCTCCCCCGCCGGGGTCTACGCCCCCTCCCCTTCCCGGGAACAGGCGCCCCTGGGGGAGTCCCCGGGGCCGGGTGTGCGTGTCTCTTTAAGAGGCCCCGGGGGGCGCCTCGCGGGCCGCCCGGGGCTGGAAGGGGAGGGCACGGGCGGGGGCGGCTGGCGCCAGGCGGCCGAGGCTCCACAACAAAGCTCCGGCCCCTGTCACTTCGCATCGGCCGGGCCCCGAAGACGGGTGGGGGACGCGCGCTCGGCCGCCCCTCCCTCTCCCCAGCGGTCCTGGGCAGGGTGCGTCGGGCGGGCGCGGGTCCGTCCTGGCTGGTGGCCTCTGGCCCGCGGCCCGCGCTCAGTCCTCGGCTTCCCGCAAGGACCAGAGCGAGCGCGGGCCGCCTGCGGCGGGGACTGCGGTCCCGACCTGGCTGGGCCGCCGGTCCGGCTCCTGGCCCTGTGGTCTCATGCGGGGTCAAGTGACAGTGCTGGGACCTCCCCTGGTCGATCTTCCAAATCGCATAGGTCCCGTGGGTGTCTTCGGTTCTTCGTTTGTGTGACTGGGCGTGGACTTGCGTGTGCCCGCATGGACGCTGGGCGTTATGTGGTCCTGCGGCACAGGGTTGATGGGGACGCGCGGGCACTCGCTCCTCGGCATGTGACTGGGCCAGGGCGACGCTGGGGGGACCTGTGTTGCTCTTCGCTCAGGAACAGCTCTCTCTCTCTCTCTCTGTCTCTCTGTCTCTCTCTGTCTCTGTCTCTCTCTCTCTCTGTCTCTCTCTCTCGTGCGTGTGCGCGCGCGTGTGTGTATGTATGTGTGTGTGTGTGTGTGTGTGTGTGTGTGTGTTAGGGGTTAGTTAAGGGAGCGTAGTTGCTTTTCATCCATGGTTTCTCCACCGGGCTCGCGCCTCCCCGAGCCTTGGCGCCAGCCAGCCCTGTTTAGCAGCGGGGCTGGGCTCCCCCGCGGTCCCGGGGCTGGCCAGGCTGGGGGCTGCGGCCTCGGTGACCCCAGCCCGCGGCGGCCCGGCCTGTCCCGTCCATTTAAACAAATTGCGACTGACAGGCGCGCAGTCTCCCTGGAGCCACAGCTCGCGGGTCGCCTCCCCACCGTCCCAATTACCAGAGCAGTGTCGGGCCAAATGGCTGGCGTGGGGTGGGCGATTCGGGGAGAGTGGGCTTCCCGACCCCCTTCCTGGTCGTGGTGTGGCCTTAGTCCACTGCCAGGTCCCGCAGCGAGGGCCACTTCCTCTAGTTAGGCCCTGGGAAGTGCTCGGGCAGTCATGGCCTGTGTGGCCGGGTCCCTCCCAGGTTAAGGCGATGGCGAGGCTGTTTGGCTGAGGACTTACTTGGTCCTCCTGGGGCCTCTTCTGAACTTGAGAGAGATCACCAGGCCAGGGACCTAGCCGGTGTCTCCGTCGACTTTGGGCGACTCTCCCCAGAGTTACGGGGAATCCCGTAACCCCTAGCAACTGCTCAGTACTTTGAGCAGCGGCAGTTCCCAGAGTTGCGATAGCCGCGTTTGGAACATGCGGGTTCACAAAATGAGGTGCGCGTTTTGAACTTGAGCGTGCCTGGGCGTGCAGGAGGGTGAGCTACTGAGTGGGTGCTTGGGAATATTGGGAGCTCGAAGTGGTTTGAGACCCGCGAGGTTCAGGAAAGGTCCCTGGGGCTTGCCCACCTGCCACAGAGGGGCGGGGCTGGTCTGCTTGCCCAGGCGCCTTTCCCTGCATTCTCAGAAGTAGCTTGGGCCCAGGGCTTCACAATCTGGGCTCCGGTGCTGTCTCCGCAGCCCACTCGTGCCAATGTGCTACCAGGACTGTAGCCTCTAAACACCCTTTTGCCTTTCTGACCTGCTGCCTCAGCCCTGGTGCTCCAGCTTGGCTCTCCCTAGTCCCTTTCCTGTACAGATGAAAGTCGTGAAGCCCAGAGATGCAGTCAATTCACTTAAGATCTTGGTTGAAAAGACAGAATGGAACCCTGGACCCTTAAGAGATAGATAGCTTAAATTCCGAATGCACTCCTTAGGTGGTGGTGTTATTGTGGACCTGCTCAGAGAGCAAAGCCACACGGACAGGCCAGGGCCTCCAGCCTCCACTGGGGTCTAGCTTTCAGGACCTGCTCTGTAGGAGGGGGCTGCAGGGAAAAGGGGGTTAGAGACAAGGGAGCAGCTCCAAAGTCCCCCGTGGGCAGGCCAGAAGCTTGAAGGGGTATGTCATCAGAGAGCGGACTGGGTTGGGGACTGTCTGAGGGCACAGGAGGGACAGGGGTCAGCTGGGATTCAGGTTGCAGTACAGAAGGTGGCTGGGGCACACAGAGCAGCGAGGTGCAGACAGGGGTCAGCTGACTAGCTGTGCGACTTCATGACCTTGAGAAAGGCCCTTTCCCAGGGCCCAGGCTTGTCATCTGCAAAAGGAGGTGGACGAGTGTTGAGAACATCTTCTGGTTTACAGTCTCTGATTACAAAAATTAAAACTGGGGCTGGAGAGATGGCCTAGCGGTTAAGAGCGCCGACCGCTCTTACAGAGGACCCGGGTTCGATCCCCAGCACCCACATGGCGGCTGAAAACCGTCTGAAACTCCAATTCTGGGAGAACTCCAGTTCCAGGGGAATCCGACACCCTCTTCTGACCTCCACGGCATTGCACGACATGGGTGCACAAACTTGCATGCAGACAATACATTCATACACATACAGAAAGAAATAAAATTAATAAAAAAAAATTTTAAACAAAAATTAAAACTGAGTACTGGGAAATGGTCGTCCATGGCGGCTCTGTGGCTGCCTGGCCAGGCCTCTGCATTCCTTATGGCCAGGCCTCTGCACTCATCTAGTAGAGTTGGCCCTGGGTATGTCCTTGTGTCTGATTTGGCCCTTGGACCACTGGGCTTTTTCTGGAGTCACCCCAGGCAGTGTCGTGCCTTTTGAGGTGCCAGTCCACTTCCCATCAGGCACTCTGCAGATCATGAAGGTATTTTTCTTCCATCAAGTTGAGAGGAAGCCCAATGACTGGTAGTGCTGTGAGAATTAGGAGGTCACTTGCCTCTCTCAAGGTCACCTGGCCCAGCCACAATTAGATTCATGTTCTGATGACCTTTTGAGTGATGCTATCGTGGAGTCTTGGAGGGAGGTTTCTGTAGGGAGGTGGAGGTTGTTTTGAATGTTATCTGAAAAGGATAAGAGGCTGGCTGCTCTAGAGCCAGTGGCAGCAAGGTCCCCTGCCCAGCTCTCACCTCCAGCTGATTACAGGCTACGGGCAGGGTCCCTAACCTTCCCAATTAGCTGGAGGCCAGGCTCAGGGCCTTTCTGATAACCTGAGCTCCAGTGGCAGCCACCCTGGGGCCAGCTTATCTGGGCTCTCTGATCCTCACCCTTCCCCCACTTACTCAGAGTTGCAGGCAGATGAATAACCAGATTGTCCTGTGAGCTCAACTGACAAGTCCAGCACTACACCCACCACTTTCCCTGACTGGAGGAGGCCACAGCTGTTTTGCCCCCACTGGAAAGGAAGGACTGGGCAGGGTCCATCAGTCTCCTGCATGGCTGAGGGCTCCTGGCAGCAATGTCTTTGCCCCATCCAAGCATGGGGGGGTGGTGCCGAGAGGCTCACGCTTTCTAGAGCAACTAGGCCACCAGCTGCATGCACAGAAAGCCTGGGTCACCCTCCTTCCGTCCTCTCTTGACGGAAATGCTACTCCAGCCCAGTGGAGAAAAGCTGTCCTCTTGCAGGACCCCTGCTAGTGGTGCCTAGGTCTTGTGTCACCAGCAAGTTTTGCTCTGGTATGGGGTTTCTCAAACCCCAGGAACCCAGGCACGAGGGACAGTATGAGTCAGGTCTTCTCTGCATACTTCCAGTTGACCTGATGGAGGAGACTGACGACAACGAACTCTCTCTTCAGGCACCAGGGGTGAGCTGGGGATGTGGAGGTGGTGGGGGCCTGGGAGCTGCTCCAGATCTTACTGGGTGGTGGGAAGGGAAGGCTGCTTGTCTGTGAACTGAACTCTTCCATTAAAAATTTCATGCTAAAGCACACCTGGCTCGGTGGATTTCCTTCAGTCCTGTGAGGCCCCTCTGGGGTCTCTGGGAAGGATGGGTCAGAGAAGGGGAGGGACTAGAAGCAGCCTTGGCTCACTACACTTTTCTGTTGCTCAGTTCCTGTCTCCTTGTCACCACACACTTAGGCCCAGATTTGGAGGGAGGGAGGGAATAAAAACAGGAATTTAGTCTGGGGAAGAGCACATGCCTTTAATCCCAGCACTTGAGAAGATGACAGACGACAGGAGTTTAAGGTCATACTTGGCTACAAAGTGAGTCTGAGGCCAGCCTGGACTACCTGAGACCCTGTATCAAAACAAAACAAAACAAAATCGAACAAAACAAAACAAAACCCAGGGACTTGTTAAGGTTTTACGCAACAAAGCTGACAACTATCTAACCTCTGAGCCTGAGGAGAGAGGCGATTCCAGAGTGCACTGAAGACAGGGCCAGAAGCACGGAGCACTCTTCTCTTGCAGTCACCTGCCACGTGTCAGGGGCGGGCTGGCCTCATTCCCCAGTAGGGAGACCCATGCTTGGCACCTCCAGAGCTCACTGGCTCTGGTAACAGGCAAGACGCTTGGAGAATGGCCTTGAAGCCTGGACTTCAGTTGAGCCCCTCCTACATTCCGGCGGGTGCGTTCTCCCCCCTTTCCTGCCCAGCATGGGCTCCCCACTGAGGTGTACACGGGGAGTAGGGGTATGATTGTTGGGAGCTGGTGCCCATGGTCAGACCTACAAGTCTCTGCTCAGTGTTTGGAGAGGACCCTGACCCCACCCAGCAACTCAGGGATGGACAGCAATTGCAGAGGGATTTATTGGACAAGATGTGCACTTTTTGACAGGGGCCTCAGTAACCACGGTTTCCTTCACTGAACAGTACAGGACCACGGTACAAGAGCATAAAGATAAGAAAAACAAATCCTTCCCGCGAGAGCCAACGGGGAAGCAAGGGGGGGGGGCTCCCTTTCCTTCCTCCTTTCCTACCACCCTGGGCCTCAGTCCACTCCTCTCCTGGAGGGGACCGAACAGAGGAAGGTGGAGGCAGGGTGTGTGTGTTACAGCCTAGGGCTGACATTGTCCATTGGGCCAAAATGCCTGGCTGCACCATTTACCTCCTCCTCATCCAGGCCCTAAGATCTGGCCACTGTTCCAGTTCCCCTGCAGGTACAGTTAGAAAATACAAAAGCGGATCCGATGCAGGACATCACGTGCAAGTGGAGAGGACTGAGCTAGTGCAGTCTCTTTTGGCCACAGTCCCCACTGACAGGAGTGGCAGAGGTCAGGTGCACCGAGGTGCTTTGGGGAAGGGCTTCTCCACGCAGGATGAGCAACTGTTGTCACTAAGCTTAGGGAAGGTGGTTGATGAAAGAGGAGCAGAGACCGAAGGGTAGGACGGGGGGGGGGCTTCCCCCCTTCTTTCTAGCAGGTCGACGGGCCAGCCAGTCAGAAGCAGGTGGCTGGTGCCTACTGGAAGCCGGTGGGGAAGAGGCTGAGTGGCTGGCTCTCATTGGTAGGGAGCGGAGATCGGTAGCCATCGAAGGTTCTCGGGATGCTGCCGCTGGTGGAGCCCGAGCTGTTACTCAGAGTCTCGATGCTTCCCTCTCGCTGAAGTTCTGCAAGACAGAGGAGAGGACCAGGCCTGGTCAGAGTAGGCTGGGGATGAGCACGCCCTGGGCCTGGCTGCTCACCACAACACCCTGCTCTGGGCACTCGCACCCTTCTGTTCCCCAGATGGGCCAGGTGGGCAGCTCAGGGCACAGGGAGATTCAGCTAGAGGAGGAGAAGCCCTGCTGGCTGGCAGACTGCAGATTTTGACCCAGGTGTTTCCTTCACCATGAGGAAGCCTTCAGGCCAGAAGTAAGGTCCCTGATGATCTGTGTGGACAGTGCTGCCGTTCATGGGGCACAGGTCAGCGCCTGCGTACACACTCATCCTCAGCCAGCACTCTCCAGTTTCACAGTGCACACTGTCCCAGATCATCAGGCGGGCAGACGCCCGAACAAGAGTCACAGTGGCTGTTGGATCTGTTCGCACTGCTGTTCTCCTGCCCGGCTTGTCCCTGAAGCTCTGTCCCAGCAGAGCCATCCATTAGTCAATCTGCCTGCTAGCCACGCTTTGGCTTGTCTTGGGCATCATCTGCAATGTGCCCAGGTTCCCTGTAGGTGGGGACGCTTGGATCGGGGGTGCTTACATCATTGGAGAGGTTCCCTACTTGCCTGAATGTTTCCTCTTTCCCTCTTAGCTCCTGAGTCTCCTGGAGGCCCACAGAATGCATGGGTGGAGGTGAGCTGTAGACTGCCCCCTTCTCTGGTCCTAATTCCTCTATGTAGCCATGCTGGATACGGTAGCCATGCTGGATACGGTAGCCAGACCTATCTTGTTCAGCTTTGGGCACCTTAACTGCCTCACCATCTCTACATCTAAGATAGGAACTGGGGCAGAGAGAGGGCTGAGGATAGGATTCCTAGCTTGCTGGATTCAGAGGGAAGGGAAGTGCTTCCTAGTTTTCTAAGGATGGCTGCTTCCTGTTCCCTGTCAGCTTCTCATTGTTCACTCTGAGATATGGGCGACCACATGGCTGCGCAGTCTCTGAAGTCTTCCCCAAGTCCAGATGTGAAGACCTGCAGCTTAACTTCTTCTGCAGCATGTCTGCCTGTGACTGCAGAGTTCTGCCTGTCCACCTTGAGTGTAGGACTTTGGAGCTGTGACTTGAAACAGCAAGGTATGCCCAACGGTACACTCATCTGATCTGGCTTGAGAGCCATATCTCCAGCTTGTACCTATGCCAGCCCCCTGCCACCACATACATGCAGCACAGATGGCTCTGGTTAGGGAGGAGTCACGACCTCCACTAGTGGGCTGGCCATCACCAGCCAGCTACACCCAGACCCCGAAGCCCACCCTATAGTCCTTAGGTTGCCCAGCAGCAGGAACCGCAGCAGTAGCAGTAGCACCAGCACCACCACCAGCAGCAGCAGCAGCAGCAGCAGCCACAGAATGGGGTGGGGGAAAGGAAAATACATATACCAGTCACGACTGGGCCTGAGTCCAGGCAAGGACATCACAGCTTCCTAGCAGGTCGTGGGTAGGAGGAAGGGGACTGGGAGACAGGCTGAGGGACGGGCTCTGTGGTGCCTGATCCCCAAAAGATACTGGCTGCCCATGGGGTAGCCCTGAATGGGCAGAAAACAAGGCAGGAGGTTGCTGAGATCTTCCTGCTGGGTCTTCAGGGTCACTCTTACTGTGAGAGGGAAAGGGCTAGCCAGAGAAGGGGGGCTCTGAGAATTCTCACAGAAGCAGCAGACTCCAGGAGGGCTCCTTCCCTCTCCCACTTCTTTCCAGGAAAGCAAGCCCAGAATTTCCCAGGGAGACCAGGGACCTGAGTAAGTTTCAGAGGCCCTTGCCCTGGTGCACAGCCATCCTGGCACTAGGGGGCGCTGACGGCAGGGCCAGGAGGGCAGGAGAGGAGCAGGCAGGAGCAAGAAAAGCAGGGTCCTCCTCAGGATCTGGAAGGGCACCACTGCTGAGGAAGAGAGCCCCAGATGAAGGAGCAGGAGAGGCCATGAGTAAGGGCAAGCCTGGCCCCTTTGCTAGCAGAAAGATGGCCCCAACATCCTGATGCGACATATCCGCACTGCCAACGAAGCCGAGGAGTCCAGAGCCCCGGCCCAAGCATGGCGCTCCACTCCCCTTTGGTATGGGCCCCATCCCACGAGTCTGAGTGGATGCATCCCATCCATCAACTGATACCGCAGGGCCAGCCGCCAAGGGGCACGAGGCCGACTGGCTGCTCTTGGAGGCCAGGCATAGCTGAGCTGCCTGGCTCATGCTTCCACTCTTGGCTTAGGTCTGTGGGAAAAGGGGCTGGGCAGGCTGCTTACTTGGCCCCACATCTCAGGGTACCTAGGGCTCTGCAGTCTTTGTCTCTGTCCCCTCCCAACAGCGTCCTGCTTACTCAGCAGTGGCCCCTGGGGTCTCCTGATCTCTAGATTGACTCATCCACTCTAAGCCAGGGCTTTGTATTAACTCATTTTGTTATTCCTCTACTTAAACACTGTCACTTACTCCTCAGGGTCCCCAAGATAAAACCTAAATTCCCCACACTACTAAATGGCCTTCTGTAGCCTGAATCCCAGGCCTGGGCTCCCAGGTACTCTCTGCTGTTCTGCTTGAGGCACCCAAGTAAGGAACCTGCTTTAGGCCTCTGGGCCCCAGAACAGCGCTCATCTTCCCAAGCTCTTTTTGGCTGTCCACTCTGCTGTGAACCCTTATGCTCCTTGAAGAGCCTCTTGGCCTCACTGAGTTCCCTGGTGACGCCTCGTCAGATCCTTTGAATACTTCCAAGTATGTAGGCCCTCCAAGAGGACAGCCCCTGAGAGGTGTGTGTACCTCCTCTCTGCCTCCCCATCAGAGTCCTAGGCCTGAAAGAAGCTGGTGGTTAAAAGTCATTTCTAGAATGAATGAGTGATGTGGTTGGGGACAAAGGGCTTTTCTCTGGACTGACAGTGACAGATCCAGCGGTGTGGCTGGTCCTGAGATAGTTTCCACGGTGTTTTCCTATGTGACTTCTCTCTCTCTGTTTCTCCAAAGGTGCAAGAGTGAGAGTGTGGGAAATGAATGTGGAAGAGGGGCAGGCACACACTGGACCCCCGTCTATGTCGCCCCGGCCGCCCAGCCCTAGGAGCAAGCGGCAAGTGGGAACTGAGGCTTACCTTCCTCCATCCCGAGCGCATGCTCTGTTACTGTGGGGCTGCTCGCGGACGCTGGACTGTTGGCATTGTTTTTTTTTTCCTTTTTTTTTCCCTTTTGAAAAGAAAAGCATTGAGGAATCTTTTTTTTTCTTTTCCAGAAAAGATAGGGACAATGATCGAGAGGTACACTGATCTCCACAAGCAGGTGGAAGGAGGCGCAGGGTGGCACACGGAAGGCCTGCAGTGGAATTCTGTGGCCTGGGACGCTGACATGCATGTGAAGGCGGCGGGAGACTGACGGGTCATGGGGGCACCCAAAGGTAGAAGTGTGGTGATTCAGTATGGGGGCAGAGGAAGGAGTCACACGTTAGGCATGGCAGCAGCTTTGGGAAGGGGACGTACAGGGACCTGTGGCCCATGCAGTGCCAAGTAGGGCCCCATGCAGGTGGGCTGCCAGGAGAGGAAGGGGAAGGAGACAGGCTCAGGAGTTTTCGGGGAAACTCTACACATTTTGTTTCATGGCCCCCGCTCTGGCTCTGCCCACCCGCCCTCCCTCCCATGGCTACACGGCCATCTTGCCCAGCTCCAGACAGCTCTCCTGCAGTGTAAGCAGGCTGGGGGGGGGGTCTCCACAGTCTGCAGAGTCTGGCCCATAGGATCAGACTTGCTCTTTTGAAGACAGCTTGTTGTTTTGCCCCCTTGAGCAGAGCAGGGGATGAGGAGGTGTCCCAAATAAGACTCAGACTGTGCTCTCATATTCTCCAGAGACTTGGTGCTCCTGGAAGGGAGGAATGATAACCCATGTTGCAGCAGACAGCAAAACTAAGGGTGACGAGGAAGCCACGTCCTGGGTTTACCCCAGATGGAGAACTGGTGCTGGGGCAGCCACACAATGCCCATGATCCAGGTCCCAGGAAGTATGGCTCCAATATGTATGTCTCCCATTTGTTCCCCACAGATCTCGTTAGAAAATGGCTTTTTACCACAGCTACTTCTTTGTGCCATAGGCTGGGCTGGGCAGGCTACATGGGATGGAAGAGGGCAGAAGGGGAGCGCAATGAGAAGGGAGAAGCCTCCGTCTCATAAAATGAGCCTAGGGATGAGGAGGGCCTGTCTACAGGCTGCTCCCGCTTCACAGCGCCAGAGAGAGGTGGCTGGCTACTTGGGTGTGTCTGCAGAGGACACACAGGGAAGGCTCAGGGTCAGTCAGTCCATTTGAGGAGAGTGGGCATAGCTACCCGTTCCTCTTAGCCCACAAGGGTATGGAGACCCTTGGTCAAATGTGAGCAACACTGGCTGGCTCCTGGGAGCTCTGGGTATGAGCTCATGGGCAAAGGAGTGCTGGGGATGCACAGGGACAGGGTCAAGCACTTTGCTGCACAGCACGGTACCTGGCTCCCCTTGCCCTGGGGAAGGAACAAAGCCAAGGATACCAGGCTTCAGTGAGAACTCAGCTGCGGAAGCCTGGTGGGAGGGGGCGCTGCAGCAGAAGGCCAAAAGTGAATTCTACTTTGGGCTGGGTGGTCTTTAAGTCTGACCAGTCTTAGACCCAGGGGGGACTTGCAGCACTTTGGGGAGCCTAGGTCTCCAGGACCCAGAAGGAGCTTGAGGGCAGTGGTGTGTGTGTGTGTGTGTGTGTGTGTGTGTGCATGTGTGTGCATGTGCGTGCATGTGTGCGTGTGTGCATATGTGGGTGTGTGTGTGCGCGTGCGTGTGTGTGCGCATGTGTGCGTGTGTGTCTGTGTGTGTGCGCGCGTGTGTCTGGGAAGAAGGTGCCTAGGGCCCAGGCACACTTCCGCCACCTTCACAAAAGGAACAGCACCTACTGCCACCCCCTCTGCTTCCTGGAGGCTCCAGCCAGCCTTGTTGTGGTGCAGGAGCGTCAAGATGCTGCTCATTAAAGGGATTAGCAGAGTACTTTTATTGGGCCCTGGCTGTAGCCACACAACTTAGTTCTAAACTAACCACCCACGCTGCCCAGTAGGAGTGGAATTAGACCTGGTTGGAGGGGGAGTCTGCCCCTGCTGAGGCTCTGCCCACTTCCTGCAGGGAAGAGGGGAAAGGCTTCTCAAACAGCCTGAGAAAGAAGGCAGGTGGGCAGGCCCATCTGCCTGGGATGGTGGACGCAATCTAGGGAAGCTGTTATGAGCCCAGGCTCTGGCCAACAGCTTCCTGGGAGACTTTGGGTAAATTACTCAAATCTATGCGCCTTGGGTTCCTGAACAAGAGGATAACAATGTCTGTTTCATAGCTTGGTTGCAAGAATGAAATTAAATAATGCATGTAGAGTGCATCACAAAGTGCTTAAAGCTTCTAGTCAGCAAACGTGAGTTACTATTATTGTTGCAATCAAATTAGTCACTGTGATTGTCCCCAGGACTTCAGGGGCCTCTCTCCAGGCTCCCTCCCCGAAAGTGGCCCTGCCACCCAGGCCCCCACCAGGTCTGCCTCCACTGGAGCCTGGGCAAAGAGTCTTTCTTTTTAATCAAGAAATGGCCCAGGGAGGAAGATGGCAGACGTTTGTTTACAGCTTTTCATTTCCCTTCTTGCCTCTTTGCAAATACCCTTGTCTAAGATGGCAAATAAATCCCCAGCCCTGCTGACATGCATTGATTTTTTTCCTCTCCTGCATCCACCTCACAGTTTCCCCACATCAGCAGGGGCTGTGCTGAAGACCCTGGCCTGGGTGGGCTGTGCTGGAGACCGTGGCCTGGGTGGACTGTGCTGGAGACCCTGACCTGGGTGGGCTGTGCTGGAGACCCTGGCCTGGATGGGCTGTGCTGGAGACCGTGGCCTGGGTGGGCTGTGCTGGAGACCCTGGCCTGGGTGGGCTGTGCTGGAGACCCTGGCCTGGGTGGGCTGTGCTGGAGACCCTGGCCTGGGGTGGGCTTGGTGGTAGCCCAGGTCAGTGGATGGGAACATCACAGAGCAGCTAGCTGAACTGCCCTGCCTTGTCTACTGCCTGGTGCAGGAAAGTTTTGCAAACAGCAGAACAGCTTCAGTTTCTTTCTGCTTGAGGGCTCTTGGCAGGGGTGGGGGCGGTGTACACTGGAGGGTGGGCCTCCCCGTGCGCCATCGTCCAGCGATGGGATAGACAGCGAGGAAACCAAGCGACCAGAGGATGGCGACAAGTTCAGTTCACAGGGAGTCTGCACCAAGTCAGTCATTTTGTTAACAAGAAGCCTACAAACCAGGCCTGGGATTAGCTAAGCAAAATGGTGTAGAAAGGGAGAGGGGGAGGGAGAGAGGGAATGAGAGAGAGGGAGGGCGGAGAAGAGAGGCCATGCAGGAGGCACAGGACCCACAGACATGGTGCTTGTCTGACAACAGCTCCAGGCCTACAAATTGCCGCTCTACTGGAGTGTGGCTGAGGAGGCAGAGGGCTTCAGTGAGACATAGATGGTGTTGGCTGCTTGCTGCTAAGACCCCACAGGAGTGGCAGAGACCACACTTTGGGCTGGAGCCAGCTCAGCCCCCAAGGCACTTATTTTAGGAGGTTAAAAGTGCAGCAGTTAAAGGAGGCAGCGTAGACAGGACTTGCCCACCTCTGACGTGGACCGGCTCCCCTACACCTTCCCTCTGAGGGGGACCGGCTCCCCTACACCTTCCCTCTGAGGGGGACCGGCTCCCCTACACCTTCCCTGTGAGGGGGACCGGCTCCCCTACACCTTCCCTGTGAGGGGGACCTGCTCGCCTACACCTTCCCTCTGACGTGGACCAGCTCCCCTACACCTTCCCTCTGAGGGGGACCGGCTCCCCTACACCTTCCCTCTGACGTGGACCAGCTCCCCTACACCTTCCCTCTGACATGAACTGGCTCCCCTACACCTTCCCTGACGTGGACCGGCTCCCCTACACCTTCCCTCTGAGGGAAACTGGCTCCCCCGCACCTTCCCTCTGACGTGGACTGGCTCCCCTACACCTTCGCTCTGACGTGGACCGGCTCCCCTACACCTTCCCTCTGAGGGGAACTGGCTCCCCCGCACCTTCCCTCTGACGTGGACTGGCTCCCCTACACCTTCGCTCTGACGTGGACCGGCTCCCCTACACCTTCCCTGTGAGGGGGACCGGTTCCCCTACACCTTCCCTGATGTGGACCGGCTCCCCTACACCTTCTCTCTGATGTGGACCGGCTCCCCTACACCTTCCCTGATGTGGACCGGCTCCCCTACACCTTCCCTCTGACGTGGACCAGCTCCCCTACACCTTCCCTCTGATGTGGACCGGCTCCCCTACATCTTCCCTGATGTGGACCGGCTCCCCTACACCTTCCCTGACGTGGACCGGCTCCCCTACACCTTCCCTCTGATGTGGACCGGCTCCCCTACACCTTCCCTGTGAGGGGGACCGGTTCCCCTACACCTTCCCTGATGTGGACCGGCTCCCCTACACCTTCCCTCTGACGTGGACCGGTTCCCCTACACCTTCTCTCTGAGGGGGACCGGCTCCCCTACACCTTCCCTCTGAGGGGGACCGGCTCCCCTACACCTTCCCTCTGAGGGGGACCGGCTCCCCTACACCTTCCCTCTGACGTGGACCAGCTCCCCTACACCTTCCCTCTGAGGGGGACCGGCTCCCCTACACCTTCCTTCTGACGTGGACCGGTTCCCCTACACCTTCCCTCTGTGCCCTTCTAGCCTCTCTGCCCCTTGGCTTCTAAGCTTTCAAAGATGCCAAGAACTGGTGGGGGGGGCTCCTTACCCACCCAGTTGAGAAGCTGGGGGACACTAAGGCAGGAGTCACCTTTTCTTCCAGCAGGTGCTGGGACCCCTGCCAGGAAACGCCTCTAGAAGCTACAAGGCTGAGGCTGCAAGGCCTCACCTATCCCCATCCCAGGAATCCTGGTTTGAAGACAAGAAGCAGGGCTGGCTCCTTCTGCTCTTATCTCAGGGGCTTAGCACCTATGTCTGAACTCAGATCCTTGGCGGCTTCTGGAGTTGTACCCCACACACAGCCTGATGCTCCTGAGTGCTCTTGAAGTACAGCAGTCTAGGGCAGCTCAAAGTGCCTTCCTGGCCAGCTCGACCCTCAGGGCTCCCACACTCTTGCTTGATGTCTTCTTTGCCCAGCTTTTGTTCCCGACTCCTTCGGGTACTAAGATCCGGAACATGAAGACAGAATGAAGCTGAGACCTGCATGGCCTAGCCTGCCCTCAGCCCCAGCTTCTGGTAGTGAAGGTAGATATTGGGTGTTCTCAGCTCAGGAAGCCTTGGTTACAGGGTTATGCATCAGTGCCTAAGAGTCTCAGCTGGCCTGGGGAGTTACTGAGGTCTAGGGGACCTCGGATATTCTTAGGTACCCATGACCCTTAGAGGGTGAAACGTGGTGATCAGTAGCAGGAGAGGGTGATATTCAAGGAGACAGATGGAGCAGCAGAGCTCTGCCTTAGCTTCTGTCCAGAGACGGGGAAGAGTCTGGGACCCTGTTCCCAACAGCAGGTCAGTGTGGCAGTACCACCACTATGTAGGGTTGGAGGTAGGCCAGACCACGAATCCCATGGAGTTCCAGGCAGAGCCCATTATAACACAGCCCCACATCTCCCAAGTAGCCCTTTGAAGAACACTGCTCTACTTGGGGGCCAGAGCGTCCCTGCTCCCCATTTTTCCTTCCACAGGTAGATCCAGGCTTAAACCAGGATGAGTGCAGCACCCCCTTCTAGGAAACCCGCCCCATCACAGCCTTCCCACGTCTAGCTTCTAAGGGTATGGTAGAAGGACCCAGACATCACCTGACGCCAGTGACCCCCAGCCACCATACTAGAGGAACTAAACCCTGACCAAGGCGGAGTCCATCCTGTCATAGGACACCATGAAGGGCCAGAAGAACTGAAGCTGCCCAGACTCACACTTCCCCTCTGAGGTGTCTGACGACTGGCTGAGTCCAGGCTCCAGGCAGCCCTGACAGAGTTCCCTACAGATGAGGGTCAGGGGAAGGAAGGAGGGATGTGGGAGGAGGGTGGGACACTGCTCTAGCCTAGTCCGTCAGAGTGCCGAATGTCCTGGGCAAGCCACTTGCCGCTCATCTGTAGCATGTGCTGAGCAGGAGGGGAGGGTGTGCTCTGGGGACATCTAGGGAGAAAGCAGCACAGCATGTCAGGTGTGTTAGACAGTGCTGCTTAGAAGACCAGGACTTCCAGCAGGCTGGGGGCCCTGAAGCAGACACTTCCCCCAGTAGGGAGCTGACACACACTTTCTATCTGGATCCTTGCATAATGCGGGGTGTGTGCGTGTGTGTGTGTGATCCTCAGCAGATGCCATTTAAGGCTGACTCAGGGTTAAGTGGCATGGCAGATGTGTCTCTGGGATGGGAATGCCAGGTCAGGTGCTATGGCACGACTTCTTGGTGTGGGTACTAATGAGATACCAAGAAGAGTCTTGGGCACTGGTATGTGTGCCCTGGTCCACATGGGCCTGAAGAGGACAGGGGGCTGGAAACCTTCCCCAGGAACTGGGTGCCTAGCAGCTGGCACTGATATGTCCGTCTCCTATGAGCCCTGGAAGCTCCTGCCCCAAGCTCGCAGGCAGGGGACTTCCCAAGCTAGCCTCAGGCCTTATGAGATAGCACAGGGTCTGCAGACCACAGGAGAGATGCTATGCTTTGAATGTTGTTGGCTGGTGGGCCAAAGCCACATCTGGTTCTCATTCAAATGTCCAAGCATAATTAAATTCTCTACAACACAGCAGAAGAGTTTGGTAAGATGTGGCTCCCCCGTTCCATCAAGGTTAAGAAATCAGGCTCTCATTCCAGCGCAGACTCAGCAGACGCGTGCTCTTCCTGCCCTGGGCCATCCTAGTCTACAAAGGCAAAGATGCCCTCTCCCCTTCTTCCTGCCTCTTTTTTCTTTTCCTTCCTTTGGAACAGGGTTTCACTGTATTAGGCAGGCTGGTCTTGAACAACTGGGTTCAAGTGATCCTCCTACCTTGGCCTCTGGAGTGGCTTGGCCTCTGCGTGTCCTGCTGTCCTGGGTTCCTCTTATCTACTCCCAAGAACTTATTAGCTGGGGCCAGCACTGGACACATAATATCCTGGACCCCTCACCCCCAGCCTGCCACTGTTCTGTGTACCCACGAGACTAAATTGTAGTCTTGTGAATGAGCAAGTCTAAGCTGGGAGCTGGCAGGCTGGGGGAGTATTCACTTTTCCTGAAGAGTCTTCCCCAGACCTGAGGAGATATCCACTGTGTCCAGGCTTACTTTGGTGATACATGTTTCTATCCATGGAAGATATGGGTTGTCCTGTGCTGAGGAAACTCCTTCTTTGTAGCCCTTCATGGCCAGAAGTGCTTGAGAGTAAGGATTCTGGAGGCTCTGGAACAAGGAGCTCCTGGCTTGGGCCTAGAGCTCAGGGCAGAGCAAGGTAAATAATTTACCCCACCTCCTCCCTCCGGCCTGTGGCCTCGTGATACTGTGTGGGGTGCTTCTTCCCCAGTTTTTCTGAAGCTCCAGGCTACCAGACGAGGGCAAGACTGGTGTCTGAAGTACTCGAGGAGCACATGGCCTCTATTTTGCAGAACTGCCTGCCTTTCTGGCCTGCAAGGCTCTGAATGGCCGGTAAAGGTCTGAGGTTCAAGCCTCCATGGGGACAGTGCCCCACCTACCACCATATCCCCAGGGCCTCGTCATCTCCAGCTTCAGCTCCGGGACCTGCTCCCGGCAGCCTCCTTTCCTACCAGAGCTCTTCAGTTTACGATGGCCTTCTACTAAGGAATTTATGACTTGCATGGTAATGGGTTCCATTCTATCTCCTCCATGCCTGCATTTCTAATCACTGTAGTACAGGCTTTATGAGAGTTTAACAGTGGAGGTATTTCCCTTTGAAGGATAATGTCTCATTTGTTATTGACTTGCTGTGGGGGTGGATGCTACCTAGAGACAAGTGTGAGTTGGAAAGAAGATGAGGAGGGTTGGGCAGAATCTTCTAGATTAAAAACAAAGCTGTGCTGGGGTCCCTTTAGGACTCTGGGTCGGCTCCTGCATTAGAGTTTCACGAACTGCTCACGAGCCTTCCTATCATATAACTGGCACCCCGTGCAGGTGCATCTGTGATAGACAGTGCTCACTTGGGGGACAGCCATGCACATACAAAAGAGGGCGGGAGCCCACCGATCCCAGTATCACTAAGCTGATTCTTGGCAAGAATAGTGCCGTTGGTTTTTGTTTGCATTTGCGTCCAAATGTAAACTTGGGTTTGGTAGATAATTTCATTTTTTGGTGGCATTCAAGCCAGGACTATGTGCTGGGTACCCTTTCCATCAACAAATACGGTCTTAAGGAAGCCGACCCGGGTCCCACTCCGGTAGCTCTCAGCTAAGTAAAAGAAATGCATGAGGGTGGGCCTCCATTAGGGTCCCAACTGTGCTAGGAAGCCCATGTGCTGTGGCGGGAGGGAACGCAGTCTCACCAGCTGTGTGGTGCCGCCGTGCCAGGCCGGGCTGCTGCAGCTCTGCCTTTGTGCTGGGCTCACAGACAGGCGGCTGGAGCCGGGTCCTGCTCATTATTCAATCCAGCGAGCTTGGAGGAGCCTTTGCATTTGTGCCCCTCCAGGAGGAATAACAAATCTAGAAATGCAATTCCACTCTGGTGT
The DNA here is from genome assembly GCA_009823505.1 of Rhizomys pruinosus. NCBI lineage: Eukaryota > Metazoa > Chordata > Mammalia > Rodentia > Spalacidae > Rhizomys > Rhizomys pruinosus. The sequence continues at coordinate 705,516 of VZQC01013894.1, forward strand.
ATTAAGATATTGATTTGCCTGTCCAGCAGAAGTGCATTTGTCCTGCCAGCCCTCCCATGGGTACGAAGGGGTTAACTAAATGTTTATCACAAGGCTGGCTTCAGAGTTGAAAGTAATGTGATCAGTAATGAATTTTGTGTTACATTAGGTTGTATAAATGGACAGACAAGCGCAGACAACAAGTGGCCAGGAGTCGGGGCTAATCTAATGATGTAAAAATAGAGACAGCACCAATTATACCAGGGGCCAGCTCCAGGCTCCTGCAGGGACTGCAAATGAATAGGTACAAATCAAATTACTCACTAATAGACGCACTACAAGAGGGGCAGTCAATGGTAAGTGCATTAGAGCCCAGTGACCTCTCTGCTCTGCACAGCAGAGTCCGAAAATTTGACTTCCATCTTCAGAGTGGGGGGCAGGGAGTAGTGTACTCAAAGAAACTCTTGTGGGGTGAAAGATGGCCACCACTCCCCAGAACCAGCCGCTTGCAGGAGAGACCCCCTGTCCAAGCTGGTCTCCTGCCAGCACTCCAGTGCTTCCTGACGCCTGAGTGCCAGGGGACATGTGGCACATGAGGGACATGAAGGGAAGTGGGACCAAGCCTTCTATGTAGGCAAAGACAGGAGGACACAAACCCAAACACTTCATAGCCACGCGTCTCATGCAGTGGGACCAAGCCTTCCATGTAGGCAAAGACAGGAGGACACAAACCCAAACACTTCACAGCCACGTGTCTCATGCAGTGGGACCAAGCCTTCCATGTAGGCAAAGACAGGAGGCCACAAACCCAAACACTTCACAGCCACGCGTCTCATGCAGTGGGACCAAGCCTTCCATGTAGGCAAAGACGGGAGGCCACAAACACAGACACTTCACAGCCACGTGTCTCTCGGGGGTGATGTTTTTGACTGCTATGTCAAGGGCTATGTCTGCATTGAAAATAAAATATTTCGGGGGCTGGAGAGATGGCCTAGCGGTTAAGAGCGCCGACCGCTCTTACAGAGGACCCGGGTTCGATCCCCAGCACCCACATGGCGGTCGAGAACCGTCTGAAACTCCAATTCCAGGAGAACTCCAGTTCCAGGGGAATCCGACACCCTCTTCTGACTTCCGCGGCATTGCACGACACGGGTGCACAAACCTGCATGCAGACAGTACATTGATACACATACAGAAATAAATAAAATTAAAAAAATAAAATAAAATAAAATAAAATATTTCTTTTCTTTTTTTTTTTTCTTTTTTTGGTCTTTTCGAGACAGGGTCTCCCTGTAGCACCAGCTGGCCTAGAACTCACTCTGTAGACCAGGCTGGCCTTGAACTCACAAAGAACTGCCTACCTCTACCTCCCAAATGCTAGGATTAAAGGCGTGCGCCACCATGCCCGGCAAAAATAAAATATTTCTTTAAAGAGGACCACCATACAGTGGACCTTAAAGAGTCAAAAAAGAGCTGAGATCGAACTGAGTAGATGTCAAAATCTGGTTTGACCACTGAGATGGTTGCAGGGGAGGGGTTCATGGTTGGTCCAAAGCCCAGCACATCTAGATTTCTCACAGCTAAAGCTAGCCACCGCCTCCCTCCCTTCCTCTTCGGTCTCCACAGACTGAGTTCCTATATCTCTTCCTGTTGGGGGGTGAGGGGTAGGAGAGGGAAGCATGAGGAGGTAAAGCCAGGCTCTGGGTGGTTCCTTGGGTTCCCCCACTTCTTGGGTTCTATGGATTCTAGGCACCTAGATACCTGGGTTCTAGATACCAGGCCTAAAGTTCAAAGCTGTTTGTCAGTGTGTTGGGCTGCTTTAAGGGGCTCCTGGAGATGTGCTCAGAGGCAGTCACCATGTCCTCAGAGGCAGTCACCACGTCCTCAGAGGCAGTCACCACGTCCTCAGAGGCAGTCACCACGTCCTCATCATCAGCTCTTGGTGGCTTAGGGATGAAGAAAGTACGAAACCAAAGCAGCCCTAAGCCTTTCGAGGGTCCGCCCGTGTTCCTGGAGGCCCGGCCTGGAAGCGTGGCTCCTGCTCCCCTAGCCACCGTAAGCAGGGCCAGCACCACATAGTTCCACATGTCAGAGTGGAAGTGGCATGCTGGGCTTGGTACTGGGGCCTGGAGACAGGGAACGTGCCAGAACAACGGAACCATGGAGGCAAGGGCACAGAAATAGCAAAGGTCACCTGAACAAACGAAGGGATGGGAAGGTAATTCTCCCCAAACTTGATTAAATGCAGGGGGTTAACAGCAAACTACTGAGCCACAAGAACAAGAGGCGCATGGGGCTGGCTTTGCAGATACTGCTGGGGGGTGGGTTCTGCCAGAACACTCAACATTGTCTTGGGCAGTGGGGCCTATCGTCTCTGGGGTCTGGGGTGGTACAGGAAGAGCCTGGCCTTTCTTTTCCCATAACTGTTGGCCTAAGCATCCCTTCCTGAATGATCAGAGGCCATTTCTAACCTTCCTTTTCCAACGCTTCCCTCTCCTCCCAGCCACTACTCCTAGTGTTTGGCCTCCCACCTTCTGAGATGCTGCAGCAGAAGGGAAGTGGGCACTTAACTCCTGGGACTGTGCTCTGCTTTGCTCAGACCTTACACCTCACAGAAGGGCCAGTGATTAAAGGTGAAGGGAGGCTGAGAAGAATCTGTCCTGTGGTTAAGCATTTACCTGTGCTAACGATCCAGGGAAGCCCTGGCAACGGCCCACGTCCTCCTCCCCCTGCCCAAGCCCGCACATGCTCCAGTCACTTTTCTTGGGATAATCATGGAAGGGGACGCTGAAGGGTTACCAAGGACGTCACACTGGCACTTCCTCCTCGTGGAACAAGACTCAGTGTGCCACACTTTGGACAACTAGGAAATGTGCAGAGGAATGTCTCAGTCTGGGACTCCCGCTGCGGCTCCCCCTCTGGCTAGGGCTCCGGAGGGGGACGAAGAGGGGCAGAGAGAGAAAACCACCCAGCTGCACTCAGAGCTGAGGTCTGTCGGAACTAACGAGTTTGCCTTTAAGCATGATAATTATTCCCATGGCTTTGGCTGTCTTTCATTTACCTCTCAGAGGACACACAAACCCAATCAGTCATTCAACAAACATTAACTGAGGCTCAGCTTGGCACTTATCCCAGGGCTGGATGCTGGGTAGGGAGAAAGAAGGCTGATAGTTAAAGGTAACAAAGATGAATCCGACCGGGTCCGGGGAACCAAAACTGGGTCAATATGCACTTGCAGCACTAGGTGAGGGAGGACCTGAGGGAACCACGGAGCTGGCCCTTTCCTAAGCGGCATGCCGAAGGGCATCAGCTAGTTAATGGGAAGGGCAACCAACATTCCTTGCCCAGGGCCCAAGTGTCCTGAGAACAGGTGGTGCAGACATTTAAAGATACACAGTTGGCAGGGAAGGCAAGTCAGACGAGGAGACTGTGGCTGGGCTAAAGGGATGAGTGGGGAGAGGGGAAGGTGGCGGTTGTTTCTGGCTGGGGAGCTTGCTCACATGCTCGCTGAGACAGTGGAGGCAGAATCCGAAGCAGGAGGTGGAAGGGGCAGAGGGTCAGGTGGGAGAGGGAAGAGGGAAGACCTGTAACACACTTGAAAAACCATGGCAAGGAGCCTTGATGGAAATGTGTAAGAAGCTGGTACTTCCTAAGTAGAGAAGTGACCTCCTTGAGAGTGGGGTCCCCTTCTTCTTTGGGTCCCCAATTTTTTGAGTAAAAGATGGATCACATTCCTAATTGGTGAGATTGAAAAGATGTCAGATCTGGAGACTTACTTTAGAGTTGATAGTTTGTGGGTGATGCTCAGATCAAAGCCAGAGGTTTGTTCAGGTTAGACCAGCACTCTGCTATTGAGCTATGGCCGCAGCCCCCTGGTGCTTTATTGTGACTGTGTATTTTCTTTTATAATTTCACTTCAAATCTCCAGCTGTGGAAGCTGAAGAGTGGAACATCAGTGGTGATGATGAGAGCATGTGTGTGTGGTGGATGGAATGGCCAGCACAGGAGCCCCTCAGCCCATCGCCCTTGTTTTGAAAGATGGGGCCCCTCAGCCCATCGCCCTTGTTTTGAAAGATGGGGCCCCTCAGCCCATCGCCCTTGTTTTGAAAGATGGGGCCTCTCAGCCCATCGCCCTTGTTTTGAAAGATGGGGTGATGCGTGGTGCTGTGGGCAGTGCCATGGAAGGAGGTGAGTGTTCCCCCACATTCCCCGTTTTACTTTCCCACTAAGAGATGAGAAAATTGAACTCAGGGATGAAAAGCCCTAGGCCACAGGCTTCTCTAATCTCTTGAAGACAACGTCCAAATCCCATTGGAAAGGAAACACATTCTTCCCAGTGACAGCAGCTAGCACTGGAACTGAAGGAGTCTCAAACATGGCCTTTGCTCCTTATGGAGAACAGCTAGGAACTGGTGCAAGGACAGTGAGCTGAGACAGACAGCAAGACCCCCAGGCCACCCCTGCTGCAGCCATGCACACTCCCAGTCTCTCCAGCAGCCGCTGCAATCCCCACTGTGCAGGGATGCTTGTGACACACCGGTAGGAACGGGACTCTCCAGACGGTGGCCCTGGCCGCTCGGAGCTACTTTCTTCTCCTTCCCTTAGCAATCAGGCCGTTTGTGGCCGGGCAGGTAATGGCTTTGTCACTGTATCTGCTGTGGCTTGCACAGGAAATGTCTCCTGGAGGCTCGTGCCCTGGGAGCTTGGTAAGCAGCTGGCTGAGCTCGGCTACCAGGAGGGGGCTGGGTTCCTGCTTCCCATCTGCCAGGAGTGAAAACCTTCCCTACTACAGACTCCACCCACCACGACGGTCTGCCCAAGCAACTGACCTCTCTGAACCCAAAAGCCCAAATAAATCTTTTTCTTTAATTTGTTCTCATGTATTTCTCACAGTAATGAGAAAGCTAACTAATATGGTGTGATGTTTAAGTTTATGAACTTGACAAGACTTAAAGTCAATTAGGGGACATCCCTCTGGCCAAGCCCGCAGGGAAGACCTGCCCTGAATGTGGGTGGCACCTTCCCATGGTCTGGGGTCCCAGACAGAACGAACAGGTGAGAGCTCACCGAGATGGGCACGTGATCACTGCTCTCTGCTCCCTGACCGTGGCTGCAGTGTGCGCAGCTGCCTCCCGCTTGCGGCCAGGCCACTCCACCATTATGGATGGCACTCCTTCTCAACAATGGGCCCAAATAAATCTTTCTGGCCATAAGTTGCTTCTGTCAGGTATTTTGTCACAGGGATGAGAAAAGTTACTAATATAGATAGCATTCTAGAAAGACCACACCCTGTGAGCCAGGCGGTGATTCTGAGCTCTGCTTATCCAGCTTACTAATGAGCACTGTGGGAAGTGAGCGATGGGAGTCAGGTCCACCGCCTCCCTTCCAGGTAGGAGCTGCGGCAGTCTATTCTCTCCCAGCATGGGAAGGGGTGTGCAGATGCCTGCCTGCCTACTGCAACCATACAGAGAGTGCATGCAGAGGAGGCCATGAAGAGAGGACACTGAAAGCATTTTTGTAAATGCCATAGGAGGGAAAATCCGGGGCCCATTTAGGAGAAGCAGAGAGGCCCCAGGTCCTACATGAATTTCCTAGACAATGATGGCATTTTCCAAGGAATCTGGTACTGAGGGGAAACTGTCAGGCAATGGAGGCACTAATCAGGGAAGCTGAGTCCTGGGAGAGCCAGCCCCAGCCCTGAGAAAGTGAGGAAGCTGGGCTAGACGGATCACCCTTAACCACTGGAAAAGGGAGGTCCAGGAAGATGGAGAGTTAAATCTCTGGGGAAGGAAAAGACTAAAGACTAAAGACTAGGCCACATGCATTGCCAAGCTGGGCGACATGGAGAGGAGGAATGCTGTCCTTCTCAAGAGGCTAAACGTAATTCATGGATTAACGTACCACCCAAATATCTGTGTCTATACCAAAGTAACCTACCATAACAATTAGTACTGTTTAAATACCTATATATCTAATTGCCTGTGCTTCATTAGTAGGATTGAAAGGTTATTCCTGGACAAACTGTCAGCCCATGAAAGGAAACAGCCAGAATTGACCAGAGTCCAAGACAACAGCTCCAGAGAAAGTAGACTGTTTTGTTTTTCGTCCACCCGTGCCCCTTTTCTAAGCCTAGGGAACAATCTGTGGAAGAGGGGGCATGGTAGAATGTAAGGGCTGCGATTGGGGTGAATGGTGAAACTACAGCAATATAGACTGGACACTTATTTGATCAACTTGATTGAACATACAAGCCCCCCAGCTGGATGGTGGGACCCTTAGGCTGTGTGGGTTTGGGCACAACTGCTTGCAAATTGGTTTTACATGAAGGATGCTTGTACTCATAAATTATTACTTATTGTTAAAAAAATGAAAAAAAATTAAAAATAGAAGAAAAAAAAGAAAAGCTAGTTTATATATATATATATATATATATATATATATATATATATAATAAAAAAAAGAAGCCGGGTGTGGTGTTGCATGCCTTTAATCCTAGCACTTGGGAGGCAGAGGCAGGCGGAACTTTGTGAGTTCAAGGCCAGCCTGGTCTAAAGAATGAGTTCCAGCTGGGGCTATAGGGAGACCCTGTCTGGAAAAGACCAAAGTGGTTGTGAACAGGGTTGGAAAGTTCAGAGGCCAGTTTTGTGGAAATCAGTTCTTTCCTTGTACCGTGCAAGGTCCAGAGATCAACTTCTTGTCATCAGGGGCTTGGCAGCAGGCACCTTTACCCTAGAGCCTCCTCACCAGCCTTTGTTTAGCACATATAATAATATATATATATATATATATATATATATATGGGTAAAACTAGCTTTTCTTTTTTTTTCTTCTATTTTTAATTTTTTTTCATTTTTTTAACAAATAAGTAATAATTTATGAGTACAAGCATCCTTCATGTAAAAACCATTTGCAAGCAGTTTGTGCCCAAACCACACACAGCCTAAGGGTCTCCCACCATCCAGCTGGGGGGCTTGTATGTTCAAATCAAGTTGATCAAATAAGTGTCCAGTCTATATTGCTGGTAGTTTCACCATTCCACACCAATCGCAGCCCTTACATTCTAACCATGCCCCCTCTTCACAGATTGTTCCCTAGGCTTAGAAAAAGGGGGCACGGGTGGACGAGGAAAAACAAAACAGTCTACTTTCTCTGGAGCTGTTGTCTTGGACTCTGGTCAATTCTGGCTGTTTCCTTTCATGGGGCTGACAGTTTTGTCCAGGAATAACCTTCAATTTTCTCTACTAATGAAGCACAGGCAATTAGATATATAGGTATTTAAACAGTACTAATTGTTATGGTAGGTTACTTTGGTATAGACACAGATATTGGGTGGTTACGTTAATCCATGGAATTACGTTTAGCCTCTTGAGAAGGACAGCATTCCTCCTCTCCACGTCGCCCAGCTTGGCAATGCATGTGGCCTAGTCTTTAGTCTTTAGTCTTTTCCTTCCCCAGAGATTTAACTCTCCATCTTCCTGGACCTCCCTTTTCCAGTGGTTAAGGGTGATCCGTCTAGCCCAGCTTCCTCACTTTCTCAGGGCTGGGGCTGGCTCTCCCAGGACTCAGCTTCCCTGATTAGTGCCTCCATTGCCTGACAGTTTTTCCCTCAGTACCAGATTCCTTGGAAAATGTCCATTATTGTCTAGGAAATTCATGTAGGACCTGGGGCCTCTCTGCTTCTCCTAAATGGGCCCCGGATTTTCCCTCCTATGGCATTTACAAAAATGCTTTCAGTGTCCTCTCTTCATGGCCTCCTCTGCATGCACTCTCTGTATGGTTGCAGTAGGCAGGCAGGCATCTGCACACCCCTTCCCATGCTGGGAGAGAATAGACTGCCGCAGCTCCTACCTGGAAGGGAGGCGGTGGACCTGACTCCCATCGCTCACTTCCCACAGTGCTCATTAGTAAGCTGGATAAGCAGAGCTCAGAATCACCGCCTGGCTCACAGGGTGTGGTCTTTCTAGAATGCTATCTATATTAGTAACTTTTCTCATCCCTGTGGACAAAATACTGACAGAAGCAACTTATGGCCAGAAAGATTTATGTTGGGCCATTTGCCCCATTTTGACGAAGAGAGTGCCATCCATAATGGTGGAGGTGGCCTGGCCGCCAAGGGCGGGAGGCAAGCTGCGCACACTGGCAGCCACGGTCAGGGAGCCGAGGGAGCAGTGATCACGTGCCCATCTCGGTGAGCTCTCACCTGTTCGTTCTGTCTGGGACCCCAGACCATGGGAAGGTGCCACCCACATTCAGGGGCAGGTCTTCCCTGCGGGCTTGGCCAGAGGGGATGTCCCCTAATTGGACTTTAAGTCTTGTCAAGTTCATAAACTTAAACATCACACCATTATTAGTTAGCTTTCTCATTACTGTGAGAAATACATGAGAACAACAATTAAGAAAAAGATTTATTTGGGCTTTTGGGTTCAGAGAGGTCAGTTGCTTGGGCAGACCGTCGTGGTGGGCGGAGTCTGTAGTAGGGAAGGTTTTCACTCCTAGCAGATGGGAAGCAGGAACCCAGCCCCCTCCTGGTAGCCGTGCTCAGCCAGCTGCTTACCAAGCTCCCAGGGCACGAGCCTCCAGGAGACATTTCCTGTGCAAGCCACAGCAGATACAGTGACAAAGCATTACCTGCCCGGCCACAAACGGCCCTGATTGCTCATTGAGGGAAGGAGAAGGAAAGTAGCTCCGAGGCGGCCAGGGGCCACCGTTGGAGAGTCCCGGTTCCTACCGGTGTGTCACAAGCATCCCTGCACAGTTGGGGGATTGCAGCGGCTGCTGGGGAGAGCTGGGAGTGTGCATGGCTGCAGGCAGGGGTGGCCTGGGGGGTCTTGCTGTCTGTCTCAGCTCACTGTCCTTGCACCAATTCCTAGCTGTTCTCCTATAAGGAGCAAAGGCCACTTGTGAGACTCCTTCAGTTCCAGTGCTAGCTGCTGTCACTGGGAAGAATGTGTTTCCTTTCCAATGGGATTTGGACGTTGTCTTCAAGAGATTAGAGAAGCCTGTGGCCTAGGGCTTTTCATCCCTGAGTTCAATTTTCTCATCTCTTAGTGGGAAAGTAAAACGGGGAATGTGGGGGAACACTCACCTCCTTCCATGGCACTGCCCACAGCACCACGCATCACCCCATCTTTCAAAACAAGGGCGATGGGATGAGAGGCCCCATTTTCAAAACAAGGGCGATGGGCTGAGGGGCCCCATCTTTCAAAACAAGGGCGATGGGCTGATGGGGCCCCATCTTTCAAACAAGGGCGATGGGCTGAGGGGCTCCTGTGCTGGCCATTCCATCCACCACACACACATGCTCTCATCATCACCACTGATGTTCCACTCTTCAGCTTCCACAGCTGGAGATTTGAAGTGAAATTATATACAAAAGAAAATACACAGTCACAATAAAGCACCAAGGGGCTGCGGCCATAGGCTCAATAGCAGAGTGCTGGTCTAACCTGAACAAACCTCTGGCTTTGATCTGAGCATCACCCACAAACTATCAACTCTAAAGTAAGTCTCCAGATCTGACATCTTTTCAAATCTCACCAATTAGGAATGTGATCCATCTTTTACTCAAAAAATTGGGGACCCAAAGAAGAAGGGGACCCCACTCTCAAGGAGGTGAGGTCACTTCTCTACTTAGGAAGTACCAGCTTCTTACACATTTCCATCAAGGCTCCTTGCCATGGTTTTTCAAAGTGTGTTACAGGTCTTCCCTCTTCCCTCTCCCACTGACCTCTGCCCCTTCCACCTCCTGTCTTCGGATTCTGCCTCCACTGTCTCAAGCGAGCATGTGAGCAAGCTCCCCAGCCAGAAACAACCGCCACCTCCCCTCTCCCCAGTCATCCCTTTAGCCCAGCCACAGTCTCCTCGTCTGACTTGCCTTCCCTGCCAACTGTGTATCTTTAAATGTCTGCACCACCTGTTCTCAGGACACTTGGGCCCTGGGCAAGGAATGTTGGTTGCCCTTCCCATTAACTAGCTGATGCCCTTCGGCATGCCGCTTAGGAAAGGGCCAGCTCCGTGGTTCCCTCAGGTCCTCCCTCACCTAGTGCTGCAAGTGCATATTGACCCAGTTTTGGTTCCCCGGACCCGGTCGGATTCATCTTTGTTACCTTTAACTATCAGCCTTCTTTCTCACTCTACCCAGCATCAAACACAACAAAAAGGCCCTGGGATTTAAGTGCCAAAGCTGAGCCTCAGTTAATGTTTGTTGAAATGACTTGATTGGGTTTGTGTGTCCTCTGACGAGGTAAATGGAAGACAGCCAAAGCACATGGGAATAACTAATTATCATGCTTAAAAGGCATACTCGTTAGTTTCCGACGAAGACCTCGCTCTGAGTGGCAGCTGGTGCGTTTTCTCTCTCTGCCCCTCCTGTCGTCCCCCTCCGGAGCCCTCTAGCCAGAGGGGGAGCCGCAGCGGGTAACGTCCCAGACTGACGGAACAATTCTCCGCACATTTCCTGTTGTTCCAAACAGTGTTGGCACACTGAGGTCTTGTTCCACCGGAGGAGGAAGTGCATGTTGTGACGTCCTTGGTAAAACCCTTCCAGCGTCCCCTTCCATGATTATCCCAAGGGAAAAGTGACCTGGGAGCATTGTGGGCGGGGGGCTTTGGGCGGGGGCGGAAGGACGTGGGCCGTTGCCAGGGCTTCCCTGGATCGTTAGCACAGGTAAATGCTTAACCACAGGACAGATTCTTCTCAGCCTCCCTTCACCTTTAATCACTGGCCCTTCTGTGAGGTGTAAGGTCTGAGCAAAGCAGAGCACAGTCCCAGGAGTTAAGTGCCCACTTCCCTTCTGCTGCAGCATCTCAGATGGTGGGAGGCCAAACACTAGGAGTAGTGGCTGGGAGGAGAGGGAAGCGTTGGAAAAGGAAGGTTAGAAATGGCCTCTGATCATTCAGGAAGGGATGCTTAGGCCAACAGTTATGGGAAAAGAAAGGCCAGGCTCTTCCTGTACCACCCCAGACCCCAGAGACGATAGGCCCCACTGCCCAAGACAATGTTGAGTGTTCTGGCAGAACCCACCCCCCAGCAGTCTCTGCAAAGCCAGCCCCATGCGCCTCTTGTTCTTGTGGCTCAGTAGTTTGCTGTTAACCCCCTGCATTTAATCAAGTTTGGGGAGAATTACCTTCCCATCCCTTCGTTTGTTCAGGTGACCTTTGCTATTTCTGTGCCCTTGCCTCCCTGGTTCCGTTGTTCTGGCACGTTCCCTGTCTCCAGGCCCCAGTACCAAGCCCAGCATGCCACTTCCACTCTGACATGTGGAACTATGTGGTGCTGGCCCTGCTTACGGTGGCTAGGGGAGCAGGAGCCACGCTTCCAGGCCGGGCCTCCAGGAACACGGGCGGACCCTCGAAAGGCTTAGGGCTGCTTTGGTTTCGTACTTTCTTCATCCCTAAGCCACCAAGAGCTGATGATGAGGACGTGGTGACTGCCTCTGAGGACGTGGTGACTGCCTCTGAGGACATGGTGACTGCCTCTGAGCACATCTCCAGGAGCCCCTTAAAGCAGCCCAACACACTGACAAACAGCTTTGAACTTTAGGCCTGGTATCTAGAACCCAGGTATCTAGGTGCCTAGAATCCATAGAACCCAAGAAGTGGGGGAACCCAAGGAACCACCCAAGAGCCTGGCTTTACCTCCTCATGCTTCCCTCTCCTACCCCTCACCCCCCAACAGGGAAAGAGATATAAGGAACTAGTCTGGGTTGGGGAGGGGACCGAAGAGGAAAGGGAGGAGGCACGGTCGGGTGGCTAGCTTTCAGCTGTGGAGAAAATCTAGAGTGCCTGGCTTTGGACAACCATGAACCCCCTCCCTGCAACCAATCTCTAGTGGTCAAACCCAGATTTTTTTGAATCCTACTCAGTTCGATCTTCAGGCTCTTTTTTGACTCTTTAAGGTCCACTGTAATGGTTGTCCGCTTTAAAAGAAATATTTTTTTTTGTCGTGTGCAGTGGTTGGCACACACGTCTTTAATCTTGCATTGGAGGCAGTAGCAGGAGGTGGTCAGTTTTTGTGAGTTCAAGGGCCAGCCTGGTCTACAGAGTGGAGTTCTAGGCAGCTGGTGCTACAGGGAACCTGTCTCAAAAAAAAAAAGAAACAAAACAACGAAAAAAGACAAAAAAAAAAAAAAAGAAGAAAAGAAATATTTTTATTTTATTTTTTTTTTTTTATTTTTTTAACATTTTATTTATTTCTGTATTGTGTATAAATGTACTGTCTGCATGCAGGGTTTGTGCACCCGTGTCGTGCAATGGCCGCGGGAAGTCAGAGAGCGGGGTGTCGGATTCCCTGGAACTGGAGTTTCTCTGGAATTGGGGAGTTCAGAACGGGTTCTCGACCGCCATGTGGGTGTGGTGGATTCGAACACCCGGGGTTTCCTCTCTGTAAGAGCGTCGCGACCTCTTAACTGCTAGGCTTCATCCTCTCCCAGCCCCGAATATTTTACTTTCAATGGCGGACATAGCCTTGGACACTAGCAGTCAAAAAACATTCACCCCCGAGGAGAAACACGTGGCTGTTGAACGTGTTCTGTGTTTGTGCCCTCCGTCTTTTGGCCTACATGGGAAGGCTTGCGTCCCACTTGCATGGCATGACGCGTGGCTGTTGTGAAGTGTTTGGGTTTGTGGGGCCTCCTGTCTTTGCCTACATGGAAGGCTTGATCCCACTGCATGAGACATGTGGCTGTGAAGTGTTTGGGTTTGTGTCCTCCTGTCTTTGCCTACATGGAAGGCTTGGTCCCACTGCATGAGACGCGTGGCTATGAAGTGGTTTGGGTTTGTGTCCTCCCTGTCTTTGCCTAACCATAGAAGGCTTGGTCCCAACTTCCCCTTCATTGGTCCCTCACGTGTGTCACATGTCCCCTGGCACTCAAGGCCGTCAGGGAAGCACTGGAGTTGGCTGGCAGGAGACCAAAGCCTTGGAACAGGGGGTTCCTCTTCCTGCAACACAGCGGCTGGTTCTGGGGAGTGGTGGCCATCTTTCACCCCACAAGAGTTTCTTTGAGTACACTACTCCCTGCCCCCCACTCTGAAGATGGAAGTCAAATTTTCGGACTCTGCTGTGCAGAGCAGAGAGGTCACTGGGCTCTAATGCACTTACCATTGACTGCCCCTCTTGTAGTGCGTCTATTAGTGAGTAATTTGATTTGTACCTATTCATTTGCAGTCCCTGCAGGAGCCTGGAGCTGGCCCCTGGTATAATTGGTGCTGTCTCTATTTTTACATCATTAGATTAGCCCCGACTCCTGGCCACTTGTTGTCTGCGCTTGTCTGTCCATTTATACAACCTAATGTAACACAAAACAATTCATTAATTACTGATCACATTACTTTCAACTCTGAAAGCCAGCTTCCTTGTGAATAAACATTTAGTTAACCTCCTTTCGTACCCATGGGAGGGGCTGGCAGGACAAAAAATGCACTTCTGGCTGGGAAAACAGGCAAATCAAATATCTTAATACACCCAGGGAGTTGGAATTGCATCATTTCTAGATTTTTTTGTTATTCCTCCTGGGAGGGGCCACCAAATGCAAATGCTCCTCAAGCTCGCTGGGATTGAATAATGGAGGCAGGACCCGGGGCTCCAAAGCCCGCTGGTTCTGTCTTGAGCCAGCACAAAAGGAGGGGGAGGCTGCAGGCAAGGCCCGGGGGGGCCTGGCACGGCGGCACCACACAGCTGGTGAGACTGCGTTCCCTCCCGCCACAGCACATGGGCTTCCTAGCACAGTTGGGACCCTAATGGAGGCCCACCCTCATGCATTTCTTTTACTTAGCTGAGAGCTACCGGAGTGGGACCCGGGTCGGCTTCCTTAAGACCGTATTTGTTGATGGAAAGGGTACCCAGCACATAGTCCTGGCTTGAATGCCACCAAAAAATGAAATTATCTACCAAACCCAAGTTTACATTTGGACGCAAATGCAAACAAAAACCAACGGCACTATTCTTGCCAAGAATCAGCTTAGTGATACTGGGATCGGTGGGCTCCCGCCCTCTTTTGTATGTGCATGGCTGTCCCCCAAGGGTGAGCAACTTGTTCTATCACAGATTTGCACCTGCCACGGTGTGCAGTTATAATGATGAAAAAGGTCGTGAAGCAGTTTCGTGAAACCTCGTACTGCACAGGAAGCCGACCCAGAGAAGTCCTAAAGGGGGACCCCCAGCACAAAGCTTTGTGTTTTCTTAATTCTAGAGATTCTGCCCAAAAAACCCTCCTCATCTTCTTTCCAACTCACACTTGTCTCTAGGTAGCATCCACCCCCACAGCAAGTCAATAACAAATGAGACATTATCCTTCAAAGGGAAATACCTCCACTGTTAAACTCTCATAAAGCCTGTATTACAGTGATTAGAAATGCAGGCATGGAGGAGGGAGATAGAAAATTGGAAACCATTACCATTGCAAGTCATACTATTTCCTTAGTAGACGGCATCGTAAAAAACCCCGGGAAGAGCTCTGGGTTTAGGAAAGGAGGTGCTGGGAAAGGCGGGGTTCCGGGAGCTTGATGATAGCTGGAGCGATGACCGAGGGGGGGCCTGGTCGACTTAATGGTGGTAGGTGGGGCAAACTGTCCCCATGGAGGGGCTTGAAAACTCAGGGACCCTTTTACCGGCCATTCACGAGCCTTGCAGGCAGAAAGGCGTGGGCAAGTTTCTGCAAAAATAGAGGCCATTTTTAGTGCTCCTCGGAGTACTTCAGCGCGACACCAGTCTTGCCCTCGGTTTCTGGGTAGGGGGGCCTGGAGCTTCCGAAAAAAAAACTGGGGGAAAAGGTAAAAAAAAAAGGCACCCCCCCACCACAGGTAATCACAGATCTGGGGCCACAGGGCCGGATGGTAGACGGGCACTGGTGGTAGAGGAGGAGGTGGGTGGGTAAATTATTAACCTTCTCTGCCCTGGGAGGCTCTAGGGCCCCAGCCAGAGCTTCCTTCGTTCCAGGCAGGCCTCCGGGGAACAGAATTTCCTTACTCTCAGCACCCTTTCTGGCCTATTTGAAGGGCCTACCAAAAGACGGGCGTTCTCCTTCAGGCACAGGTGACAAAAAAACCCCTTTATCTTCCCCATCTGATATAGGAAAAAAAAACATGTATCACCAAAGAGTAAAGTAAAAGCCTGGGACACCCCAGTGGGTATTCCTCCAGGTCTGGGGATGAGACTCTTCAGGGAAAAGTTGGAATAACTCCCCCAAGCCTGCCAGCTCCCAAGCTTAGGACTTGCTCATTCACAACGACTTAAATTTAGTCTCGGTGGGTACACAGGGAAACAGGTTGGCAGCTGGGCGTGAGGAGGTTTCCAGGATATTATGTCGTCCCAGTGGCTGGCCCCAGGCTATAAGCTTCTTGGGGAGTAGATAAGGAGGAAACCCAGTGACAGGCCCAGACACGGCAGAGGTGCCAAGCCACTTTCCCCAGGAAGGCCAAAGGTAGGCAGGGATCAAACCCTTGAACCCAGTTGTTCAAGACCAGCCTGGCTATAATCATAATACAGTGAACAAAAAACCTGTTCCAAAGGGAAGGAAAAAGAAAAGGTAAAAATAAAAATAAAAAAAAAAAAAAAAGAGGCAGGGGAAGAAGGGGGATCGAGGGTGCATATTTTGCCTTTGTTAGGGACTAGGGATGGCCAGGGCCAGGAAAGAGACCACGCGCTTCTTTCTTGGCTGAGTCTGGACGCTTGAATCAATGGAGAGCCTGATTTCTTAAAACTTGATGAAACGGGGGAAAGCCACATCTTACCAAATAACTCCTTTCTGCTTTTTTTTTCTTTTTTTTTGGGGGTGGGGGGTGGTTGTAAGAGGAATTTTTTACATTATGGGTCCGTGGGACCATTTTGAATGGGAGAAAAACCAGATTTTGTGATTTGGCCACACCAGCCAACAAACATTTCAAAGCATAGCATCCTCCTGTTGGTCTGCAGAAAACCCTGTGCTTATCTCATCAGGCCTGAGGCTTAAGCTTGGGAAAGGTTCCTGCTTGGCGATGCTTGGGGCCAGGGGAGGGAAAAGTCTTCCAGGGCTCATAGGGAGGACGGGACCATATCGTTTGCCCGCTGCCTTAGGCACCCAGTTCTGGGGGAAGACAGGTTTTCTCCAGACCCCCTTGTCCTCTTCCGGCCATGTGGACCCAGGGCCACCCACATTACCAGTGCCCAAGACTCTTTCTTGGTATCTCATTTAGTACCACACCAAGAAGTTCGTGCCATGCACCTGGACCTGGCATTTATTCCCATCCCAGAAGGACAATTTTCTGCCATGCCAACTTAACCCCTGAGTCAGGGCCTTGACATGGGGCATTTCTGCTGAGGATCACACAACACACATCACGGCACACACCCCGCATTTTATGGCAAAGGATCCAGATAGGAAAAGTTTTTTTTTTTTTTTTTTTTTTTTTTGTGTGTCAGCTCCTACTGGGGAAAGAAGTGTCTGGCTTCAGGGCCCCAGCCGGGCTGGAAGTTCCTTGGTCTTCTAAGCAGGCAACTTGTCTACCAACCTTGACATGCTGTTGCTGGCTTTCTCCCTCGATGTCCCCAGAGCCCAACCCTCCTTCCTGCTTCAAGCCAACATTGCTACAGATGAGCGGGCAAAGTGGCTGGCCCAGGACATTTCGGCACTTTATGACGGGAGGACTCACTACTTAGGGGTGCTAGGAGGCGAGTGTTCCCACCCTCCTCCCCACAATCCTCCTTACCTTCCTGACCCTCATCTGTAGGAAACTTCTGTCATGGCTGCCATGGAGGCCCTGGACTCAAGCCAGTCGTTTACTAAGACCACCTCAAGAGGGGAGGTGTTGGTCTTGGGCCAGCTTCAGTTATTCTGGGGACACTTAATGGTTTGTACTAATTGACAGGGCATGGGAATCCGGCCTTGTCAGGGTTTAGTTCATCTTTAGTTATGGTTTGGGGCTGGGGGTTCAACCTGGCGGTCAGGGTGATGTCTGGGGTCTTTACCATACCCTTAGCAGCTTAAGGACGTGGGAAGGCCTGTGCGATTGCGGGCGGGTTCATCGAAAGGGGGTGCTTCACTCATTTCCTGGTTCTAAGCCTGGATCTTTACCTGTGGGAAGGGGAAAAAAAAATTGTGGGAGGGGGTGGGCAGGACGGCTCTGGCCCCAAGTAGAGCAGTGTTCTTCAAAGGGCTACTTGGGAGATGTGGGGCCGTGTTATAATGGGCTCTGCCTGGAACTCCATGGGATTCGTGGTCTGGCCTACCTCCAACCCTACATAGTGGTGGTACTGCCACACTGACCTGCTGTTGGGAACAGGGTCCCAGACTCTTCCCCGTCTCTGGACAGAAGCTAAGGCAGAGCTCTGCTGCTCCATCTGTCTCCTTGAATATCACCCTCTCCTGCTACTGATCACCACGTTTCACCCTCTAAGGGTCATGGGTACCTAAGAATATCCGAGGTCCCCTAGACCTCAGTAACTCCCCAGGCCAGCTGAGATGAGACTTCTTAGGCCCTGATGCAATTAAAACCCTTGTAAACCAAAGGGCTTCTGAGGCTGAGAACACCAATATTTAACCTTCACTCCAAGAGCTTGGGGGGGGCTGAGGGGCAGGGGCTTAGGGCCATGCAGGGTTCTCAGGCTCCATTCTGTCTTTCATGTTCCAGGGTCTTAGTACCCGAAAGGAGCTTCGGGAACAAAAAAGCTGGGCAAAAAAGAAAAGACATCCAAGCCAAAAAAGAGTGTGGGAAGTGCCTGGAGGGTTCGGAGGGGGGAAGCTGGCCAGGAAGCACTTTGAAAGCTGGCCCCCTAGGATATGCTTGTACTTCAAAGCAAGCCTCAGGGAGCATCTCAAGGTTTGTTGTGTGGGGGGTTACAAACTCCAGGACAAAAGCCGGCCAAGGATTTCTCGTTCAGGAACATAGGTGCCTTAAGCCCTCTGAGATAAAGAGCCAGAAGGAGCCAGGGGGGCCCTGTTCTTGTCTTCAAACCAGATTTCCTGGGGAATGGGGGCTAGGTAGGCCTTGGCAGGCCTCAGGGCCTTGTAGGCTTCTCGAGGCGTTTCCTGGCCAGGGGTCCCAGGGCAAGCTGCTGGAAGAAAAAAGGATGACTCCTGGCCTTTTAGTGTCCCACCCAGGCTTTCTCACTAGAGGTGGAGTTTAAAGGAAGCCCCACCCCACCAGTCTTGGCATCTTTTGAAAGCTTTAGAAAGTCAAAGGGCAGAGAGGCTAGAAGGGGGCAACAGAGGGAAGGTGTAGGGGGACCCGGTTTCCACGTGGAGAAAGGAAGGTTGTAGGGGAGAGGCCGTTTCCCCCTTCAAGAGGGAAGGTTGGTTAGGTGGGTAGGGTGGGAGCTGGTCCCCGTCAGAGGGAAGGTGTAGGGGAGCCGGTCCCCCTCAGAGANCCTGTCCAGCAGAAGTGCATTTGTCCTGCCAGCCCTCCCATGGGTACGAAGGGGTTAACTAAATGTTTATCACAAGGCTGGCTTCAGAGTTGAAAGTAATGTGATCAGTAATGAATTTTGTGTTACATTAGGTTGTATAAATGGACAGACAAGCGCAGACAACAAGTGGCCAGGAGTCGGGGCTAATCTAATGATGTAAAAATAGAGACAGCACCAATTATACCAGGGGCCAGCTCCAGGCTCCTGCAGGGACTGCAAATGAATAGGTACAAATCAAATTACTCACTAATAGACGCACTACAAGAGGGGCAGTCAATGGTAAGTGCATTAGAGCCCAGTGACCTCTCTGCTCTGCACAGCAGAGTCCGAAAATTTGACTTCCATCTTCAGAGTGGGGGGCAGGGAGTAGTGTACTCAAAGAAACTCTTGTGGGGTGAAAGATGGCCACCACTCCCCAGAACCAGCCGCTTGCAGGAGAGACCCCCTGTCCAAGCTGGTCTCCTGCCAGCACTCCAGTGCTTCCTGACGCCTGAGTGCCAGGGGACATGTGACACGTGAGGGACATGAAGGGAAGTGGGACCAAGCCTTCTATGTAGGCAAAGACAGGAGGACACAAACCCAAACACTTCATAGCCACGCGTCTCATGCAGTGGGACCAAGCCTTCCATGTAGGCAAAGACAGGAGGACACAAACCCAAACACTTCACAGCCACATGTCTCATGCAGTGGGATCAAGCCTTCCATGTAGGCAAAGACAGGAGGCCACAAACCCAAACACTTCACAGCCACGCGTCTCATGCAGTGGGACCAAGCCTTCCATGTAGGCAAAGACAGGAGGACACAAACCCAAACACTTCACAGCCACGTGTCTCTCGGGGTGATGTTTTTGCAGCTGCAGGAGGGCTATGTCTGCATTGAAAGTAAAATATTTCGGGGCTGGAGAGATGCAACCTAGCGTTAAGAGCGGTCGGCGCTCTTACAGAGGGGACCCGGGTTCGATCCACAACACCCACATGCGGTCGAGAACCGTTCTGAACTCCAATTCCAGGAAACTCCAGTTCCAGGGAATCCGACACCCCTCTCTGACTTCCGCGGCATTGCACGACACGGGTGCACAAACCTGCATGCAGACAGTACATTGATTACACAATACAGAAATAATAAAATGTAAAAAATAAAAAAAAATAAAATAAAATATTTCTTTTTCTTTTTTTTTTCTTTTTTGGTCTTTTCGAGACAGGTCTCCCTGTAGCGACCAGCTGCCTAGAACTCACTCTGATGACCAGGCTGCCTTGAACTCACAAAAGAACTGCCTACCTCTGCTACTCCCAAATGCTAGGATTAAAGACGTGCGGCCACCATGCCCGGCAAAAAAAATATTTCTTTAAAGCGGACCAACCATTTACAGTGGACCTTAAAGAGTCAAAAAAGAGCTGAGATCGAACTGAGTAGATGTCAAAATCTGGTTTGACCACTGAGATGGTTGCAGGGGAGGGGTTCATGGTTGGTCCAAAGCCCAGCACATCTAGATTTCTCACAGCTAAAGCTAGCCACCGCCTCCCTCCCTTCCTCTTCGGTCTCCACAGACTGAGTTCCTATATCTCTTCCTGTTGGGGGGTGAGGGGTAGGAGAGGGAAGCATGAGGAGGTAAAGCCAGGCTCTTGGGTGGTTCCTTGGGTTCCCCCACTTCTTGGGTTCTATGGATTCTAGGCACCTAGATACCTGGGTTCTAGATACCAGGCCTAAAGTTCAAAGCTGTTTGTCAGTGTGTTGGGCTGCTTTAAGGGGCTCCTGGAGATGTGCTCAGAGGCAGTCACCACGTCCTCAGAGGCAGTCACCACGTCCTCAGAGGCAGTCACCACGTCCTCATCATCAGCTCTTGGTGGCTTAGGGATGAAGAAAGTACGAAACCAAAGCAGCCCTAAGCCTTTCGAGGGTCCGCCCGTGTTCCTGGAGGCCCGGCCTGGAAGCGTGGCTCCTGCTCCCCTAGCCACCGTAAGCAGGGCCAGCACCACATAGTTCCACATGTCAGAGTGGAAGTGGCATGCTGGGCTTGGTACTGGGGCCTGGAGACAGGGAACGTGCCAGAACAACGGAACCAGGGAGGCAAGGGCACAGAAATAGCAAAGGTCACCTGAACAAACGAAGGGATGGGAAGGTAATTCTCCCCAAACTTGATTAAATGCAGGGGGTTAACAGCAAACTACTGAGCCACAAGAACAAGAGGCGCATGGGGCTGGCTTTGCAGAGACTGCTGGGGGGTGGGTTCTGCCAGAACACTCAACATTGTCTTGGGCAGTGGGGCCTATCGTCTCTGGGGTCTGGGGTGGTACAGGAAGAGCCTGGCCTTTCTTTTCCCATAACTGTTGGCCTAAGCATCCCTTCCTGAATGATCAGAGGCCATTTCTAACCTTCCTTTTCCAACGCTTCCCTCTCCTCCCAGCCACTACTCCTAGTGTTTGGCCTCCCACCATCTGAGATGCTGCAGCAGAAGGGAAGTGGGCACTTAACTCCTGGGACTGTGCTCTGCTTTGCTCAGACCTTACACCTCACAGAAGGGCCAGTGATTAAAGGTGAAGGGAGGCTGAGAAGAATCTGTCCTGTGGTTAAGCATTTACCTGTGCTAACGATCCAGGGAAGCCCTGGCAACGGCCCACGTCCTCCGCCCCCTGCCCAAGCCCGCACATGCTCCAGTCACTTTTCTTGGGATAATCATGGAAGGGGACGCTGAAGGGTTACCAAGGACGTCACACTGGCACTTCCTCCTCGTGGAACAAGACTCAGTGTGCCACACTTTGGACAACTAGGAAATGTGCAGAGGAATGTCTCAGTCTGGGACTCCCGCTGCGGCTCCCCCTCTGGCTAGGGCTCCGGAGGGGGACGAAGAGGGGCAGAGAGAGAAAACCACCCAGCTGCACTCAGAGCTGAGGTCTGTCGGAACTAACGAGTATGCCTTTAAGCATGATAATTATTCCCATGGCTTTGGCTGTCTTTCATTTACCTCTCAGAGGACACACAAACCCAATCAGTCATTCAACAAACATTAACTGAGGCTCAGCTTGGCACTTATCCCAGGGCTGGATGCTGGGTAGGGAGAAAGAAGGCTGATAGTTAAAGGTAACAAAGATGAATCCGACCGGGTCCGGGGAACCAAAACTGGGTCAATATGCACTTGCAGCACTAGGTGAGGGAGGACCTGAGGGAACCACGGAGCTGGCCCTTTCCTAAGCGGCATGCCGAAGGGCATCAGCTAGTTAATGGGAAGGGCAACCAACATTCCTTGCCCAGGGCCCAAGTGTCCTGAGAACAGGTGGTGCAGACATTTAAAGATACACAGTTGGCAGGGAAGGCAAGTCAGACGAGGAGACTGTGGCTGGGCTAAAGGGATGACTGGGGAGAGGGAGGTGCGGTTGTTTCTGGCTTGAGGGAGCTTTGCTCACATGCTCGCTTGAGACAGTGGGGCAGAATCCGAAAACAGAGGTGGAAGGGGCAGAGCGTCAGTGGGAGAGGGAAGAGGGAAGACCTGTAACACACTTGAAAAACCATGGCAAGGAGCCTTGATGGAAATGTGTAAGAAGCTGGTACTTCCTAAGTAGAGAAGTGACCTCAACCTCCTTGAGAGTGGGGTCCCCTTCTTCTTTGGGTCCCCAATTTTTTGAGTAAAAGATGGATCACATTCCTAATTGGTGAGATTTGAAAAGGATGTCAGGATCTGGAGACTTACTTGAGAGTTTGATAGTTTGTGGGTGATGCTCAGATCAAAGCCAGAGGTTTGTTCAGGTTAGACCAGCACTCTGCTATTGAGCTATGGCCGCAGCCCCCTGGTGCTTTATTGTGACTGTGTATTTTCTTTTATAATTTCACTTCAAATCTCCAGCTGTGGAAGCTGAAGAGTGGAACATCAGTGGTGATGATGAGAGCATGTGTGTGTGGTGGATGGAATGGCCAGCACAGGAGCCCCTCAGCCCATCGCCCTTGTTTTGAAAGATGGGGCCCCTCAGCCCATCGCCCTTGTTTTGAAAGATGGGGCCCCTCAGCCCATCGCCCTTGTTTTGAAAGATGGGGCCTCTCAGCCCATCGCCCTTGTTTTGAAAGATGGGGTGATGCGTGGTGCTGTGGGCAGTGCCATGGAAGGAGGTGAGTGTTCCCCCACATTCCCCGTTTTACTTTCCCACTAAGAGATGAGAAAATTGAACTCAGGGATGAAAAGCCCTAGGCCACAGGCTTCTCTAATCTCTTGAAGACAACGTCCAAATCCCATTGGAAAGGAAACACATTCTTCCCAGTGACAGCAGCTAGCACTGGAACTGAAGGAGTCTCAAACGTGGCCTTTGCTCCTTATGGAGAACAGCTAGGAATTGGTGCAAGGACAGTGAGCTGAGACAGACAGCAAGACCCCCAGGCCACCCCTGCTGCAGCCATGCACACTCCCAGTCTCTCCAGCAGCCGCTGCAATCCCCACTGTGCAGGGATGCTTGTGACACACCGGTAGGAACGGGACTCTCCAGACGGTGGCCCTGGCCGCTCGGAGCTACTTTCTTCTCCTTCCCTTAGCAATCAGGCCGTTTGTGGCCGGGCAGGTAATAGCTTTGTCACTGTATCTGCTGTGGCTTGCACAGGAAATGTCTCCTGGAGGCTCGTGCCCTGGGAGCTTGGTAAGCAGCTGGCTGAGCACGGCTACCAGGAGGGGGCTGGGTTCCTGCTTCCCATCTGCTAGGAGTGAAAACCTTCCCTACTACAGACTCCGCCCACCACGACGGTCTGCCCAAGCAACTGACCTCTCTGAACCCAAAAGCCCAAATAAATCTTTTTCTTTAATTGTTCTCATGTACTTCGCACAGTTAAATGAGAAAGCTAACTAATATGGTGTGATGTTTAAGTTTATGAACTTGACAAGACTTAAAGTCAATTAGGGGACATCCCTCTGGCCAAGCCCGCAGGGAAGACCTGCCCTGAATGCTGGTTGGCACCTTCCCATGGTCTGGGGTCCCAGACAGAACGAACAGGTGAGAGCTCACCGAGATGGGCACGTGATCACTGGGGTTTTTTCCCCTTTTTCTGGCTCCCTGACCGGTGGCTGCAGTGTGCGCAGCTGCCTCCCGCTTGCGGCCAGGCCACTCCACCATTATGGATGGCACTCCTTTCTGAAAATGGGGGCCCAAATAAATCTTTTCTGCCATAAGTTGCTTCTGATTCAAGATTTTGTCACAGGGATGAGGAAAAGTTACTACTATTAATAGCATTCTAGAAAGACCACACCCTGTGAGCCAGGCGGTGATTCTGAGCTCTGCTTATCCAGCTTACTAATGAGCACTGTGGGAAGTGAGCGATGGGAGTCAGGTCCACCGCCTCCCTTCCAGGTAGGAGCTGCGGCAGTCTATTCTCTCCCAGCATGGGAAGGGGTGTGCAGATGCCTGCCTGCCTACTGCAACCATACAGAGAGTGCATGCAGAGGAGGCCATGAAGAGAGGACACTGAAAGCATTTTTGTAAATGCCATAGGAGGGAAAATCCGGGGCCCATTTAGGAGAAGCAGAGAGGCCCCAGGTCCTACATGAATTTCCTAGACAATGATGGCATTTTCCAAGGAATCTGGTACTGAGGGGAAACTGTCAGGCAATGGAGGCACTAATCAGGGAAGCTGAGTCCTGGGAGAGCCAGCCCCAGCCCTGAGAAAGTGAGGAAGCTGGGCTAGACGGATCACCCTTAACCACTGGAAAAGGGAGGTCCAGGAAGATGGAGAGTTAAATCTCTGGGGAAGGAAAAGACTAAAGACTAAAGACTAGGCCACATGCATTGCCAAGCTGGGCGACGTGGAGAGGAGGAATGCTGTCCTTCTCAAGAGGCTAAACGTAATTCATGGATTAACATAACCACCCAAATATCTGTGTCTATAACCAAAGTAACCTACCTTAACAATTAGTACTGCTTAAGATACCTATATATCTAATGCCTGTGACTTCATTAGTAGGATTTGAAAGGTTATTCCTGGACAAACTGTCAGCCCATGAAGGAAACAGCCAGAATTACCAGAGTCCCAAGACAAACAGCTCCAGAGAAAGTAAACTGTTTGATTTTCTCGTCCACCCTGCCCATTTTCTAAGCCTAGGGAACAATCTGTGAAGAGGGAGCATGGTGGTAGAATGTAAAGGGCTGCGATTGGTAGGGTGAATGGTAAACTATACCAGCAATATAGACTGGACACTTATTTGATCAACTTGATTGAAACATACAAGCCCCCCAGCTGAGATTGGTGGGACCTTGGGCTGTGTTAGTTTGGGCACAAACTGCTGCAAATGGTTCTTACTGAAAGGATATTGCTTGTACTATAAATTATTACTTATTGTTAAAAAAATGAAAAAAAATTAAAAATAGAAGAAAAAAAAAAGACAAAGCTAGCTTTACATATATATATTATTATATAATATATTATATTAAATTAGCTAAAACAAGGGCTGGTGAGGAGGCTCTAGGGTAAAGGTGCCTGCTGCCAAGCCTGATGACCAGAGTTGATCTCTGGGCCTTGCATGGTACAAGGAAAGAACTGATTTCCATAAACTGGCCTCTGACTTCCACCTGTTCACAACCACCCCCAATAAATAAATACAATTAAAAAATTAAAAGGCCAAAGATAGCAACTGTATCAGGGTTACCAGGAGTGACTAACATTTCAGCTCATGAGGAGAAAGGAAGAATACGTGGCATGATCGGAGCAGCCTGGTGCAGTGCATGGCAGGTAATGCCTGTGACCTGTGGAGTGACAAGTGACACTGGCCTTGTGAAGGCCACATGTTGACCCCACTTAGGAGACAGAGGGTGGCTGACCCGGGACCAGAGATCAACTTGGTCCAAACCTGTCCTCGTGTGTGCACAGTGAGCACTGATCCACCGATTTGTCTCTCTAGGCCAGCACTGGTTCTTTCTGCCTCCTGTCTGCCACAAGGTGAGCAGCTTTGCTCCAGCGAATGTTTCCTACCAAGATGCTCTGCTTCACCATGGTCCAGAAGCAACTGAGCCATGTGCTCATGGACTGAAATTTCTGAAACCGTAAGCCAACATTCCTATTTCTTCCTTAAAGAAAGAAGAAATAAAGAAAAGAGAAAAAAAAAGACTTCAGCTCTAGAAAGGAAAGTATGGGATCCTCACAGCACACAGCTGGCTCTATAGCTTTGGCTGATAAGAAAAGAGTTCACGCCTCACGCCTTTATTCGTAGCAGAGGCAGGCAGATCTTTGAGTTCAAGCCCAGCCTGGTCTACATAGCGAGTTCAGCAGCACATGATGCTGCATGCTGAGCTGTGGCCTTTTCATTTGTGCTATGGGGAAAATGAACAATTCCACATCTTTTTTTTTTGACAACATCACATGTGGTACAGGCTGGTCTTGAACTCACTATGCAGCCAACAATGACCTTGAATTCCTGATCTTTCTGTGTATATCTCCTGAGTTCTGGCAATTCATAGGCATATACCACCATATCTGGCTACAAATGCTGTATCTTTGGAAATGTCTTCAAAGTCCAAAGTGATCAACTAGTTCTTATAAAGAATACTGATGATTTGATTATCTGCTCTGAATACTGGCTTAAAAGCAGCAGGTCGGGGAATCTGAAAGGTCAGCAAATGACCTCACTGCCCACTACCTGTAATTGCTGTGACCTGACTGTGTGGTACCTTGTGATGTGATAGGGCTAATTTGGCCCTACCAGAAATGAAGGAAACGTCCCCAGCCCACAGAAGTGGGGCAAGCCAGAAGTCCATGGTGTACTAGAATTGCTCATCTTCAAGGCAGGATGGGGCCAGACACACTGAGTTATTTGGATTAGGGCACACATTTAACCAACACATCACAAAAGGTCCCATTTCTTGAGGCTTTATTTTCCACAGCCCCCAAATGAAGGATATTAGCATGCATGCACTTCTACGTGCACATGGTATTTCTAATGCATGCACTCCTACATGCACATGGTATTTCTAATGCATGCACTTCTACGTGCACATGGTATTTCTAATGCATGCACTCCTACATGCACATGATATTTCTAATGCCTGCACTCCTACATACACATGGTATTTCTAATGCATGCACTCCTACATGCACATGGTATTTCTAATGCATGCACTCCTACATGCACATGGTATTTCTAAGTCATCATTTCTGCAAAGCATAGGAAACCTATATTTTTTAATTAACTTATTGAAACTTTGTGTAACCATTTTAAAACTCTATGTAATGTTCAAAATAAATGCTTTTCATATTAAGAAGGAAAAAAAAGCACAGCCCTTTCAGTAAATAAAGGTTGGTTGGAAATCTTAAAGCCTTGGATGCTGAGTAATTAATATACAGATAAGAGAAGCTGGAGGACTTAGCGGAATCAGCTACAGCCTGGTGTGCAAATTGCAAATCCTAATTCATCAAAGTATAATGAAATCAATTTATGTTCCATGACACTCTAAAAGCATAAACTAGAAAGTATGAGCATGCATTGTCTGGGGTACCATGTTGCAAAAGGTCTGACTGTTTTGGTAAACTGGGTCAGGAGTAGAGTTTATAACAGAAGGTGAGAAGCAAAGACTAATGCGTTTCTGGATTAGAAGAGAGACAGCAAGGAGATGGCAGAACACAATGGCACCTCTCTATCTGGTATACACCAGAAGGACAGAAAAGGGGACTAAATAGGAAGTCCGGGACTAGGGAAACAACATGACTGGGAGACAGTCCACCTCGACCTTCAGAGCAGAACTTGTGAGCGCTTAAGAGTCAAAAAAGAGGCTGAAATGTGTCCGTAACTGCAGCACTGAGGTGTGGACATGCAGTCTAGAAATGTGTCCGTAACTGCAGCACTGAGGTGTGGACACGCAGTCTAGAAATGTGTCTGTAACTGCAGCACTGAGGTCTGGGCATGCAATCAAGAAATGTGTCCGACAGTGCAGCACTGAGATCTGGACATACAGTCTAGAAATGCATTCATAACTGCAGCACTGAGGTCTGGGCATGCAGTCTAGAAATGTGTCCATAACTACAGCACTGAGGTCTGGGCATGCAGTCTAGAAATGTGTCTGTAACTGCAGCACTGAGGTGTGGACATGCAGTCTAGAAATGTGTCTGTAACTGCAGCACTGAGATCTGGACATGCAGTCTAGAAATGCATTCATAACTGCAGCACTGAGGTCTGGGCATGCAGTCTAGGCTTTTGAGATCCTGGAGAAGACAAGTAAGAAAGATAAGTTTGAACTGGTGATTGGAAGTGTTAAAGTTTAAAGGGAAAATGTACCCTATGGACTCAGTGTTTATTTAAAATCCCCTTTTTTGGGGGGAGGGGGAGTATTAAGTTATATCTTTACCTAGACACAAAACAATTCGGATAAGCCAATGTTTTGTTTATTTAAAAACCACTATTTTTCTAGAAAAGGCAATATTGAAAGGAATGTCTGCTGCAGGAATTAATCGAGTTATTTTGAGGGGGTTGGCAGAGAGGGGAGGGAGACAGCACTCCAGGCAGAAGGAAAAGCGTGCACAGAGAGCCTGGCACATGTGCAGGATCTGTGGCTTGGCCTGACTGCAGCTCAGAAGCAGCAGGATGGATCTGGAGAGAGGGTGGCCCACTCAGGAATGGCTATGCATGTGGACCTATGAGGTGAGCCTGGGAGATAGAAAGGTTAAGGCAGAGTAGTTCAGCTCTTATAAGTCTGGATTTATCAGTAGGAGACTGGATAGATGGTTCTGGAAATTAGGAGAGAAGCCATGTTGAAAATCATTTGGAAGTCATCAGTTTACAGATAATGACTGGAGCCATGGGCACAGAGGTTGCCATGCGCTGAGGGAGAAGAGAAGGAAAAGCCAGAAGAGAGACTGAAGAAGAGCCAGAGGCAGAAGAACCAGGAGTCGAAGTGGAACCGCCCCAGCGGTGACACCCGCACGTCCAGCAACAGGGAGAACAGTGGTGGCTGGGTGGGCTGGGGACAGGGACATGGAAAGAGGGTCGATTAGGATATGGGTGGCAGGAAGATTGGAGGGTTCTCAAATGATAATCATTTCTCTCTGACAGTGTGAGAGCTGAACTGTGGTAAGAGACTGAGGAGGATGGAGAAGGCTGAAACAGCACCAAGTTGGAGAGATGGCTCAGCGGATGAGGGAACTGACTGCTCTTGTAGATGCACTCACATAGTGCCTAATAACCATCTGTAACCCAGTTCCAGAGGACCCAATCCAGAGGGCTTCTGACCTCTGCAGGCATGGGAGTACTTACATATATGCAGGCCACACGCCCATACATATAAAATAAAAATAATAAGTAAAATATTTAAAAAATTTTAAAAGAAACAGTATCAATGTAAAAAGAAAGGGATGCCAGGCATGGTGGCGCACACCTTTAATCCCAGCACTCGGGATCTCTGTGAGTTCAAGGCCAGCCTGGTCTACAGAGTGAGTTCCAGGACAGCTGGGGCTGCAGGGAGACCCTGTCTCAAAAAGACAAAAAAAAGAACAAAAGAACGAAGGAAGGAAGGAAGGGAGAGAGGGAGGGAGGGAGGGAGGGAGGGACCAATTTCAAGAGGAAGACTGAGTACATGTCCTATACTAAAAAGACAGAAGCAAAAGGATCTGAGATCTGGGAATCTTTGTAAGAATGGAAATAGGCAGGGGGCTGGAGAGATAGCCTAGCGGTTAAGAGCACCGACGCTCTTGCAGAGGACCCGGGTTCGATCCCCAGCACCCACATGGCGGCTAAAACCGTCTGTAACTCCAATTCCAGGAGAACTCCAGTTCCAGGGGAATCCGAGACCCTCTTCTGACCTCCGCGGCATCGCACGACACGGGTGCGNAAAAAAAAAAAAAAAAAAAAAAAAAAAAAAAAAAGAATGGAAATAGGCCAGAAGCCCCACCAATGAGCAGGGGCTATGCAGAACTGATAGCACAGATGTAGACCTTAGTCAATACATAGTAGGCACCCAGGTGGGTATAGACCTTAGTAAACAGAACCTAGGTAGATGTAGACCTTAGTAAATAGTTGGCACATAGGTGGATGTAGACCTCAGTAAGTAGACAGTTGCTGCTTTTTGGAACTATGTTCCAGGCACTGGTTTATGATACAAAACCAGTACCAACTAAACATGGAAGAGAGAACACAGGAACTTTATAGAGGGGCACAGTGGCAGGTGACCACATGTCTGTGGAGGCCCAAACAGATAAGTATGAGGGGTGTCAGGGTATCAGCAACGAAGCATTCAACCAGTTGTATCAGAGCTGGACTTGCAAATCACACCCCCCCCACACACACACATATTCTAATCAGACTAATTGGCCAGCAGCCATCACAGAGGGTTGAACTAACATCTGCCTTACAGATTGACCAGGTCCTAAGTAATCTTCACAAACTCTGATAGGCATGTTAAAATGCAGACGTTGGGCTGGAAGCGTAGTGGGAGGGTGCGTGACTAGCCTGTGCAGGCCCTAGGTTCGGTCCCCGGCACTGGAAGAAAAGGCCAAGTCCTGATGCTGACAGGCCATGGCTGGATGGGGCCTGACACCATATTCCCCCCTTCTTTCTTTCTTGACCCTGAGGAGCAAACCCGTGGCCTTGCACAGGCCGAATTCCCAACCATCTCTGCATGTCTAATCAGCTCCTGGCTAAGGATGGTGCCGCTGGTCTGTAGATCACTGAAAAATTAATCTCTTTTTAATAAAAAACTCAAAGTCGTGTATTCTAATTCATTATGTACAACATGATGTTTTGAAACATGATGGCTAAACAGAGCTAATTAACACATGTATTACTTCACATACTTACCTTTTTTGTGGTGAGGACATTTAACGTCCCCTGCTTAGGCATTTTCCAGAATACAGCACGCTAATTTACTGTAGCCAACATGTGGAACAACAGATCTCAAACGTACTCATCCCATCTATCCAGAATTTCACATCCTTGATCGGCAGCTCTCTTTACTTCTCTGCTCTGTACAGTAGGGTTTCTCAGGCTTTTCCTGTCTTTTTGTGGAAAGCCCTTTAACTGATGGCAGAGATTGTTGTCTAGGCACTGGATCCAGCTGACTGAGTGCTTTTAAGCACTGGGTGACCTGTCTGACATGCTGATAGCTTACAATTAATAATAAAAGGAATTTTTACACTACTGAAATCCACAAATTGGGATTTTTTTTTTTGCTTCCCTTTGGAAAGCTAGTTGCTAAACACTGATCAGCATGGCACAAGCTAACCCATCGTTAAAGGTGAGCAACGCTATATAACCGCTTCTGAGTCAGGGGCCTAGAGAGCAAGGTTTGAGACGGCCTCGGCCAGACATTGACAAAGAGGCATCGGCATGAAGATGGCTGCCGGAAGCCTCGGGCAGGACTGGCTTATCTCTGGTACATCCGAGTACCCAACAGAGGCACACACTTGGTGCCACACTTGATGACTCATATGTCTATGAGTCATCAAGAAAAGTAGAGTTGGCCGGGCATGGTGGCACAGCCTTTAATCCCAGCATTGGGGAGGCAGAGGCAAGTAGATCTCTGAGAGTTCAAGGCCAGCCTGGTCTACATAGAGAGTCCCAGGCCAGCTGTGGGTACAGGGAGACCCTGTGTTAAGAACAACAACAAGAGAAGTAGAGTTGGACAGAGAAGAGAGGAGCAGAGGCGTTGTGGGCAGAGTGACTTGCTGGGAATTTTCACCTATTAGAACTGTATTTTTGGCTGTCCTTGGCCAGGACTGCCTTTTGCTTGGGTGGGCTGGGATGTACTTGGTGGACACTTTAGCTGGAAGTGTGGACAGTACATCTCAGCCACAAAGAAGAAACTGGTTAACTCTGTGTGTGTGTGTGGTCAAAGAAAACCAATGGAATCCTTTTTGGTGACAGTTTAAGGAAGAAAATGGAATCTCTCTGCTGAACAAAGGGAATCTCCTATTTTCTGACTTGTAGATCATGATTTAATTTCCTCTTTTCTTTCTTCTTCTTCTTTTTTTTTTTTGGTCTTTTCGAGACAGGGTCTCCCTGTAGCCCCAGCTGTCCTGGAACTCATTCTGTAGACCAGGCTGGCCTTAAACTCACAAAGATCCGCCTGCCTCTGCCTCCCAAGTGCTAGGATTAAAGGTGTGCGCCACCACGCCCGGCATTTTTCTCTTTAATGTCACAAACCTGCTTAAGGCTGCAGACTCTCCTGAGCCTCTCAGCTGTCTGGCAGATGAATCGCTGACAGCCCTGCTCTGGTTACTCTCTGCTGGGATGAGGCCCCACTGACTGAACATGCTGCTGAGCTACACATGTGCACAGCTTCCAGCTAGGATGGCCCCAGGACTTCGAAGACCGTGGCTGCAGATGGGCGATCCGAGTTCCCAGCTCTGGAAGCGCGAGGTTCCTGGGGGTAAGCTCAGAGACACGGGCTCTGGCTCATGGCACCATGGGTGGCTAGGGGCCCTGGCACGTGGGGCAAGGCTGTGGCATGGCCATGATTCTGGAAGCTTCTGTCGTTTGGGTCAGCTTCCCAGAAACCTGGAAGGAGCCTGGGACAGGGCAGAGTTGCTTATCTCTGGGATGCAGATGAAAGAGCAGAGAGGACTTGGGATGGATCCATCATGCACTTGGGGTGTGAGGACAGGAACGGTTTGTACATGTGTGTGACTGACGGGGGCTGGGCACAGCCTGTCGCAGGTTTGGAGGCCTGTATCTCCTGTTCTTCCAGGGAAGACTGAGGGATAGATGGGCCCTGTCCTCAGAGATCGCCACCTTCTGGAGCCAGATAGCTGAGTGTCTATGTGCAGCCAACTCCTCTCCTCTGTACCTGCATCCGTTCACTGCACTCTGTCAGGTGCCAATGACTGGCCAAGCAGGAGCCAATAAGCTACAGAGGCATTACACCTTTGTCTTTTTAGTACAGGAAGAGAGCACGCAGCCCAGGGATGGAGGAGGAGAGAGGGGAGCCTCACCACTGAACCCAGCACCCGAAGCCCCACAGAACCCACGGAATGGTGAGATGCTCTGCCCTGGGGTTCTAAGCTGCTCCTTACTGGGATCCTCTTCCCAGGTAACAGCGGGGCAGAGATGCAGCAGGTCAGAGCAGAGACAGATGGTCTCAGAGGACCAAGGAGACCGAGACGGGGAAGGATACAGTCAGAATCTGCAGCCATGGTCTGTTTGAATGCAGAGCTGGAGCATTAGTAACCGTGCATGAGAGAGGGAGAGACACACAGGCGTGCGTGCACGTGCACACACGGAGGAGGGGGAGACTGAGAAGTGTTTTATTTATTTATTTTTTTTGGCCTTTTTGAGACAGGGTCTCCCTATAGCCCCAGCTGTCCTGGAACTCACTCTGTAGACCAGGCTGGCCTTGAACTCACAAAGATCCGTCTGCCTCTGCCTCCAGAGTGCTAGGATTAAAGGCGTGTGCCGCCATGCCCGGTGAGAAGTGTTTTAGAAAGAGGAAGGGCTGAGGCCTATAGCTGAGTGGAGATGGGATGACCGTGGTGTGCGGACATGCTCGGGCCTGGGGTGGGCTGACTTCTTAATTTTATTTATTTATTTATTTTTATGTATATGAGTGTAGTGTCTGCATGTAGGTCTGTGCACCTGTGTCGTGCAATGCCGAGGAGGTCAGAACAGGGTGTTGGATTCCCCTGGAACTGGAGTTACAGACGGTTCTCAGCCGCCATGTGGGTTCTAGGAATTGAACCCGGGTCCTCTACAAGAGCAGTTGGTGCTCTTAACCATTGAGCCATCTCTCCAGCCCGGGCTTACTTCTTATGTCTTATGTTACTCTATGTTACTCTATGGGCGCAGGAAGCCTCTTGGGCCCAGGCACTGGACTTTCAGAGGTACCAGCGCAGGATGAAAAGCTCTCTGGGGGCTGAGCCAGCTCTGCTGTGTGCTCTCAGGCCAGCAGGTCCTGATCTACAGAATCTGGGGCATCAAGGGAGAAGGTGTGCTACTTAGCCCTTCCCTCCCTGGAGGTGACTTACAATTCCCTCTCTGTCTCTGTCTCTCTCTCTGTCTCTCTCTCTCTCTCTCTATCTCTCTCTCTGTGTCTCTCTCTGTGTCTCCTCTCTCTCCCCCCACCCCCCATGCTACTCCAGGTCGGGGCAGGTGAGCCTGCTGGGAACCTTCCTTTCCACAGGTTTTCCCACTTACAGAGGCTTCTGCAATGGATGCCTCTCAGAGTGCTAACCACAGAAACAGATGGTGAAAATGAACACATGCCCTCTCCCATCCAAAGCAGCTCTACACCAACAGGTGCCAGTCATAACCAAGTCAGGCTAGTAGGCTGATGATACCTTTACCTGTTCCGGATCCCACAACATCTCGGCTTGGTGACTCAGCCATGGCATCTGCAAGCCGTTCCCGGAGACCCTCCTCTGTGTGTTCTATGGAAGACATGTGTCGCAGCCCGAAGCCCTCGGGCCAGCTTCCGCACACCTCCAGCAGGGTCACACTCCGGTCAAAGGTACCTGTGACATGTGGGACGTATACTGTTGAGTCCATGCTCTCAGAGGACAGGGTGCTCCATCTACCCACCACCCATGGCCCACCATGCCCAGGACTCTTAATACTTTAAAAAAAATTTTATTAGCCAGGTGTCGTGGTACATGCCTTTAATCCCAGCACTCGGGAGGCAGAAGCAGGCAGGTCTCTGAGAGTTCAAGGCCAGCCTGGTCTACATAGTGAGTTCCAGGCCAGCTACAGGGAGACCCTGTTTCAAAAAGACAAAAACAAAACAAAACTGTCTCTGAAGGGTGATGCAGTTCTTCTGCTCTTCACAGACTGTTTCAAGAACTAGGATGAGGGAAGGGAACACTTTTCCAAGTTCACCTCAAACATGTCTGCTTTACTGTAATTGACACAATTACTCTTTGCCTAAAATGTCAGGACTGCAGGCCAGGGAAGTAGCTCAGGTGGTCGAATGCTTGTGTAGTATGCATGAGACCCTGGTTTCAATCATAGCACCAAACAAAGAAACTGGTGGTGGTGCAACACTTGGCAGGTGGAGGCAAGGTCGGAAGTCCAAGGTCATCCTCAGTTACACAGTGAGTTTGAGAAAACGTGTGATACACGAGACACTGTGTAAAATAAGAAAAGAGGGGCTGAGGAGGTGGTTTTATGAGTAAAGTGCTTGCAGGGCAAGCACGACGATGACGACTTGAGTTTGGATCCCCAGAAACCATGGACAGCCCGGTCCGGTAGCAGTGTCTGCATCCCAGTGCTCCGGCCGTTGGATGGGAGGCAGACGCAGAGAATCCCTGGACGCTCAGGAGCTGGCTAACCTGGAGTGTGCAGCGCTGAGCAGCAAGGGGATTCTGTCTCAAACAAAGTGGAAAGAGAGGAAACAATACCCAAGGTTGTCTTCTGCTCTACGCACATGCTGTAGTGTACACACACACCACAAAAAGATGAAAAAAGCCTAAACTTAAAAAGAAAAAAGCTTTCTCAACCACTCTATGCTATAACCTGAACCTGACCTCATTACGGTTGAAGCTCAGTGAGGTCACGGCCTTAGAATAAGCAGCGAGCTTGTGGCAGACTTGGTGCCAGGTCTCAGATGTGCTGATGCCTCAGTCTGGAACTTGTTCTACCTCACTGCAGATCAGCTCCCAGCTGCCAGAGACACAGGCATGCCCTTGGTACCATTTCAGGGATACAAGCCATACACCCGGGCAATAGCATATTCAACAAGGACTGTTCCTTAATCCAAACCTGTTCCTGAGTTCCACATACAACATGGCATTCTGCTGAAGGCCAAGATTAGATGCTATGTGCAAGATCACTTCAAAGCCCAAATTTAAATAATTCCACTTTATTCTATATCAAGTCTACTATAAAAGCTTATTTCATCCAGTCTCTCTTGAATGGAGATTATGGTCATGCTTGTTGCTTTAAGCAAATACATTTTCCAGGCGATCAGGTAACTGAATCCACTACATTCACCAGGTTTGGTTCTTGCCAGCGCCAGGAAGATGAGGAAAAAAATGCAAATGCTGATGTTTCCCCAAAGTTAAAAGTACACGAAACACACACTCCTTATCAGACCCTGCCTCTCCTCTTTGATCAGCCGTCAGAAACTATCTTCTCTTGGCGGGCAGGACTGGGCAGTGTCAGTGCACACTCGCTGCCACTGACAGGTGGTAATAGAGAGGGTGCGAGCCCCGGCCCCGGCGGGCGGCCCTGCCTGTGATAACGGCCACAGCAGTGAGGTGATAACCATTAGTAAACACTCCGACAGCCGGTGCCTCCATACATCAGCAAAGTGGGCCTGATAGTCCTGAACTCCCTGACCAGACAAAGGCCCTTGGCCAGCCGGCTGGGATTTATATGTGTGGCAAGGGTCATCACTGGCTCCTGAATTTCATCAGGCAACTTGGGTTTTGATTTATTCCTCATCTAATTGTGAGGTAGATTCCTGGCAGGGTAGAGTGGACAGCATCTACCAATGCACCTCCCCAGGAAGGAGCCCGCTGTGTGAGCTTAGGATAAGCTTATCAGGTGGGACCTTAGGGCAGGGAGCTGCCCTGCATGGGGGACGGTCAGCACAGAGGTCTGAGGAGCCAGGCACTGGAAACCAGGGGTAGGTTACTGAGAGTCAATGATCCTTCAAGGGTCTAAAGTAAACTAGTTGTACACTGGCAGGGGCCAAGGCCACAGCTAACACTCCAGTGTTAGCTACAGTTCCCAGGAGTGTGTCCCCAAGGACACCTGGCTAGAAACTAAGCTTACAGATCTGTGCCACTCATTAATGCTGGGAGAGTGCCTTCAAAGCTTTTCCTGTGTCTGAGGTAGAAGCGACAACTCGTTGGAACAGACAGGCGGTCCTGTCTCTGCTCTCATCCTGAAGGAGCTAAGGCTGAACAAGGTTCCCTCAGGATGCTGAGCTCTTCCTCCGTGCTTGGTCGTCTGAGAAGACCAAGAGCCACAGCCTCACTTTCGTCCCAAAGGATCTGCCTGGGGTGCCGCTGCTTAGCGACATCAAAAGAGAAGGCGCTCTCCTCCTCTCTATCAACCTAACTTCCTCACAGATGTGTCTCAGAGCCTGGAAGTCTGGGAACACCACTCTCATGTTGCACGAGTAGGCTGCCTGCCCATAAGAGGGAGTTGTCACATACTGTGTCTAGAGGTCGGGGCAGGGAAGCGGAGGCAGGGGCGGGAGGAGTATCAGAACCGACCCAAGTCAGGGAGAAAGAAACATCGGAAAACGGATGTGGCAAAGGGGGTCCAGGTAAGAAATAAAACAACAAAAGGCGCCTTTGAGTAAGAGGGCAGGCCTAGTCCACGATACAGTGAAAGCCAGAGGAGTATGTGATTTTCTTAATTTTGAGACAGGCTCTTCTTGCTCTATAGCTCAGGCTGGTCTTAGATTAGTGATCTTCCTGCCTCAGCCTTCTGAGCATTGAGATTACAGACATGTCACTGGGCCCATTCTGAAACAGTCCACATCCCTCACAGTACACAGTCATGATGACGAGTCACTCTGTCTATCTGATGGTTCTTAGGAAACCATAAACAGATACCAGGTGTAGTTTCTCTTGGCACGGGCATGGCTAAGAAACTGTGGGCAGAATGTGGAAGATCCTTAGCAAGGGAGCCCTTGGTCATCTCTACTGTCTTGAGACACTGCAGAGAAGGAACTGTTCCCTCACCCTGCTACGAGGAAGACCTGCGGAGACTCCGAAACCCCCTCCTGCAGCAGGCCTGGCCTGAGGAGCCTCCTTGTGCTGATGAGAGCAAGGCCACAAGCATGTGAGCATCGGCAAGTGCTGGGGGAGAGGCCAAGCCCTTGGGGGGCAAGGTCACTTCTGGCACTTAGGAAACTGCCTATCTTGTCAGCATTGACGGAACAGGTCTCCTTCATCTGACTGGCCAAGAGACACTCCCTTGGACTAGGGGCATTTGTGTCCCTTTACAGAGAGAGGTCTTTCAAAGGGTTAGAAGATGAGCTCAGGTGAGCTTGGGCTGTTGCAGCACACAGGGTACAGGTGCTCGGTGATGGGGGTGCTCGGTGATGGGGGTGCTCGGTGATGGGGTGCTCGGTGATGGGGGTGCTCGGTGATGGGGAGCTGCTGAAGCGGCTCTGCTGTTCACAAGTCCCTGTTATGCTGGCTGTTCCACCTGCCTCACATATTCATCAAATACTCATTAATGTCAATCTAATTAGTGTCAATCTCTGATAGGAGTCAAGTCCTGTGCTGAGGTATGGAGAAAGCATGAGAAAAAGGAAGGAAAGGAAGGGAAGGGAAGCGAGGGAAGAAGGGAAGAAGGAAGGGAAGGAAGGGAAGGAGGAAAAAAGAGCCTATAGTCCTTCCTTCACAATATTCTGGACAACAGCAACTACTAATACTTTACAGAGTTTACATTTCCTGTGAATCCTTCCGTCTAGGTCTGCCTCCTACCTTGCTATTATTCTCTGAATACCATTTTCTAAGGTAGAGTTCGAGTCTACTCTGTGCAATGAAACCTTAAACAAGTACCTGAGGGACAATCTACAAGTGTCCCAGGCTCTGACAGTGCAAAAGGTTACTTTACCTTTGGAGTGCAGCTGGTGAAAGCTATGAATTTACCAATAAAAATCTGTGCTTGGGTCTGGGGATGTAGCTCAGAGGCCGTGTCTTCCTAGTATACTCGAAGCCCTAGGTTCAATCCCCAACACACACACACACACACACACACACACATACACGCACGCACACACACATGGATGCACATTAAAAGATATGTCTGGAGGGCTTCAAGTGGCTGAGTGGCAGAGTACATGTCTAGCATATGTGAGATATGAAAGGGCCTGGGGCTTGATCTCCAGTATTTCAAGAAAAAAAAAGCGTATTTGTACACAGAAAATGATGCAAGCAATTTCAGGTTGTTTAGGGGTCGCTCTAACACTTATATGTGGACCCAGGTTAATGTGGGGACGCCAAGAGCATTCCTGTCCATCTCCCTGAGGTGTCCACATGCTCTGTCCTTCCAGAGGGTTTAGGAGCTCAGAGCATGGACTCCGCCAGGAAGGACAGAAGCCCAGGACTCTATCTGTCATGCTCACTCCAAACACACTTGTGAATTGACCGACTAAGATGCCTGAGAAAGGCGGCAGTCGCTTAAGACAGTACCTCCTGGACTGGGTGCCAGAGCGTAAACGTTTAGGCCAAGGTAGCAGAAAGAGTAATTCAGACCACATAAGAGGAAAAAGGAACGGATGGTGAGTGAGCAGAAGACGACATCACAGCCTCACGCTGCTGGTGTCGATTCACTTATTTCAGATTCTGAGATTAGGACGGTACCAAACAGTGGGCCTGGGATGGCCCAGGGAGCTGGGGGTGAGCTTACCGAGGCTTGCCCTGGGCTGGGCACCCTGAGCTAGTCTCCCTTCCTAGAGAAGGAGTAGGTCAGATTCTTGGGTTTCACAAATCCATTGTGGCATGCTGTGGCAGCTGGAAGGCAGGCCGCTCAGGGGACATGCGGGGAGCATGTGGTCTGCCATGCCATTGTGTACTATTGTCAAAGGGGATGGGAGGCCTGGGATGAATGTGAATGGGCAAGTGGGACATTCCTCATGCCAATAGCATCGCATCACACCCTCGCTATTTGTATCAATCAGATTTAGTCAAGGTTGAATTCTGCTCAGAACCAGTTGGGAAGACTGCTAGACAGCAAAAGCAGAATCTGCATTAAGCAATGATCCTGAAGACGGTCCTTCCGGCTCATGGCAGTCATGCAGTGTGTTACGTGCACATCTGTGGGGATGCTGCCAGCAGAAACACATGCACTGTGCTGTCAGTCATACAGAAGTACAGCACAAGCTCATGCCTGTATTCCCAGCACTCAGGAGGCTGAAGCAGGAGGATTCCTATGAGTTACAGGTCAGCCTGAGCTATAGAATGTGGCCCTATCGCAAAAGAACAAAAAGGAGGAAGGGTGGGGCAGGCTCAGAGTATATTATGCACTTGTATAAAAATGTTCTTATGTACCTCAGTGCTATGTACAATGACTAGGTACCAACAGGGAAGCTTTTTTTAAAAAGCATAACTGAATTGAAAAATGATGTATGAAATACACAAAACATCAATAAAAAAATTAAAAAAAGGTTCTCTGGGAAAAAAAGCATAACATCCTGGATGTTATGGTACAGTTCATAATAACTTGGTAATAATAATAATCTGTTACTGGTTTATATTTCTTCTATTTATTACTTTACAAAGCTGACTATAAAACAGTACACTGTGTTCTGCAGGAAGCAGCTTCCAGGATCTCATGGCTACTATGTCCCTTGATTCTACGAGACATCAAAGCTGGGCTTGGGGGCTTATGCCGTCCTAGCACTTGGGAGGCTGAGGCATGAAGATTAAAAGTCTGGGATACACAGTAAAACCTTGGCTCAGAAAAAGACAGTGCCGAGTGGCATTAAGTGAGTGAGTGACCTGTC
Organism: Rhizomys pruinosus; assembly: GCA_009823505.1. Classification (NCBI taxonomy): domain Eukaryota; kingdom Metazoa; phylum Chordata; class Mammalia; order Rodentia; family Spalacidae; genus Rhizomys; species Rhizomys pruinosus. The sequence continues at coordinate 745,221 of VZQC01013894.1, forward strand.
TGTACCATTTAGACTTATGATGTGCACTGTCAAACTGACGGATGACTAACATATTTCTCAGAATCTACCTCTGCCATTTCATCACAAAGGACTGGTAATTCCACATTGTGCACATGTGCTACCCAGCAAAGGGCCTGGACTCCAGCATACAACTCAGAGTGTCTAATGCTACCAAATCTATGAACTTAGTAAGCTCTGTTAGTCCCACATTCAGCCACTCAGCTATGGGGTTGAGGCTTGGACATTACATTTTTTTTTAACTTTTTAAAAAAAATTTATTTTTTATGTGTATGAATGTACTGTCTGCATGCAGGTTTGTGCACCCATGTCATGCAATGCCACGGAGGTCAGAAGAGGGTATCGGATTCCCCTGGAACTGGAGTTAAAGACGGTTTTCAGCCGCCATGTGGGTGCTGGGGATCGAACCCGGGTCCTCTGTAAGAGCGGTTGGCGCTCTTAACTGCTAGGCCATCTCTCCAGCCCCTAGGTTGTTTTTAAAGGATCTACTATTTCAGTTTTGAAAGTTAACTGAGCAAAGACAAAGGAAAAAATATCAGGACAGTAAAGAAATGTGCAGTGAATGCCAGGGACACTGACTGCCAGGTGTGCAGGTGGCCCGAGCCCCTGTCCCCCACAGGCCCTAGGAACACCCTGTGAGGAAGAAGTAATTGCTGGTTCTAGGCTTGTGACCAGTCTGCCATGATGTGTGGCCAGTGTATCAGTGCGCCTGAACCAGAGAAAGGTTCAGTAGTGACAGACACACTAAACATTCCTTGGCAATTTACCATAGAGTAGTCACCAGTAAATGGGACTACTTTAATAACTGCAGTATCAATGGAAATGCTCATATTAGAAAGTAGAACGTGGATTATGAATCACAACTTCAAGGTTATAACCCAGAATTCTCCTCATAACTTCTCTGTTTATTCTGGGCAGGTCACCCATTCCCTCTGTGTCTCGCACATGGACTATAAGGGAGTGACTCCCACTTAAGGAGTCCTCATTGGCACTAATGGCTTCAGTGTCAATGACAATAATATACTAACAGAGCAATGGTGAAATGATGTCTGAGGTATCTCAGGGTAAAAGCTACCAAATTTCATTTTGTATGAAGCAGATAACACAATCAGGCAGCAACGACACACCAGTCTTGTTTTTACCTAATTAAAGGCACATGATAAGCAGAAGACCCGGGTTCAAATGCCAATTCTTATTACTTTCTCACATTTCCAACTGGGACTTTGGTATTCTTACCTACTATAGTGTCCCCCACGTGTCCCCTCCCAAAGACACACCCAGCAGTGCCTGCAAATGTGAGCTCATCTGGAAATAGGATCTGTGCTAGGGAGACGTCTCAGTGGGGAAAGCACTAGATATGCAAATGGGAGGATTCCCAGAACCCACTGCCGAAGCCAGATGCAGGTGCACACATCCGTAATCCCAGTGCCCCACACTGAGATGGCAGCTAAAACAGGAAAATCCTTGGAAGCGCGCGAGCTAGCTAGCCTAGAATATGCAGCAGCACACAAAATGCCCTGTCTCAAATAAGGTACAAGAACCCAAGGTTGCTCTCTGACCTCCATGTGTGTTGTGGCTTGCATGTGCCTGCATTCATACCCCTGAATGAACACACACACACACACACACACACACACACACCATACAGATTAACAACAAGAAGAAACAGGGTCTTTACAGATATAATTGAGGATCTTGAGATCATTTTGGATCTGGTGTCTTTATACCAGAAGGCGATCAAAGACACAGAGGGAAGTGACCATGTTGAGACAGATGATGGCCATGCCAGCAGTCACCAGGAGCCGGAAGACACAGGGAAGGATTTCTCCCCAGGGACTTGCATGGTCCTATAGAGACCTTGAGTTTTAACCTTTGGCCTTTAGAAATATATGAAGTGACATGTCTCATTTTAAGTCACCACCTTTCTGGTAGTTTGTTACAGTCACTCTTGGGGAATCATGTATGTACAACACATGAAAAGGAGGATTTGCCTTCCAGGGTTGCTGTGAATAATGGATCAGAGAGTATAAGAGTGAATGAAGCAAAAATATTGGGAGGCCATTGTTTTGGATTGAAATCTTGAAATAGGCCTTCAAAGACGAGACTAAGTCAAAATGAAGTCATTCATGACAAATGGCACATTAATTAAAAACTGCAAGGAAGCAGACTAGTTTTTCCTGAAAACAGGAGATTCCAGTCCATGTGAGTCAGTGTAATAATCCTTACAACCTTCCAAAAAATCCTTTAACCCTTAAAAATAGGCAACCTGAGGTGACCCGATGGTCATGTCAGCTCCCTGCTCTTCCGTTTCCTTGTCGCACCCTAGAAAACCCACTGTTCTGCCACTGTGCAGGGAGAGCTCTTGTTCTAGACTGTCCAGCGGAGATAACTCCATTCCTAAGTTGCAGGTAAACATCAGCTGCCCCTGTAACTGAATTTGTTGTAACACTATATTTAGACTAGCAACTTGTAAAACTTCATAGGACTGCCTGGCATGGTGGCACATGCCTTTAATCCCAGCACTCGGGAGGCAGAGGCAGGTGGATCTCTGTGAGTTCAAGGCCAGCCTGGTTTACAGAGAGAGTTCCAGGGCAACTGGGCCTATGGGGAGACTCTGTCTTGAAAAGACCAATCCCCCAAACCCCAAAACTACACAGGACTGTTCACATAGGGGATCACTCCATGGCTCTGTGAACAGCTCTTCTCAAGTGGGGGTGGGGAGAATTCTGTGTAAAGTCTGGAGAGCAAAGAGTGATGGAGGATCCCTTGGGCTGTAAGTCAAGCAGCCAGAGAAGCCATATTGGGACGGGCAATGGTCACATTAGCCTCTGGCCTAGAAACTGCACTGTTACCAGTGATAAACTGTCATATACTTAACAAATACCTTCCTGAAAGGCTGTGTTGTGTGCTAATGTGTAAGTTGCAAAGCAGGGTCCTTTGATGGCCAGTCACAGCACAGAAGGGGTGTACATGCTCCGCTTCTCTGAAGATATCTGCCCAGGACCCAAGCGAGTAGGTGAAGTCTCCCCAGTCTGAGAATAGGAGGGAATAGGACTTTTCAGCTCCCTATATTCATTAATAAATAACAGCATCATAGCATGGTAAGGATGGAATGAGGCAGACTGCTGCTGCTGGGAAGACTACACTGGTATCTACTATCTAAAGGGTAATTAGGCAATATGTCCTAAGAGCTGAAGGTATGTCCAACAAGTGATCTTGAGAACACAACTTCTAGAAACTTAGCTCAAGAACTAAAGAAGCCAAGAAACCTTCATGCATAAAGATGCTCTCTGCCATCTTAACAGCCTCTCAAGGTATTTGTTAAATATATGACAGTTTATCATTCTCTTGTTCTTTTTGAGATGGTCTCACTATGTAGCCCCAGTGGGCCTGGAACTAAGCTGGCCTCAAACTCATAGAGATCTGCCTGCCTTTACCTCTTTAGTGCTGCAATTAAAGGTGTGAGTCACCACACCCGATTAGTTTCTCATTCTATTGGGGCATGGAGTGTTAGGTAGTCATGAAGAAGTGATCTTATAACTGAAGATTTTATTTTTGTGGTACTGGGGATTTGTGCATGTTAAGCAAGCACTTTACCACTGAGCTATGTATGTCCTATGCCCTGGAAATTCTTTATGCAATGTAAAGTAAAAAATCAAGATAAGAGTACATAGTTGCATTATGTCTGTGCCAATGTATAAACATAGCAAAGCATTCTAGAGAACTGATGGGGGCTGGAGAGTTGGCTCACCTGTTAAGACTGCTTACTGCTATTGCACAGGACCCAAGTTGGGATCCCAGCACCCATGTCAGGTGGCTTACAATGTCCTCTTCTGGACTCCACGGCCACCTACATTCACATGTGCACACACAAGTACATATACACACAACTGAAAAAATAAATCCTAAAAAGTTCTTAGGACAAAATGTTAACCATGATCAACTCTGGGTTGAGTTACAGAGGCATTTCTGTTATTTATTTTATATGTGTTTCCTATAATTTTTGTAATTGGGGGTGGAAAAGGTTGAAAGAGAAAAATGGCCCAAGCCCAGCACATAGGCCTTATGGGGCGGCTGCTGGAGAAAGGGAGGGAAGGCTCAGCCTTGCCGTGCCACCTTCTGCCAGTTCACTGGACTTGACTTAGTGGGAGGCGGGTGAGCCTGCAGCTCCCCTGCCCAGGTTGACTCTTGTTCCAGTAGCCACGGCTGGCTGCACGCAATGTTGACTCACCCCTATGAACACACAAAACATTGCTCTTTAATGTGTGTCAGGAATGTGCACTAACCTGCACTGAAAAATGGCAGAAACCATTCCAGCTCTGCACAAACTTCACCTGCCTGGGCAGAGAGTTAGAAGAGCAACCCCCAGAGAGTGAAGTTAAGAAGTCTCCCAACCTGTATCTACCTGCTCTCTGTACCTGCACCCTTTGTCCTTTCCAGCCCCCCCCCCGCCATAAACAGGACACAGCTACCCAAGAGACTATCAAGATGGTCTGAGCCCATCACACATAGTGAGATCACTAAGCAGGGCTCCTGCTGTTTGCCTGTGGGCCTGAGACCAGTTGTCACTCCAGCCCCAGCACAGACAGCTCCAGCTGGCTTGGCACTCAGACAGTCCTGAGCTGCAGAGAAGAGGCGACCTCTCTAAGCCAGGCAGAGGCTGGCATTTCCAGACTGGATACCTGACACCCTTTTTCCTTTGCTTTAGACCCAGACCAGTCACAATTTCTACCCCTCTAAGCGGGAAGCAACCATAGCTATAACTAGATTGCAAAAGGCACTGGATGCTCTGGCCTGCTTCTGAGGATGGAGGGTGAGTGCCCATGAGGCACTGTGTCACAGATTCCTAAAGAAGCTTAGAGCCCTCCACACAACAGGCTGGAGCCTCAGAAACCTAGGAACTCCTTGAATGGAAAAACTTCATGGAACTGTATCCTTGGGATAGCAACCACCCCAGCTGGCTCTTCTAGGACAGTTCTAATGTCAGAGAATTAGGTCTGCAGTCAGATGGACATCATGAAGTAAAGAGAACTAACAGGTGCTGAGCCATATGTAGGTCAGGCATAGGTAGCTGCTTTGGGTAGACTGATGTCACCCAAACAACCTCAGCTACCGAGGTTGATGCTATCATCTCCAAAACACAGCGGTGGAGAGAAGTGAAAGATGACAATTTGGAGGCATGTCCAGAATTTGGATTTAAGACTGGGCTGGTGCTTCAGCCTGCATTTTCCCTGCTAAGACACATGATAAGATTCAATTTTGATCAGTCCATAGAGCCCCCACTCGAAAAAGAAAATAAAATTGTACTTTGACACATGGCTCCAGTGCCAGGGAGCGTTTGGCTTTCTTCCTATTCCACATTTCCCCGTCTGGCAATGCCGGGGGTCTAGGCATGTATCTCCCACTGGGCCACATACCTAGCCCACTGTTCCAGAACTTAAAAGTGGTTCTTCAGCTGGCAGCAGGTGTGCGACTTCCATGCTCCACTGCAAAGTCACATGGTAAGCTCTTAGCTGAGAACTCTGAAGTCTGAAACTCAGGGCCAAGAAGCCTTCTGTTTTCATTGCTTAAGGAAGATGTTTCAAGGTAAGATGGCTCAGCAGGTGGAGGTACTTGTTGCCAAGTCTGATGACATGGGTTCAATTCCCAGGACCCACATGGTGGAAGGAGAGAACTGACTCACCCTGGCTGTCCTCTGATCCCCATAAGCATGCCATGGCACATGCATGCCCCCCAAATAAATAAATAAATAAATAAATAAATAAATAAATAAAATGCAAAAATAAATGAATAAAAACAGCATTTGAGGCTGGAGAGGTGGCTCAGCAGGTAAGAACAAGCCCTTACTGCTCTTAACAGAGGACCAGGGTTCCTTTCCCATACCCACATGAGGCGGCTCACAGTGCTTGTAACTCTGGTTCCAGAGGACGTGATGCCCTCCGGCCTCGGTGGGCACTTCCATACACACACTGTATAAACTTATGTGGGAACACAAATATACATGAAAATAAAAATAAGCTAAACAGTACTTATCACAAGTAGACTTTTGGACTTCAGGCATGAAATCAATACACATTAAACATGAATGGCTTGTCCTTTCAGAGGATGTGCAACACCGACTCTCTTCTCTGAGGACTTGAGTTTCCTCAAAGTGCGTCCCCTCTGCTTCCTTGTTAGTGGGCTAAGGGGCTGCAGGCCTAGCTTTGCTGCCTGATCCACATGGGTTTCAAAGGCCTGGGAGGGATGGTGGGCACACTGCTTCTTAAATGGAGCCAAGGTTATTTCCACCTCTAAACTTGTGGGCAACATTTGGGAAAGGGAAGGGAGGAATCTATCCTCCAGAGAGGGAGGGTCCTGGATGATGCTCCTGAAGGTACTAGACCTGCCTGGTTTGAGGCCCACTTTTTTTTTTTTTTTTTTTTTTTTTTTTTGGTCTTTTTGAGACAAGGTCCCCCCTGTAGTATCACCAGCTGGCTAGAATTCACCATGTTAGACCCGGCTGGCCTGATTCACAAGATCCACACTGGTGTCTATCTCTGCTGGATTAATAAAGGGTGATGGCACCATGCCTGGCCCAGACATTTATTACACTAACTTGAATAGTCACCTAACTATGGTTCTCCAAAGACGTGAGACACAGCTTTGTAACCTTCCATATGGACTGAAGACTCAGTTCTCCAAGAATCCTCCAACATCAGTGCCAGATGGGACTACTGAGATACCCAGCTTGTGACTGAGCAGCTATGAGGTTTCAGTCTCTTCAGAGTAATAGACTGCCATGTTGGACTACCATTGCTGTATCCGGAGGCCAGTACAGGCAAATCAAGACAGAACGTGCCTACTGGATTCATTTGGTGACCACAGGAATGGGGAAAGCCCCCAGTGTGGAGCAAGGCAGAACTGATGGTGAGTTTGGGCTTGCCAAAGGGAACTTCAAACATTTGACATCATTTCAGCCTAATTAAAAAAAATCCTAAGCTGAAGGATGCTAAAAGCTATGATATATGTGGCATGCATTATGCACGTTTTGGAGTGATGCAATTGGAGAGAACAACAACAAACAATGGCAGAAGGACTGGGTCAAAAAACTGACTGAAATGGTGAACTCTGCTCGAAACTGGAGACTTCTGATCAAAAATTTGGAAGAGACTGAGAAAAGGAGGAAGGAACTGTTGGAGAAATGTGGTGAGCTTCGTGGTGTAGGTGGGCAAGCTGAGGGGGCATGCGGGTCGAGATTGTCATTGGAAATTTTGTATGAAAATGCACAGAGCTTCAATAAAAATTGGCTTGGAAAAAAAAAGATTAAAAAATGGTTCTCCAAGAATTTTTAGTTCTTTCTTCTTTCCTCCTCTTTATATATTTTTAAAATTTTTATTTATGTATTTATTTTTGTGTGTATATGAGTGTACTGTCTGCATGTAGGTTGGTGCACCCATGTTGTACAATGCCTTGGATGTCAGAAGAGGGCGTTAGATTCCCCTGGAACTGGATTTAAAGACGGTTCTTAGCCGCCATATGGGTGCTGGGAATCGAACCCGGGTCCTCTGAAAAAGCAGTCGGTGCTCTTAACCGCTGATCCATCTCTCCAGCCCCATATTTTATTTTTTTGAAACAGGGTTCTGCCACATTGCTCAGGCTGGCCTTGAACTCCTGGGCTCAAGTGTTCCTCTTTCGTCAGCTTTTTAGGCAGTTAAGACTACAGGCCAGAACTATTTCTGTGGTGTGGTCAGCCTTTGCTACCTTTTGCCATCTAAACCTATCAGCTCTTACTTTAAAAGGCAAAGCCAAAGCCAATTTGGCGCTGGGGCTGTGGTTCATTTGGTAGAACCTGGTTCTCCTGCACGCTCACACTTGTCTATAATCCTAGCACGTGAGAGGTGCAGGCAGGAGGGGCAGAAGTTCAGGTTCATCCCTGGCCAGTATGGAGTCTGACATGAGGTCAGCTTGAGTCAGAGATCCTGTTTGAAAACAAGTACGCAGGCAAGCAAACAACAACAAAACTGAAGTGGATTTTGAGCAGCAGAGGGCTTAGGAAGGTGTGAGGCGGGTCCGCTGTTCTCCCACCAGGCAGAGTACAGAGCAGGCTCCCTGCTTCTGCGACTGTAAAGGCGAGGCATGCGGCATGAGGGCCCATGAAGAGCTAGCCAGAGGCAGCACTGATGACAGAGGAGGGGTGCCCCTGGAGCTGGTTCTTGGAGCCAAGGCTGCTCAGAACACTCCACACACTTTCATAATGATTTCCTTTGGTCTCTGGGATCACAGCAATTTCCATCTCAGGTAGAACTTGCTGCCAACTCCATTTCATAGAGGAGGCTACTAAACTTCAAGGTAGTCAGAAATGTTTTGGCTTCAGTTTCTTGCTTGGCACATGTCTGGCTCTCAGTGGCTGATTGAGGAACGGCAGAAGCAGGATCACCAGAGGATGGATGACTGACAGGTGCTTGCTTGGGGTAGGGGCCCTTAGCTTACAGAGTCTGCCCTGACTCAGCCTCACCTCATTTTGCTGCCTATGGGGGTGGTGCAGGGCTCAGCCAGGGAGTCCTTGAACTGAGCACACAAGCTGTGTTCCGGGCCCTTCCACACCTGAAGTAGCCAGTGCCTGGGAACTGTCATTCCCTGCTCTGACATGTCAAGGCATTCTGGCTGGTCAGGCTGACTCAGCTGCTGAGGCATGGAAGCCAGGGAGGATGTAGGGAAAGGTCGAGAAGCTGCAGGAACACACAGGGTGAGCAGCCAGGCATAGAAATCCTAACAATGGCAACAATGCCCTGCTGCACCCTCAAGGCTGTGCTCTTCACAGGGTGCTTTCCTGGGCCTTTGTGCCCTTAATTCTCACACAACACCCCAGGGAGAAAGAGAGACAAGAAAACTGTCACCAGCCCCTTGCTCATGCTGGGGGAGCTCAGGGCAGTAAAGCATGAGGGGAGGCCTAGGTTGGAAAAACCCACCCTCTGCCATCCACCTCTGCTACCCTAAGTGTGGACCACCCACTGCAGAGTGGGATGTGGCACCCCGGCTGCTTAGAAACCAGTTTCAAGGCAGGCATGGTGGTGATTCTCTGTAACACTAGCACTTGAGAGGAAGAGGTGAGGGCAATCCTAAGTTTGAGGCCAGCGTGGGCTACACAGAGAGACCCTGTCTCAAAAAACTGGGGGTGTTGGGGGGCAACCTCAGACCCTACCCAGGCTTACTGTATCTAATAAGATCCCCAGGGGCTGGGCTGTATTTCAATAGTGGTTGAGTGCTTGTCTAGCATGCAGGAAACCCTGGGCTTGATCCCCAGTACCACAAGAACTAGGTGTGGTGGCACAAGCCTGTAATCCCAGCCCTTGCAAGGTAGAGACAGGAGGATCAGAAGTTCAAGGTCATCCTTGGGTATATGGATTTTGAGACCAGCTTGGGCTACATGAGGTCCTGTTACCAAAAAAGTAAAAACAAATTATTTCCAGGGCATCCAGCACGTGCTAAAACTAAACTGAAGAGTCACCTGAGCCCCCTTTCTTCTCAAGTGTTTGTTAGCTATCGGTTTCTTAGCCTATCTGGTTCTAGGCATTTTTCTAAAACACAACAGTTGAGGCCCAGATAGGGGATGGGACAAGGCCTGTGACAGAAGCAGGAGCAGTCGCATTTGTCTCGCAGAACAGTTCTGGGTCCATCATACTGGCTTATTGACCCACGTGAAAGCCAGTGGGTCTGCTTTCCTCCCTCCTTGTTCCCCACCCCCAGAGCTCAAGCCTTGGGCCACCCACAGATGCGGTCCCCGTGCCTGTTCCCTCGCTTCCATTCTCTTAAGGCGAGCTAGAAGACTTCGAACCTTGTGCTCCCATCGAGGTCTTGTGTGGGAGGGTAGGCACCCTGGGGCCAGCTATGCACTGTCACAGAAAGGCAGGCCAGGGCTCCTACCATCTCTTCCTTCCCTCTTAGGACTTCCTGCCTAAAGGGGAGAACAGGGGAACCCCAGCTTTAATACTGTAGAAGTCTGTGGTGGTGGTGGTGGTGGTGGTTGGGGGGCGTCTTATAAAACGTTTACTTCAGTACTAAGTATGGAAAACAGCCAAATCTCTGTGTTAACCTGGTTATGATTGCCCCAGTTCAAGGTTCTCACTGTATGCTAAGTGTGACGCCTGTGGGTAAAGAGACTCCCAGGTCAGCTTGGAGCCTGGATCTTCCCGCCTCCAGCTGATTCCCTTCTACTTGTGCTCCATGGAGGCCAATCAGGATGTTACTCATTTCCCTCTAAGAAGCCAGCTCAAAAAGGCCAGAAGAGACTCCCTCTTTACCCTTCCTTGTTAAAGAAATGCCAACTCCTCCCATGAGGAGGAAGCAATGTATTTTGTTTCTGCATACTCAGGCAAAGAGCAGACTTACAGCCAGCCCAGAATGACTGGAGAGTGTGTGCGTGTGCGTGTGTGCGTGTGTGTGTGCGTGTGTGTGTGTGTGCGTGTGTGCGTGCGTGTGCGTGTGTGTGTGCGTGTGCGTGTGTGTGTGTGCGTGTGTGTTGCATGTGCGTGTGTGTGCAAAAACGTGTGTGCATGTGTATATATGTGTGTGCGTGTGCGTGTGTGTGTGCGCGTGTGTGTGCGTCTGTGCGTGGTGTGCGTGTGTGCGTGCGCGAGTGTGTGTGTGCGTGTGGTGTGTGTGATGACGAGGGCGTGTGATTGTGTGCGTGTGTGTGTGCTCGTGCGGTTGTGTGTGTTCGCGTGTGTGTGTGCGGTGTGTGTGTGTGCGTGTGGTGCGTGTGCGTTTGTGCGCGTGTGTGCGTGTGTGTGTGTGTGCGAGTGTGTGCGCGTGTGTGCGTCTGTGTGCGTTTGTGTGCGTTGTATGTGGCGCGCGTGCGTGTGAATGTGCGCGCGCGCAGTGGTGTGTTGCGTGTGTGGTGTGTGCTGTGTGTGCGCGTGTGTGTGTGCGTGTGGTGCGTGTGCGTGTTTTCTTTGTGCGCGTGTGTGTGGTGCGTGCGTGTGTGCGTTGTGTGTGCGTGGTGTGTGTGTGCGTTGTGTGCAGATACCTAGCTATCTTTTTATCTTTGGACCTGAGGTACACCATGGTCTAGAGAAATACCAGAATCATCCATCAGGTAAGTCGTTTTTTTTTTTTTTTTTTTTTTAAAATAAAAGCGCCAAGGGCTCCAGGAAGGCCTAGAGAGCTCCTGTTCCATGTTAGACACAGACCTGCCACCTAACCTTGCATTAGGGGGCCAGCTGGGAGAAGGAATGAACTTCTCCTTGTATTTCATTTGGTGTTTAGAAATGCCTTTAGTGTGATGAAAAGCTCTCTCAGATCCCTCAGACTGCTGGGGGGAAGTATTTAAAAGCAGTGTCTATGTAGAAATACCCACCCAGCCACTCACTGAACCCTTTTAAACTATACCTCAACCTTCCAAGGTGCGGCATTAATCCCTTCCAGGTACCTCTTTAAGAAGAGGGCTGCGCACCAGTGCTAGAATCCTCCAACAGGAGGTGGCTCCCCAGTTCCCAAGGTACAGAACAGGGAGAACAGCCTCTCTGCCCACTTCTGACTTTGGAGCATCCCCTCAGGTCCTTCGGCAGCTGCTTGGACTCTTTGCATCTGGCTGGAATCACTTTTCTTCATTCAGCGCTTTTTAATGTCTTGCTTCTGAAGGGAATGGTAATGGAGTGGCAGCACAGCCTTTGGGAACAGATGAGGTGGTGACCAGGCCACTGAGGGAGGCGCTGTGCAGGGTCCCCAGTTTGAGCCACTCAGGCCAGGAACAGGAAAGAGTGCGAACCGAGTGCAGTTCTACGCTCTGTCCTGCCAGGGGACCCCCAGTTCCAGCTCTGTCCTGCCGCCGCAGATCAGCCTCCTGGAACCTCTGTTTCTGCTGCTGTTTAAGCAGGCAAATGCTGCTAGTTATCACTGCTAGTGATCCATAATTCCAAATTATGCTAATTCAAATGTGAGAGTATGTTCCAGAATCTTCATGTGTCATCCGATGTAGCCCAGGTTGTCCTCTAACTCACAAATCATCCTGTCACAGTCTCCTCCCAAGTGCTGGAATTATAGGTATGTGATAGAAGGCCTGACTCTTGGAAGTCCCTATTTATTTATTTATTTATTTATTTATTTATTTATTTATTTATTTAATGTGTATGTGTGTGTATGTGTGTGTGTATCTCTGTGTGTGCTATGTAAGTGCACCAGTGTATGCAATGCCAGGGGAGACCAGAAGAGGACATCAGATCACCTGGAACTGGAGTTGTAGATGGTTATTATGCCATGTGGGTGCTGACAACTGATTCCAGGTCCTCTTCAAGAGCAGCCAGTGCTCTTAATCACTAAGCCATTTCTCTAGCCCTGGCACCCGTGCACCGTAGAGAAACACAGTTTTCTATTTAGTGGGTGGTTTCTGTGAAATAGTAAAACAAATAAAATTTATGTTTCCATTTATCTTGGAAAAAAGGACAGGGTTCCAAAGTCAGTTGTCTAGAGAGGTTATTTATCTAAATGATTCTCTAGTAAATGACAATATCTGAATTATTTATTTATCTTAAAATTCTGTTTTTAATTGTGTGTGCACATCTTTGTGAGTGAGGCAACGCCCTTGAAGGCCAAAGGAGGCCACTGGACCTTCTGGAGCTGCAGGACATGCAGTACATGCAGTACATGCAGTTACAAGCTTCCAGGCATAGGTGCTGGAAAGTGAACTAGGATCCTCTGGAAGAGCACCAAATGCTCTTAACTGCCGAGTCATCTATCATCTATCTATCATCTATCTATCTATCATCATCATCACCATCATCATCTATCACCTATCAAATGATGACCTGTCTATCTATCACCTATCTTCATTATCATCTATCATCTATCATCTATCTTATCTATCTATCTATCTATCTATCTATCTATCTATCTATCTCTATCTATCTATCTATCATCATCATCACCATCATCATCTATCACCTATCAAATGATGACCTGTCTATCTATCACCTATCTTCATTATCATCATTATCATCTATCATCTATCTTATCTATCTATCTATCTATTTATCTATCTATCATCTATCATCATCGTCATCATCATTATCTATCTACCTACTTACCTACTTACTTACCTATCTATGAGACAGGGTTTCACTCTATAGCCCACGCCGACCTGGAACAACTTACTCTGTAGCCCTGACTAGCCTTGGACTCCATCTTCCTGCCTCTGCTTCTGCAGTTTTGCCACCATGTTTGGCTCTCTGTTTAATAAAGACAAAGGCCTTATTTAAAAAAAAATAGTCCTGGGAGTATATGCATCAAGCATATTTCGTGAACTTTGCTGCTGGAATAGTGAACATTATCAGGCCTTGAATATGTAAATAAACTGGGCCTGCTTTTCCATGGCAACAACCCAAAAATGTCCTTTGTCTCCATATGATACCTCTTACACACTTCTTTAATACTTAGCTTTTAAACATATGGTGCTTTTTTTTTTCTCCTATAACATTTACTGGGAAGTGTTTTGTTTTTTGAATGCTAGGTTATGTTCAGGTCCAGTATTCAAAAGATGAGTGGGCAAGCAGACTATCTACACCAGAGGGCAGTGAGGGGCTCCAGCCCAAACACTTTCACAAACATAGAGCTGGTACAGGATTTCTATTGCATTCTCTAGTCTAGTCACTCAGAAACTCTCCTTTAGGTCAGTGGCTTACCATGTCCACCCCAGATGTCTGAGGGACTCATCACACAGTCCCACAAGGTACAGTGGACTGGACCATGGGGATTCTAACCATGGTTAGGGCATATCTATGTGCAGGTAAGAGAGTCGGGGTGATCTGGGTGGTTGGCAGGAAACCCTAGGCTATAAGAAAATGGCCTCTGGTCTGGGGGACATTTCCTGGACCTCTCTAATGAGAAAAAGCAAGCTGGGCAAGGTGGCATCTAGCTGTAATCACAGAGGTTAGGAGATAGAGGCAGGAGGACTGGAAATACAATATCATCCTCAGCTACAGAGCAAGTCTGAGGGCAGCCTGGGCTACATGAGACCTTGTATAACAGAAACAAACAAACAAAAAAAGCAAAACAAAACAAGACAAAAAACTACCTAGGTTAGACAAGCCTGTGAATGTCCCCTCACTGTTGTGGCAGGTTAGGTGGCACAGTACAGTCCCTTGGGCAGCTGGATACTATAAAGGAAAGCAAGCTTCTTTGGGAAACTGTGGGCCACCTCGTCCTTCCTTGATGCCTTCTGGTGGTGGTGGTCCTCCTCCTCCTCCTCCTCCTCCTCCTCCTCTTCCTCCCCTCCTCCTCCTCCTCCTCCTCCTCCTCCTCCTCCTCCTCCTCCTCCTCCTCCTCCCTCTCTCTCTCTCTCTCACTGCCTTCAAGCCTCTCCCAAGCCTTCACTCCATTCTGCAACTGAAAGTTTGGTGCATGTAAGGGATTTAGCCTGTGCTGGTGAAGACCGTTGAGTGGACAGGATGTAGAATCTTCTAGTAGACAACACTCTGAGAAGGGAGGCTCAGCCCTAACTGTAGGTGGCGTCGTTCCATGCATGGACTGGAGTCCTAGAAAGCAAGCTGAAGGCCAGCCTTCCCAGCCACGGACACAATGTAACCAGCTACCTCCTGGAAGTGCTCCCAGGACTACCCTCCAACTGTGAGCCAAAATAAACCTTTCCTTCCTCAGGTTGCTTCTGCCAGTTACTTTGCCACAGCAATAAGAAAAGTTATCAAGGCCTGGTCTACAGGGAAAGTTCCAGGCCAGCCTGGTCTACAGGGCGAGCTCCAGGCCAGCCTGGTCTACAGGGTGAGTTCCAGGCCAGCTGGGGCTACAGGGAGACTCTGTCTCAAAACCACCAAAAAAGCAATTAATTAATTAATTAATTAATATATTAATTAATTAATGAATGAATATAAACCTCTTCTTTCTATGTACTGCTGTTCCTTGGTGAGCTTCCCAATGCCAATATTACATATACCATCTACATGCAAGTGACTTCCAAATCTTTATGTCCCACAGTTCTCTCTTGGGCTCCAAACGCAAATCCATAGGAGATGTCTTCTCATGAATGGATGTCCCACAGATGCCTTTTCATGAATGGATGGATGTCCCACAGACGCCTTCCTATGAATGAATGGATGTCCCACAGATGCCTTCCCATGAATGAATGGATGTCCCACAGATGCCTTCCCATGAATGAATGAATGGATGTCCCACAGACGCCTTCCCATGAATGAATGGATGTCCCACAGACGCCTTCCCATGAACGGATGTCCCACAGACACCTTCCCATGAACGGATGTCCCACAGACGCCTTCCCATAAACGGATGTCCCACAGACGCCTTCCCATAAACGGATGTCCCACAGATGCCTTCCCATGAACGGATGTCCCACAGACGCCTTCCCATGAACGGATGTCCCACAGACAGCTTCCCATGAACGGATGTCCCACAGATGCCTTCCCGTGAACGGATGTCCCACAGACGCCTTCCCATGAACGGATGGCCCATAGACGCCTTCCCATGAATGGATGTCCCACAGACACCTCTAACTGGATGGCTGGGGAGTATTATCATTATTTTGTTCCCTCCAGATTCATACTTTCCCTCTCAGAAGTGGAAGAGAGCACTCTTCTCACCCATGTCCACCAGCCTTGTCCCTTCTACCATCTGGCTGGTCAGTAAGTACTGTGCTTCTTACTTCTAGGTTCTCTGGAGAATGTCCTTTGCTTTTTGTAGCATTGGCTTTAGACTTGGTTCTCACTGGGATCATTGCAAAGATCTTTTTATTTTTTTTTTGGTCTTTTCAAGACAGGGTCTCCTTGTAGCCCCAGCTGCCCTGGAACTCACTCTGTAGACCAGGCTGGCTTTGAACTCACAAAGATCTGCCTGCCTCTGCCTCCCAAGTGCTAGGATTAAAGGTGTGCACCACCATGCCTGGCCGCAAAGATCTTTAAACTAGCTTTTGTGCTGCGTTAACATGGCTTCCCTTCAAACTCTTCTTATGACCACCATAACCTTTTTCTATGATGCGAGTCATAGCACGTTACTCATCTGTCCTTAGGATGAAGACTGGTCTGCCCACCAGCTCTTCAGACTCTGCCCCACCTTCCCCCCTGCCTTGATAATGTGGCTCAACTGGGCCAGTCTGCTACTTCCGGGTCTGACCTAGGTCTTCTGACAGCCCCGAACACTGTAGGCTTGCTTTCTAGGTCATACCATGGTTCATCAAGCTAATAGCACCTGGGATGGTGGCTGGGTGGAACATTTCAGATGCAGAGGCAGGGGTGAAGGTGGGGAGCAGAGTCTGAAGAGCTGGTAGGCAGACCAGTCTTCACCTAAGGACTGCTGCTGGGCACTCTGACCAAAGACAGGATTAGGAACAGAGCAAGAGCAGTTGTTTCTGGTCCGTCCTTTCCAGGAGACTGTAAGTCCCTGAAGGACAGACAGCATCTGTTCTTCTCCCCCTGTGTAGCCTGGTACCAGTTCCTGGTACCTAGCTATAAGGCAAGGAGGAAATCAAGGTTGGACAGGAGAACTGTGATGCCAGCATTCAAATACTTGAACATTTGAAGAATAGTTGTTTGTTTATTTATTGTTTTATTTTATGTGTATGAACATATTGCCTGCATGCATATGTGCAATGCCCGAGGAGGTCAGAAGAGGGTGCCACATTCCCCTGGAACTGAACTTAGAGATGGTTGTTAGATGTCATGTGGGTGCTGGGAATCAGACCTGGGACCTCTGCAACAGCAATCAGTGCTCTTAACAGCTGAGCCATTTCTCCAGCCCCTTTGTTTGTTTTGAGACAGGGTGCCACTGTGTAGTTCTAGTTTCCAGGAGATGGGACAAGCTTCCTCCCACAGCCTTGAGTCTCAACCACTGCACAAGCTCCTCTGGGATGCCTTCCTGTGGTCCCCCAAACCTGCCCACTGTGCCCCGCCCTTCTACCTGCTACCCCAACACAGCACATTTGAGTTGTAGGGAAGGGATCTGCTCTGAGTCTTTCCTGGCTCAGTCTGTACACACTTGGTGCTGTTTCTGTATCTGCAGAGCCTGCGAGGCACTCTGGGAAAGGCGATTGTGCCGGGTTTGGAGTCCTTGTTCTGTCACGTATGAACTGTGCCATCTGGGCAAACTGTTCACCTTTCTAGGCTTACTTTATTAATTTGTAAAATGGGAATAACCAAAAAATGTTGGTTTAAATGCATAAGCTCAGAACAGGACCTGGAACCTACTAAATGCTTCAGTGAGCTACATCCCTCTGGCTCCTCACAGCACCCATGACACTCTTCCTGGTTCAGGTCTGAACTGACTGTATTAAGCCAGAGAATTGGACTCAGAGACCAGGACATTGGACATTTTATATAGTATTCTTTTCAGGTCTCAAACAAAACGTTTCTCCTTCTTTTTCTTTCTTTAAAATTTTTATTTCCCTCTGCTTACTATTTTTTTTTTCCTTTTGGTCTTTTTTGAGACAGGGTTTCCTTGTAGCCCCAGCTGGCCTGGAACTCAATATACAGATCAGGCTGGCCATGAACTCACAGAGATCCACTGGCCTCTGCCTCCCAGGTGTTGGTGTTAAAGTTGTGTGCCGCCATGCCTAGCATCTCTCTGCTTTTTAAAAATGTAATATTTGGGGCTGGAGAGATGGCCTAGCGGTTAAGAGTGGCATCTGCTCTTGCAGAGGACCCGGGTTTGATTCCTAGCACCCACATGGCGGCTGAGAACCATCTTTAACTCCAGTTCCAGGGGAATCCGAGACCCTATTCTGACTTCTGAGGCATTGCATGACACAGGTGCACAAACCTACATGCAGACAGTACATTCATACACATAAAAATAAATAAATAAAATTAAAAATGTAATATTTTTATTAGTTCTTTAAGAATCTCATACATGGATGGAATGCATTTTTAATATAATATTCACCCCCCAACTTCCTCAAGTCCTTGTCTAATGTTCTTTTTTAAAATCTCTAATAGTTCAATTAGGTGTTTTACATTTTTTGTAGGGCACAGAAGAAGGTATACTGGGGCTGTAGAAGAATAATAGAAGAATTATGAAAAACTTCTTGGTACCTAGGGGTGGGAAAGATTCAACATAAGGGCACAGGGACCACAAGTATAGTCAAGACCTTAGCTGGCCTCGGGAGGTGGGAAGTTCTTTCTTGAGAATCAGCCCTCCCACTACTAGAAACTACAAATGATGGAAGCCTCCCCTGTCCTCAGCACACGTTCATCACAGAGGAAAAAGCCACTGCCATCCATGACTTGGGACCTTGGGGAGGAGCTGTGGGGGACGCAGTCACTCAGCAGAGGCTGAAGCTGCGACCTCCATCCTCCAATTTGTGCCACTGTCAGCCCACTACTGGTGTGACATGGCCCAGGGCTGGGGATTACAGTTCTGGGATCACAGGACGGGACCACCACTCTAGCTCACAGGAAGAAGACCACAGCTCCAGGCTCACAGGAGAGGACCACAAGTCCAGTTCACAGAAGGGGACCACAACTGGCCCACAGGAGGGGACCACAGTTCAGGCTCGTGGGAGAGAGCTCCAGCTCCAGCCCAAAGGAGGGGATCATTCTCCTTGGTTCTTCAATCACACTGAAATGACCCAACGATCAAAGGAAGTATTTGCTTCTCTGAGGAAATACAAATGGCTGTGAATTATATCACCTCTTCTTGACTGGAAAGTCAGGAGAAAAGTTCACAACATCTGCAGAGACCAGTGTTCCTCACCCCTGCTAGTGGCCTCTGCAGACCTGCTGAGTCAACCTTTGACTTCAATGAAGACTGTGGCACCTACACCACTGTTACCTCCTCAATCACCCAACAACTGGCAGGCAAGTGTGATGCTCAGGGGCAGGACTAAACTCGGCTTTGACTGGTGAGATGGCTCCGCACGGCAACCTGAGTTTGATCCCAGGGCCACATGCTGGAAGGAGAGAACTGAAAACTGATTCCTGTAGGTTGCCCTTGGACTTCTCCATATAACACATGTGCACAACACACACACACACACACACAAACACACACACACACGCACACACAGAACTGATTCCTGTAGGTTGCCCTTGGACTTTTCCATACAACACATGTACACAACACACACACATACACAAACACATACAGAGTAAATAAATCAAATGTATCACACCAGTGACTCTGACTTTCATCCCAGCAAGCCTAGACCTTGACATGGTGAAGTTGGCACATACGGTATTTTAAGTTTAGAAACCTCACACTTCCACCACGAAGCTTTCGTATCTGCCTAGCTCTCTCATATCCTTATTCGTACTAGCAGTACTGCCCGACCTCTCTGAGCCTGCCAGCCCTTGCTGGCATCTCAACACCCTGGCTTCCTCCTTGCAGCACTTCCTATCTATCCTATTCTAGAGTTCAGACCTCACGGTCAGTCTGTTAACACCTGCACCAACCATCCCTGCCCTGGCCCTTCTCCTTGTGAAGTGTCTGCCACATTTGCTTTGGCAGGCCCACCTAGAGCATGCCGTCCAACCATCCAGTTTGGTTGCTCAGCCCCAGGGCTGTGGACCTATGCTGGCGAAAACCGAGCACTTGGGGCACCTGGCACCACAGAAACCTATCAGCCGGACCCTCCTTGCTCTCAGCCTTTATTTAGTCTTTCCATTTCTTCCTGGTTGCTTCCCTCCTTTATTTCCCTCTCTTCTTAAGCCCCCCAAACTGTCACTATTCTCTCCTCATTCTTGGCAGATGACCTACCAACTAACTGCCTTTGGGATTTCTTTTCTAGTTCTTTCTTTTAAAGATTCAGAAGTCTGTGCATCTTAAAAGTAACTTGGTGTAGGAGTGACAAGCCCAGAACAGTGCCCCTAAAGAATCTCCCAGCAGCCAGCCAGGCATAGCAGAGCCTCCTCTGATGACAGAAAGCAGGAGTGTGTGTGTGGGGGCTGGGCACCAAAGGGTCATTCTGCCCGCTTCTCCTTCCCAAAGAACACACACTATAGTGTGTTTGATTTTGCCCTTGTCACTTCTGCTTTGCATCAGGTAGCTGGTGCTGTGTATGTGTGCTGAGTGGTGTCCAGTGATGATGACGGAAGGCAGGCCCCTGCCCCAAGTGCAGGATTATAATCCGGTTCACTCTGTGCCTCCCCAAGATGAGAAGGGACAGGGCAGCCATGGCTCCTGTAAGAGGGGCTGTGTGTGTCTGTGTGTGTGTTTGTGTGTGTTTGTGTGTCTGTGTGTGTCTGTGTGTCTGTGTGTGTCTGTGTCTGTGTGTCTGTGTGTGTCTGTCTGTGTGTGTCTGCTGTCTGTGTCTGTGTGTCTGTGTGTTATCATTATTGAACAGGAAATGCCTACCTAGAGTGGCAAGCAGGGCTGGCCTGACAGCCATCTTGGGATGGTTGCTGTCTTCCTTGCTCCTGAATCTCTTCCAGCCTCATCTGTCTTCCTCCTTCCCTTTTAGTCAGCCTCCGATACACTGTACTTCCTTCCACTGTGAGGTCTTCAGAGCTCTGCTTTGCCCTTCTTTTGGTCTCACTGTAAACAGAATGTCTTCTGGGAGGCCTTCTCTGTCCTCCCCAGTTAGGGCAGATATGCCTGCACCTTCTCTGTCAGTGCAGAACATAGTCCACTGTCAGGGCTGCCTTATCACCCCTTCCTCTCTTAGAACACAAGCCCCACAAGGGAAGAGATATGGCCCTGCTGGGCCCTCTGCGGGTCCTCAACATTTAGGACCTACTTTCTTTAATGTCGTGTATTAGTCTCAGAGAACAGAGCAGGAACATCCATGCACAGAGGGAAGAAGTTCTCAGTGAAGACACAACTGGGCCCAGGGGGAGCCAGGGGCACCCAGGGCGGTGTCCTGTGTGTGGCTTTAGCCCTCAGCATGAGGTCTTGGAGGAAGAAGTCTATGTTTCTGATAAACGTAAGAGACTGGCCTTTCAAGGACAAGGGGATTTAATGTCTTAAGGATGATCACGACAGGTGAACTCAGGCTCCTCTAAACAGAGGTTTGCATAGTCTGGCTCCTTATGGGCATCACAAGGCCTCTCGAGGCTCTGCTGCAGGGCTCGCTTGGATTGGAGCATTGTGCTAGTCCCTGGCAGCCTCTTCTGCCTGTTCTCTAGGCTCTTGACCCAAGTACATCTCATCTGGCCAACTGCATACAAGCTTACATCCATCTCCATCCAGAATAGAATAGTACGACTTTAATCCAGGCACCCCACAGAACCCCAGACCCTGTGGAAAGACAGGGGAAGGGAGGGGGTGGGCAGTCCAGGCAGAGACGTGTCCATGGAAGCTGCGCTGGGTGCAGACACTGACACAGATTCAATTCTCTTTCTAGGCAAAATGCCCAACTGGCACTGTTTTCAGGGGAATTAAGCAGCTTTTGACTTGGACGGAGGATAATCGCAAGTTCCTAGAGGATAACGTTGGGAAGGGAATTGTCAGGAGAGACGTCTGATCACAGACCGGGAGGGGCCTGTGGAAAGATGGTAGTTACCTTGCACCCAGTAGTTTGGAACAAACCTCTACATGCACTTGCATAGCTAACATTCTGCTTGTTTGTATTGTTTTATTTTGTTTTGTAGCCCAGGCTGGCCTTAAACTCCTGATTCTCCTGTCTAGGGCTCTGTTGTGCTTGGGCTATCTCTGCCAATATAAGAAGCCAGTGTGAAGGTAACTCAGCAATTAGGGGAGGTTCAGGCTGACTCACTGTCTCACTGGCTGTGCCTGAGGTCAAGAAGGACACAAGTTTCTTAGGAACCAAGCCCTGACCTGGGTGTAGTGGTACATGCCTGTAATCCCATCCAGAGATAGGAGGATAGTGAGTTCAAGGCCAGCTTGGACTACATCGTGAGCTCATGGCTAGTGTGAGCTACATAGATAAACTCCATCTCAAAAGACCAAAGGGCTGGCTGGCTGGCTATGGACCTCAGCGGTTAGAGCGTGCCTGGATGCCATGTGAGAGACAATGGGCCTGGGGTCGAAAGATCTGAATCCACCACTGACTAGCTGCCTGTTCCTGTGTGATACCTGACCTTCACAGTCCTCAGCGTCCTCTGTACAATGCAGTGATCTCTGTGCCTACTCCAAGAGCTGCTGAGAACCGAGGGAAACGGCAAGTGGGCCCGCACTCACGCTGGGCACACATTCTACAGTGATGCACTCTGAGAAGCTCAAGGCCTCTTCAGAGGCCACCATGCGCCTGCTAGACTCCTTTTGGAGTAGCTGATTTCACCCCATCATTCCTAGGGCCCTGCAGTGTGGCTTAATCTGTAGACTTTCCTTCTTTATGTCATAAAACCCCTGACTCTGGGGGCTAGAGAGATGGCTCAGTGGTTAAGAACACTGACTGCTCTTGCAGAGGATCCGGATTTGGTTACCAGCACCCACATGGCAGTTATCAACCATTTGTATCTCCAGTTCCAGGGGATCCCATGCCCTCTTTTGACTGCCATGGGCATTGCATGACACAGGTGTACCCACCTACATGCAAGCAATACAGTAATATACTAATACACATTAAATAAAAATAATAAATAAATAAAACATTACAAAAACCATAACTCTGACTCTCATGTTGTAAGATTACCCCACTCTTACCCTTCTTCGTCGTAGGGTGCAGGGCCTGCCCAAGTGAGACTTGAGCCTATCCCCTATCCTTTAGAGACTTGAGGCCCTGTGTCCCCACCACTCTTCACAGTGCCGCACACACCACAGAGGCGCTTCCCCCAGCCAGCCTCTTAGCCCCAAGTCTCGTGACTTCATGCTCTCCTTTGCCTCTCCACTCTGCCACAGCAGACTTGTGATGCAATTACAGTAACTGTAAGCACAGCTCATCTCAGAATCAGACGGCCCCCACCTACCACCACCTCCCTGACTTTCTGGTTCTCTGCCTGTAGGACCCTAACACCAACCAGCCTACAGCCTCACTATAGTCCCTAACCCCTAGATCCTGCCTGGTCTTCGTTGTTCCCCACTAGTCCTCTCCTCCCACCACATTCAGTTGGTTCAGTCAGTCCCTGACACATCCCCTCAGCCCTGCACCCGTATATTCAGTCAGTCCCTTACACATCCCCTCAGCCCTGCACCCATATATTCAGTCAGTCCCTTACACATCCCCTCAGCCCTGCACCCGTATATTCACCTGGTTTCTTCAAATCCAACTACCTACTCATCTGTCCCTGTACAACTACTCAGAGCTTAGAAAAGCATGTCAGGCAGGCTGACCTTAGCTGATGACCACCAGCTTGCAATGCCGTCCAGGCTGCCCTCTACCTGGATTTCCCAGCCAGTCATTTCCTGTCTTCTCTTTGTCCCCAGGCTTTCTCACTCTTGGGTGCAGGCCTAGATTACGACCTCACGGAAAAGGAAGCAATGAGAGGGCAGCTGAAGCACTCCGCCCTTCTCCTGCACCATCGCCTTCTCTCCATCGAGGCACTGTGCCCCACTCGCTCTAGCCAGAGACATGCTAATATTTTTACCATTAATAAAAGAAAGAAAAAAGACCCTCTTGACCCCATTTCCTCCCCCTCTAGCTACTGCCCCATCTCTCTGCCTTTAATCAAAACTCCTTAAAAGAGACGTCTGGACTTGCTGGCTACAATTTCTTTCCTCCCTTTCTCTCTTTGAATCCATTCCAATCAGGTGTTTGCCTTCACCTCGCTCCTGAAACAGTTCTTCCAAAGTTAATGACTGCTGCATTGTGAAATCTCCCTGCAGTTCCTCCGAGATCAGCTGAGCTGGCCCATCAGCAGGTCAAGTGTGCATCTGAGAGTACATTCCTCTTCTTATTTCACTTCCAGGTCACCGTATGTACCACTGTTCCTTCCATCTTCCTGGTTACTGACTCTCAGACTCTACCTACTCTTGTAATACACCCTTAAAATCTATGTAAATACATATAAGTGTATACCTATCTACCTCTAATCTATCTATCTGTCTGTCTATCTATCATCTATCTATCTATCATCTATCTCTCTCTCTATCTATCTATCTATCTATCTATCTATCTATCTATCTATCTATCATCATTTATCTCCCATCTGTCTATGCCTACAGCACCTGGTCTTCCCAAGTGGCCTTTCATTGAAGTGATAACAGGCCTCATCTTGCTTTGCTTCCAAGATCAGACAAAGGTATGTTCATCTAGGTATGTTCAGAGAGGTATGGCCATAGACAGCAACTGCTAAATGTCCAGGTTCCCAAGTTTCTGTGCTAAGCTTTGATCTGCTCAACGAAGTATTAAAAAGCCAAAACAGTTTGAGTTACACAAGCAAAAAGCTATTTTATATGGGCATGTATGAAAATATCATAATGAGGGGCTGGAGAGATGGCTCAGTGGTTAAGAGCACTGACTGCTCTTGCAGAGGACCTGGGGTTCGATTCCCAGCACCCACATGGGGGCTAAGAGCCATCTTTAAGCCGGGCGTGGTGGCACACGCCTTTAATCCTTGCACTTGAGAGGCAGAGGCAGGCAGATTGCTGTGAGTTCCAGGCCAGCCTGGTCTACAGAGTGAGTTCTAGGACATCTGGGGCTACAGGGAGACCCTGTCTCAAAAAAAAAATCATAATGAAACCAATATAATATACATATACACATATTTTGGAGATAGGGTCTCATTATGTGGCCGTGGCTGGGCTAGAACTCTCTGCATAGACCAAGGTGACCTGGAATTCATTGAGTTCCAGCTGGCTCTGGCTCTTGAGTGCTATGATTAAAGAGATGTACCGCCGGGCGTGGTGGTGCACGCCTTTAATCCTAGCACTTGGGAGGCAGAGGCAGGTGGATCTTTGTGAGTTCAAGGCCAGCCTGGTCTACAGAGTGAGTTCCAGGACAGCTGGGGCTATAGGGAGACTCTGTCTCGAAAAGACCAAAAAAAAAAAAAAAAATAAAAAAAAAAAAAAGAATGTAAAATGATGTGCCACATCTGGCCTACATGAATTTTACCTGATATGTTCTTATAATAACCCCAAAACAAACAAAAAAAACAAAAAAAACAAAACACATTAAAATTGACGCAAAGGCCTTTAGCTTGCCAAGGGAGCTAGATCCTATGTTCCCTCCCTCCCTCTCACATTCAACCATTTTTCCTTTCTGCAGTTGGAGCCCTGGCTGCGGGGTTCTCAGTGACTCGCGCCCAAGGTACTTACCTTCACATGGTGTTCTCAGTGACTGGGCCCAGGTCCACCTCTTCACTGGGTTACTCAATCCACTGGGCCCAGCTTCATTAACTGGTCCGTTCTCAGTGACATGGGCCCAGGCTCTCTACATCTTCAACTGGTTCTCAGTCACAGCGCCAGGACCATTCATTCACTGGTTCTCAGTCACTGGAAGTACCTAAACAATGTTACCGCTTCTTTCCAAGCCTTCCTTCACTGGTTCTCAGTCACTAGCCACCCAGGCCATTTCCACCCTTCACTGGGTTCTCAGTCACTGGGCCCAGGCCCTTCCTTCACTGGGTTCTCAGTCACTGGCCCAGGCCCTTCCTTCACTGGTTCTCAGTCACTGGCCCAGGCCCTTCCTTCACTGGATTCTCAGGTCACTGGCCCAGGCCCTTCCTTCACTGGTTCTCAGTCACTGGCCCAGGCCCTTCCTTCACTGGTTCTCAGTCACTGGCCCAGGCCCTTCCTTCACTGGTTCTCAGTCACTGGCCCAGGCTCTTCCTTCACTGGGTTCTCAGTCACTGGCCCAGGCCCTTCCTTCACTGGTTCTCAGTCACTGGCCCAGGCCCTTCCTTCACTGGCTTCGAAGGTGCTCTAGGTTGAAGGAGAGGTTAACACTAGTATCACAGCAGCAAGTCAGATCAAGGGCAAGGGTAGGTAGCTACCACCATCAGAGTCTGTGCTCAGGCTGAGCACTGCGCATGGCCACCTTCCACACGTGCCTCAGAAGAACCCAGCCAGGAGGCAGGAAGTCCCAAGGAACGTGTGTAAATTGGAGAATCAGACCAGTTTTTGCAACTCTTTTTTTGAGAGCAAGATGTTTATCTTCAGCTTCCTAAGAGATGAGGCATGAAGGGGCTGCCAGGAAGGACAGAAGCCAGGCCGCGCTTCGCTTCTGTTGCTAAGGGCCCCATTCGGGCTTCCCAATTTGAAGACTGCTAAGAATTTACTTTGCAACAACTGAAAACAAAACAAAACAAAAAAACCCCAAAAAACAAAAATCAAATCAAAACAAAAAAACAAGTTATGTTTCAGGCCACACAGGAAAACATACCTTCCTGGGAAGTATGAAAGGCATTAACTCGGCAGGGTGTGGACGGCAGGCGCCAGGCTCCCACCAGGCTCCCACCAGGCTCCCACCAGGCTCCCACTCGGGCCCCTCTGACAGGTCCATGGCGATGGCGGCCCCCTCCTCTGGGAAGGACCTTCTCTTTCTAGGTTGGGTGGAGCCTCATTCTCAGTTCAGCAAGCTGTACCTCCATCAGCCAACAATGCCAGAGCAACATCTGCTACCCCAACCCTCCTCTTCCCCAAAGAAATGATTAAAAAGTTAAAGAAACACTTCCATATGGAAGACTCCGATCCCAACAGGTCACCACAAGATACTTCAAACACAATAAAACAGGAAGAGCTAAAAAAAGCAAAGAAGTTCACAGAACCCACACGATCTTTTATATAAGAAAAAAAAGCCACCCTGGGTAACTTTACACAGTTCAGAACACAATTTGGCAGTTAAGTATGCCCTTAATCTGCCCAATTTGCTTATTATAGTAAAGGTTTAAAAGAATTTGAGAGCAGTGGCCAAAAATACTGCAATAATCTCTATTCCTAAAGTAAACTTACAAAGTGAATTAACTTCTTTGGCTGAAATATTTCAAAGTTGAAAGTGTTCATCCCCCCCCCCCCCCGCCGCCCCTGACAGAGACTAGCCCCAGGAAAGGCAGAGTCCTTTAAACGTGCAACCACTTGAGTGGACAGATGGTTATTCATCCGACAGCTATTTGCTGGACCCCTTGTAATAAGCGGGATCCAGGGCTGGTCCCTGAGATCCCACATCAAGGAGGATACACAGCCTACCTTTGAGGTGTTTGAACACAGGGAAGACACTGCGGTTCTCAGGCAAATCCACAAGGTGGGCTTGAGTGCGGGCAGCAGGGAGAGGCTGCCACAGCGCCACATAGACCTGGCAGCTCGAGTCCTGGTTCTGGCCTAGCTATGGACATTTTGAGGTGGGGGGGGGGATAGACACTAAAAGACTTTTTAAAAGTGGGAACAAAAAGAAAAAGGGGGGAGGAGTACTACAGCCTCTCCCCTTCTTGTTTCCTAATCCCACCAGTCTTCAGCTCAGGCATCTTAGAAATAACGGTGGTTTTCTTCCAAGAGTGACATGAAGGAGGCAGTTCACGTGGAACCTGGCAAATGAAAAGGTGGGGGCAGCTTGTCAGGAACTGGCAGGTAGATAGATGGCTGGGAGCACTGTGCTGCTCCATTGGGAGGACCTGGGGCAGTGGTGTGCTGTGGGCAGAGGCGAGCCTCTCATCCTGGAGGCTGCAAGCCGACTTCTCTGGCCACCTCCCTTGGGCCTTAAATTGCTTCCTGAGGCGAGGACCCTGGCTAATGGTTTATTTACAACAGGAAGAAGCAATTACCTTGGAGAACACTGAGTCATACACCCCGCTATTAGCGAGGATACCGGCACTCTCTACCAATAACCCCAAGATATATGAACTAGCAACCACTTTGCTTAAAGACAGAGCCATGGCTCCCTTTCCTCCCACTCAGGTGACGGATTGAAATAATGTAAAAGATGGGCAGCAACTGCAGCTTGGAGCAGCAAGTAGAGAGCTGTCTTCAGCTCTGCTGATGTCTCTTTGTGGGGCAGCACACTGTGATACATTCCTGCTTGTAATCTAGTTTCTCCCAAAGACTGGCTGGTGACACTAAAACAGACAATGGATGCAGAAAACCCTTATGGATGGACGGATGAAAGAGCAGCGAGTACAAAGTACAATGCTGGAACGGCGTGAGCTTCCAAACCAGAACCAGACAAGCTACTGGGGAGAAAGTAGCAAGGCCGATACCTGGACAGCCAGGCTGGAGGTGGACATAAGAGGGTAGGTTTCTAAAAGAGTAGAGAATGGGATGGAAGCCCAACGTGCTGATGGGAGGAAGCTGATGAGGAGAGAGAAGCCTAGAGAACGCATGCTGTCTGCTCTAATACTTACTATCCAGGAACTAAAGGCAGAAGAGGTGCAAAAAGCTTAATAGTATTTGTAGTTCAAATTAAAGTGTTCAAAGCTCCGTTATAGAGCAGGGTAATGTATGCAATGACATCTGGGACTGTAATCAGCAAAGCGCTTTCAAGAGCTGCCAAAGCAAACAGCCAAATAACAAATCCACTTTACAGATCATCAATCCGGTCCTGGACTTGCCAAGGTAAATAGTAAAGGCTGAAGTTTGCTTTGCAAACCAGGGAGTTGGGAGTTTAGCAAGGCCTTGATCCAGAGCTGCACCACCAGGGCAAGGCCCCTGGAGCTTCAGGCGTGTAAGGAAGAGCCCTGTAGCACAGCAGCAACAAAGACTAGGCTCCCAGAAGCAGGGCGGGTCTGGAGAGCCATCAACGCAGAAGGCAGCTGTGGCTGCAGGTGCCCAGACCTAGGTGCCCGGCCTGGCAGGACAGGCTGCAGCTTGTGGATTTCAGAGAGGAAAATACAACGCACGGCTCCTGTTCCCTACTTGCTTCCAGGCTTTATGAAAGGCAATCGATTCTCTGGGAACTGGATCAGCCTCTACAGAAAGGAGGTGCAGGCTGCAGCCTGGGTGCTCCCCAGTAATCCGACCCTGCTTCTGAATGTGGGCTGCCCAGGAAGAGCCATGGCTAAGGGGGTCACTACGAAAGTTAGCCTGGAAGGAGGTGGCAGATCCTTTGGTCAGATGCAGTAGTCTAGCATTGGGGAGATAGGGCAAGGAGGTTTTAAGAAATTCAGATTCGAGGCTGGAGAGATGGCTCAACGGTTATGAGCGCAGACTGCTCTTACAGAGGACCTGGGTTCGATCCCCAGCACCCACATGGCGGCTAAGAACCGTCTTTGACTCCAGTTCCAGGGGAATCCGATGCCCTCTTCTGACCTCTGCGGCATTGCACGACACGGGTGCACAAACCTACATTCATACACATAAAAAATAAATAAATAAATAAATAAATAAATAAATAAATAAATAAATAAAAGAAATTCAGAATCTTGGTAAAAGAAGGGTATAAACCAACAGAAGAGTAGGACTTTGTATTCGAGGCCAGAAGGGGTATCCCTTCCATGCCCTGGGAAGAATCAGTGCTCTGATTCTGCAGCACAAACGCCAGGCCTTAGGATGTAAGGGAAGCAGACTCCACAAAGTGGGGCTCCATAATGGGTGTTTTGCCTATGTTAAATAGGTGAGAATAGGGAACTGCAGAGTGATGCGGGGCTGAAGGAGAGGCCCCTTGGCTTGTTCCAGGTGCCCTAGGGTAACAAGATGCCTGTGCTCCTGGGTTGGGTGCAGCCTCAGGCTCCCTCTGACCAACTTCTGCTTAGGAAGCCAGGTGGGCAAAATAATCCCCAGCCTCAGGGCCCTGGGCCACAGGTCACGAACAGGTCAGGCACCTCCTGGGCACTAATACTAGTTGTTGTAATGAGCTATCTCTGCGATACTTAAGTTTAAATACACACAGACACAGACACAGACACAGACACATAGACAGACAGACACACCAATTAATTTTGTGGCTCCTCTTTTGACCTATTATGTGTAAGGCCCAATGACTGAATTTGCTGTTAGCCCTACAGTTTAACTCTGCAACATAGGCTTATACCATCCCATTTTATAGGTAAGGAAACTAAGGCTCAAAGAAATTATGGAACTTGCTCAGTGTCATCCAGCTCAACCTTGTCTCCTACATGCTTTTCTGTGACATCTGAGCAGTGAAATATTGAGCTACACATTCTCTTTCACTCAACAGCTTTCACAAGAGACAGTGTTGATGTGAGCCGGGAAGCCCTTGTTGATGTTCCTACTGTATCATGAGCCTCTGTTTACACATCTGTCTTCCTTGCTAGACTGTGGACATCTGGAGATTATGTCTGATTACCTTTCTGAATCTCTAGAGCTTCTATTGGGGGGTTCGCCAAATGGTACACTGAACTAATATAAATGAACAAGCTGATGAATGCATGCGTGCTGACTCATCTCTTGACCAGGGACACAAAGCACCACAAAGGGTCAAGAACTTGATAGTGCTCCATAGCCTGCCTCACAAAAGGGCCCCATTTTGTTCTGGGTCTCAGTTGGGGTCATGGACAGCAACAGCTCAGTGATAGTTGGTACCCTCTTAAGAATAGAGTTGAATGTGAGACCAGCCCCCAGGAGGCGGAGACGCGAGGAGTGCTACAACTCTGAGGCCAACTTAGGTCATGCAGTACATTTCTGGTCACCCTGGGATAAACATGAGAGACCCTGTCTCAAAAACAAAACCAGAACAAAAATAGTTTAGGTGACGGTGGGCCACAGTCATAAGGGCCTCTGAAGGTGAAGCTCTTTAAGACCACACCACAGCTTTCAGTATGTTACCACAAAAGCTGCCAGTGACCTCTTTGCCCCTCACAAGCAGGGCTCCCCTGGGGAGGAAGTTCACAGCTAGCCTGATGAAGGGAGGAGAGGGGCATGTCTAAGTAGGAAGTTCCTAGTCTCAAGGACACCATATCTGAGATCTGAGTATATTTCAGCTCCACTATTTTAGAGGTAGGTTCCCATGCAATATCTGTTCAAGGAAAACTTTTATCTCATGTCCATAAAGCCCCAGGAAGAGGCCACATGGGTGTTTCTCCACAGAGCCCTTGTGGTAACAGAGCCTGAAAGAGGCAGCTCTCTCCTTCTGAGAGCAGGCAGGGGCTTAGCTCTAGCACTGGTGGGCTGGGTGGTGATTCTGACTCTGCACTTGTCTGAGGCCACCTCACCCTGCTGCTCATGGGAGGTCAGGACCCACATGCCCAGCCAGACACACATATGGAAAAGATTAGCCCAAACAGGCAAACAGGCAGACAAGCAGGAACGACACATGGAAAAGGATGGTTTGGTACAGACCAAGAGGACATTACCCAAACCCAACTTGAGCTCAATTATAGACAGATAGCCCTGTCCTGAGCCCTGGTGAGGGGCTGAGGCTTCGGAAGGGTGCGCTGCACACATGCCACATGGCCATGTGTTCACAGTGACAACACACACCGTGCTGAAAGGATGTGAAGACACGTTCTTTGCTCATGAGCTTTATTCTATTCGCAAAAACTCACTTGCTCTTATGCCAAGGAGTGGGGTATAAGAAGGCTACATTATTTGGACTGCATTACTTTCTTTTAAATTTTTTTTTATTTATTTCTGTATGTGTATGAATGTACTGTCTGCATGCAATTTTGTGCACCCGTGTCGTGCAATGCCGCGGAGGTCAGAAGAGGGTGTCGGATTCCCCCGGAACTGGAGTTCTCCTGGAACTGGAGTTTCAGACGGTTCTCGGCCGCCATGTGGGTGCTGGGGATCGAACCCGGGTCCTCTGCAAGAGCGGTCAGTGCTCTTAACCGCTAGGCCATCTCTCCAGCCCTGGACTGCATTACTTTCCTTGGTGACAGTTGCCTTAAAGACAGTCTGGTCTTATGCCAGGTAATTTCCTTGGACCGTGTGGACAGCCAGGGTTCTCTGGAATAAAGGGATGGGCTTCTGGCTGCTTTCTAATCTTCTTTCTCCTAAAGAAATTTCAGAAGCTTGGGGGTTCACACCTTGCAGATGCTAGTGTGAAGCCTGGAGCATCCTCAGTGAAGTAGGCAACAGGGCTGGCCCTGCCCCTTTCTGAAGGTCAGCAGGAAAGCTCAGGTACCCCTCCAAGCCTGCCTTACTCCTCACCTCTACAATCTCCACCCATCCCCTCTCAAGCCTTTGTTGTTCTAAGACTGCTATAATTTCACGTGTTTTCTGTCTGTCTTTCTGAGAGACCCAGAAGTCCCTGGGAGGCCGGCCAGGGCTTTATGCTTTTCTTGCTGCCATTCACCTCCTGCAGTACGTTTTCCACAAAGACTCAAGAACCAATGGTGTGAATAGCTGCCATGTGCCCTGGCACTCTGCTCCGTGCCCCTGATCCCCCAGGACTCAATGCGCACTCCTAACTGAGAGGGGAACCTGGAGATGGCAGAATGGTCTCCCCACAATTGTGGGATGTCAGAGCTGGCAGAGAACACACGGCACTATGCACTGATTTGGTAAACGAGGAACCTGAGCCCCAGGAAAGTGCTTTGTGTGTGTCAGGCCACCAGCAGGGTGGGTGCTGGGATTAGAACCTGGGTCTCCTCCCTTCCAGGCTGGTGCTGCCTGCATCCTCTGCATCTCCTATGTGCTCCTCAGCATGTGTTGCTGCGGTAACCAGGGAGGCTGGGGCACTCTCAGGACTGAGGTTTGGGTTTCTGTCAGGTGTGTGGGGAAGGCATGCTGATCTCAGGTTTATCACTGGTTTAACCAGTTGGCTACAGATCACACGGGGCCCCTTCCACGAGCTCTCCTGAGAACAGCTTGTGGCTCAGTTGAGTGAGGCTTGCATTTGCTCGTCCTGGGCAGCACAGGAGCGAATAGCAGGAAAAGTCAGAAATTACAGAGTCCACCCCTCGTCCATCAGGGCGGCTAGATGAAATGCAGGCTGCAGTGATTTGTTTATTTGGCAATTTTCCCCACTTATAATAAGCTCCATCAGGGTAGCCCACTTTTTCTCGTTTTCCTTCCTTTTCTCAGACAGAGTCTTACTATGTAGCCTAGGCTAGCCCTGAACTTCCGATTCCTTGTATTTTTGTCTTTTAGGTGCTTTGTACTTTCTATTTCTAGTGTTTTACTATGTCTGAAATCAGGGACAGCTTCCTGGAAGAGTTGGAGGTGAGCTAGATGTCTGGTCTCACAGGGAAGCATGAAGGAAAAATGATGCAATTCAGGGCATGAGACCCTTCTTCCTCCTCCTCAGTGTCATCCAGAAGAGCAATTCTACAGCTCTTCCTCCCTCCTGAGGTTATATATTTAAAAGTGTTACTCTGATTATGAAAGTTATGTTGAGCTCAGTGGTAGAACACTTGCCTAGCAAGTCCAAGACTGCAACAAAACAAACAAAATGACCCAAAGAAAAGTTAGGGTGAGCCTGAGTCTTGCTGTTTTGATGTCTGGATATGGACTCCTGGAGAACATTAGGTTATGAGATAGAATTTTCATATAGGGAGACCAAAGTTGGTGTTGGACGTCCTTCTCTACTGATTTTCACCATATTATTATTTTTCGAGACAGAGTCTCGCTCTGAACTTATCTCCCTCCCCCAGCACTGGGTGACAGAAATCCAATGCCATGGCTAGCATGGGCACTGAGGATCTAAACTGCTAGCATTTTACCCAGGAGCCGTCTCCCCAGCCCAGATGTGTGGCTCTTCCACCAGGACAGCTTGTGTCCTTGCTCTGTCCCTGCCACGAGATGGCACAGACCTCTGCACATCAGGAAGCAGGTCCTTCCCAGAAAACAGATCTTGGCCTTCTAGCTTCCAAAATGGTGAGAAATAAATGTCTGTTAAGAACTGCATCTAGGGCATCCTGCGATACTCCTCTGGGAATGACTAAGACACTAAAAACCATAAAATCTTTTACTCACTATTAGCTGAGTTTTATGCTTAAACTAAATAGTACTTAGGTTTTTCCTTATAGGATCATATTATACAAGTTGCTTTTTACCCACTTTTAAAGAAAATTTATAAAATGCTCTTAGCCAGGTGTGGCGGCCCATAGCTGTATCCTAAGCAGCAGGGCGGCGGGGGCAGAGGGCCTGCCCTGAGTGAGGCTGGCTGCACTAGAGCGTTCAAGGCTGGCCTGAGCTTCAGCAGACTAAGAAAAAGTTCTTAAATCTTTTTTTTATAAAAATTGTTTTTTTGTGGGATTGAATCTAGAGCCTCAGGCAGCTCAGTAAGTATTCTACCACTGAACTACACTACACCCCAGCCCAGAAATATTCTTTTAAAATAGCTTGTGTTTGATTATATACATACACATATAAAGTTTGACAATTGACCTCTTTTTCTAATTATTCTTTTTCCTATATAGTTTATAGGTTGAATATCCTTTATCTGAAAGCCTGGGACCTGAACTACTTTGAATTTTGAAGTTTGTTTGTTTGATTGATTCAAGCTTCTGACATTTAGTTTACCAACTGAGCATCCTTAAAATCCGAAATTTCCTAGGCCAGGTGTGGCAGTATATGTCTTTAACCCTAGTACTCAGGAGGCATAGGCAGGTGGATTTCTATGAGTTCAAGATCAGCTTGGTCTACATAGTAAGTAGCCAGCTGGGGTTGCAGGGAGACCCTGTCTCAAAAAAAAACAAACAAAAAATCTGAAATTTCCCAAGTGTGAATTTTGGATCAGGATGTCAGCCTTTACAGTGGTTTTGCTTACCTCAATACCTTCACTTATATTTTCATAGGACAACTTTCTAGGGATGAATCGTTGGGTCAAAAAGAATGAACTACTATCATGTACCAGTTACTAACGAACTGCATTCAAAACTGTACCCCAGTTTACACTCCCACCTGTAGTATCTCACCCCAAAGCACCCCTTCCAGTAAAGCGACATCCAGGTTAAGCTGCCAAGCTGAGCGTCACCTTCACCTGCATCTCCATCAGCTCGGCCTCCTTTTTGGCTGGATCCATTCCCTCATCTCTAAGTGCCACTGACTTGCCTGGCATCTAATTTACCATACAGTCTCATCACACTTGTAAAACACCACAGATATGTACTATATTAATTGGTAAATCTCTCCTTGACTTTGTAGTCTCATTGCCTTTTTTTTTTTTTTTTTTGACCCACACTATATAGCCCAGGCTGTCCGCATCTCACAGAGATCCACCTGCCTCTGCCTCCTGAGTGCTGGGATGTAAAGGAGTGCATCATCACACACACCTGGTTTTCATTTGCCTTTTCAGGAAGATTTTTCCTTGCTTGTTGAGACAGGGTCTCCTATGTCATCTGGACTGGAACTCTACATCCTCCTGTCTCAGCCTCGTCAGTGACGTCACAAATCATCTTTTTATCATCTTCTGTCCCTCTTTCTCCATCTTCCTCCAAGAAATATCTGCCCAAACACCTCTGCTGTGTAAAGACCTTTAGGTCCAACTGTGGCGTCACCATCTCAACATCTCCTCTAGAAATTAAATGTGTCCAAACTTCCTTTTCCAGATGACTGGCAAATATAGGAATAAAGAGAAATGCATGCACAGGGTGGGAGAAGTGGGGGCCATCTGTTCTTAGCATCTGTCTCCTCCTCTCTGCCCAGCCATGTCTAAGTCCCACCTAATCCGTCTCCTCCTGTGTGCCAGTGACCTCAGCCTAATCTTGTCCACCATCCTCTACTGAACTTCTAGTTTTCTGCCTGCCACAGTCACCCTAAGGACCTTTTCCAGAATCATTATGACCCTCCATCATCATCCTGGATGGAAACATGATTCCCCTCACTCTGAGTTAACGAGTAAGATCCAGGGGCTTTCACTTGTAATCCCAGCACTCTAAAGCCAAGCCAGAAGGACTATGGTAAGTTGGAGGCCAGCTTGGGCTACATAATGAGTTCTAGGCTAGCCTGGGCTATATAGTGAGACTATCTCAAAAAAAACCCAAAATGAAACAAAAGACTAAGATCCAAGTGAGCAACCCCTGCCACACCCCCTTGAGTACCCAGCTCCAGCCACTTCTGGATACTTCTCTTACCTCTCCGCTCCACTACCACTCTTTGCTGACTTAACGCCCCTGCTTGAAATAAGCTTGTACATGATGTCCTTAGAGAAGCTCCCTGAACATCTCTTGCAGACTACATGGACATTTTCCTGCACAATACTTCACTCAATTTGTAATTGCTCATTTATAAGATCACATGAATGGGGCTTGAGAGATAGCCTAGTGGTTAAGAGCACCGACCGCTCTTACAGAGGACCTGGGTTGGATCCCCAGCACCCACATGGCGGCCGAGAACCGTCTGAAACTCCAATTCCAGGAGAACTCCAGTTCCAGGGGAATCCGACACCCTCTTCTGACCTCCGCGGCATTGCACGACATGGGTGCACAAACCTGCATGCAGACAGTACATTCATACACATATAGAATTAAATTAAAAAAAAAATTAAGGGGCTGGAGAGATATCCTAGTGGTTAAGAGCACCGACTGCTCTTGCAGAGGACCCGGGTTCGATCCCCAGCACCCACATGGCAGCTAAGAACTGTCTGTAACTCCAATTCCAGGAGAACTCCAGTTCCAGGGGAATCCGAGACCCTCTTCTGACCTCCGCGGCATTGCACGACATGGGTGCACAGACCTACAAGCAGACAGTACACTCATACACATACAAAAATAAATAAAATTAAAAAAAAAATTAAAAAAAGAATTAAAAAAAGTTAAAAAAAAGATCACATGAATAATGTCTTTTTCTCGCCCTTGACCACATGTTCTGCATGCTCCATGTATCTGAGCAGAGTGAAGTTGCAGTACAGAGCAGCACTTAGCACTTACTTGACGGACGCTGAACTGCTGGATAGAGGGTGTTCACAGAGGCACAGCAGTCTACTGTGCTGGAATGCTTAGCCAGATTTAGTGTGGATTGAGATACTGTGAGTTTTTTTATGGGAAAGGGATTCAGTGTTACTGGGTTTGAACAACAGTCTCTAGGGACCATCCTATCTTGTTTATCCTGTAATAGAAGAAGTGGAGACACCCTTTTCAAAGCTATCTCCTTAGAAAAGCCCTGTTCTGTAGAGCTGTCCCATCGTCATGGTCAAGCTGGCACTCCTGGAATGTAGCCAGTCACTCTTTGAAAAAGAACCCTGTTACTTTAAGATCTTAGTCCCCTGCCTGGGCCATATATCAATGTTCCCTGCTGCCCTGGCTGTGCTGCCTGCTGTTCAAATTTGTCCAATTAGACACAGCCCATGGGGTAGAATTCAGTGTGAAGCGTGCCTGCCACTGACCAAGAATTAATTGGTATGGAAAGCCCTCAGGGAGCCAGGGCAGGTCTGATGGGACCTGATCATCATCCTTAGGGCAGTGGTCCCTGAGGCATGGGGTCATCACCATTCGACCCTAGAGAAGCCTGATAACTGTTCAGGGCAGGATATGGAGAAGCTGCCCCAAGCATGTGTGGGCGAGGGGGAGCATGCCAGTCAGCCCTCAGAGATATAGAGGGGTCACAGACTGTTTTGTTTGGGGGACACAGCTTATAATGGGTTCTAGGGGCCACAGAAACACTCTTTTTTTTTTGGTCTTTTCGAGACAGGGTCTCCCTGTAGTCCCAGCTGTCCTGGAATTCACTCTGTAGACCAGGCTGGCCTCGAACTCACAAAGATCCGCCTGCCTTCCCTCACCTCTTCTGCCAACTGAGATTCTAGTTGGTAGATTCTGACCATGTGACTGTCTATATGACCTGCAGCACTAGCCATAGGCTATATCACAGTCACTTTTTTTTTTTTTTTTTGGTGTTTTCGAGACAGGGTCTCCCTGTAGCCCCAGCTGTCCTGGAACTCACTCTGTAGACCAGGCTGGCCTCGAACTCACAAAGATCCGCCTGCCTCTGCCTCCCGAGTGCTAGGATTAAAGGTGAGCGCCACCACGCCCCGGCAAAACACTCTTTAAAAGTGACTGTGGCGCACGCCTTTAATCCTAGCACTTGGGAGGCAGAGACATAGAGACAGTCACATGGTCAGAATCTACCAACTAGAATCTCAGTTGGCAGAAGAGGTGAGGGAAGGCTTCTACAACATGGGTAAACTGCATGGATATACTAGGAATGGATTGGTTTGTTTACATATTACTACAAGGTCTTTCTATGTATCTCAGGCTGGTCTTGAACTCAAGATTCAGCCCTACCTGGCCTCAAACTTGTGCTAATACTCCTGCTGCAGCCTTTTAAGGGCTGAGATTACAAATGTGCACCACCATGCCTGGCTAATCAGTTTAGCATAAAAATTTTTTCACATCTCACATGCACAGCCAGTTTATTGCAGCTCTCTTCACAATAGCAAGGAGCTGGAACCAACCCAAGTGCCCCTCAACTGACGAGTGGATAGAGAAAATGTGGTACATCTACACAATGGAGTTCTATGCAGCAGTAAAGAAAGATGACATCATGAGCTTTGCAGGTAAATGGCTGGAGATAGAAGACATCATGCTGAGTGAAGTAACACAGTCCCAGAAAAACAAACGATGAGTGGTATCACTCATCTGTGGATGCTAGCACCAATTACCTAGTTGTATGGCAAACTGAGCAACGTCAATGTGATCTGAAAACAATTGTGCTCTTAGAAAAAAATAAAATAAAAAATACTTTTCACATCTCTAACAAAAATTTTCTTTGCAATAACTTTATTATTATGTATTTATTTATGTTTTCAGATAGGATCTCATGTATCCCAGGCTGGGTTAGAATTCAATATGGAGCAGAAAATGATCTTGAACTTCTCAGTCTCCACCTCCACCTCCCAGATGCTGGGATGACAGGCATGTGGCACCACAGCAGGTTTATGCAGTATTGGAGATCAAATCCAGGGCTTTATCATCTATGCTGGGTGAGCACACTACCAACTGAGCTACATCTCTAGTCCTCTAATTTCTTTTCTTAAATGCAGTAGTATTTCTCCCCAAGAAGTTCAAGTTTTCTGCAACTCTTAAAATTCTTAGACCATCAGACTTTTGAATACAGGGAACCGTCAAAGATCATGCTATCCACACCCTCATTTCATAAAGGGAAACTAGAAATGGAGGAGAGGTTATGGTTAATGAAGGTAAGCTAGCCAGGGCCAGATGCTAAGCCTAGCCCTTGCTTTATTGTTCAGGGCTATCTTTTTTTTTAAGTTTTTTTTTTAATTTTATTTATTTTTGTATGTGTATGAGTGTACTGTCTGCATATAGGTTTGTGCACCCATGTCGAGCAATGCCGCAGAGCTCAGAAGAGGGTCTTGGATTCCCCTGGAACTGGAGTTCTCCTGGAATTGGAGTTACAGATGGTTCTTAGCCGCCATGTGGGTGCTGGGGATCAAACCCGGGTCCTCTGCAAAAGCAGTCGGTGCTCTTAACCGCTAGGCTATCTCTCCAGCCCCAGGGCTGTCTTTTTTTGGAAGATATTTCACTTTGTTTTTATTTATTTAATTAAAATATTTTTTGAGACCGAATACTCTATAACACAGGCTGGCTTTGAACTCATGGTAATCCTCCTGCCTCAGGCTATCAAGTACTATATTATAGGCAGAAGCCACTCTGCCCACCTCTCTCGGAACTTTTAGCTCTTAGCAGGGAATATACTGGAGTGAGAATATTCTGTGTGATCAGTTTGCATGTCAGCTGTGGGCTTCAGTTTTACTCAAGTGCGTAAAAAGGAGGCTGGGGTCCTTTCATCTGCATCCGCATCCACGCACTCCTCTGAGCACTTACGGGAGTACTTTGCATGTGTCCAGCACTGGGATAGGGAAAAGAGAGGCAGAGCTCCCAAGGGCAGGGGGAGGGAGCGTTCACAGTGCCCCGTGCTGAGTGCAATAGCAGAGGCTCACTAGAGTACCCTGGGAATGGAGGAAGGCAGCTCTAGCCGAAGCCAAGGACTGCAGCTGAAAACTCGGGCTGAGGCCCGCCCCTTACCTAGCAGACCCTAACGGTTCTCCTCTCGCCTCCCCCACCTTTCACAATGAACCATATTTCTCCTCCAGGAAAGAATATACAAACAAGAAGGGAAAGGTGCTTGGGAGAGAGGAGAGATGAAAAGGCAAGAAACCCACCCAGGGACCCAGGGGCCCTGTGGACAAACTGCGAGCGTCTGCTAGACAGCTTATGAACCAGGCAGTACTGCAGTCGGCTGGCCTTACTGCCTGGGGACCAGTGATGAATTGTCTCTGGGTCCTGGGAGGAAGTGAAGACTGTTACAGAAGCAGAGACCTCCCCCTTCTGACTGAGACGCCATATGGAGGAAGGATCTGGGGCGGGGCTCGGCCACCAATTCCCTCTCCAAACTCGTCTCCCCTGTGTCTCCAGGTGATAACTTTGGGAACATCTAAGATACATCTCAACATATTTTATATTATCAACCAACCTTCTCTTCTAAACCAATCTTCCCCTGCCACATTTCACAGGAGAGAACAGGTGAGGTTGGGGCCATTCCTGGGACGGGACAACTTTGGGGGGTAGTGTCAGGTCCCAGACCAGAAACCCCGGGCTAAGCCCCTCATGTTGGTTTCTCAGGGGCCCACTTAACGTCCTCGGTGTAGTCAAGTGCTCCACATGGAATCAGTGAGATTTAGGAGGAAAAGAATAATCAGAATGGGTTATATGAGTCCTTCCCCCTGGGGGAGTTTGGGCTCCAGACAAAAGTCTTCTCATCTTAAAAAGACTCCCCTTTGTGAAATGAACAATCTGGCCTGTGGTCATCAGCTGTCTGAAAGGCTGCTGGGTCACAGTGAATCTCCCTCTGTGATGCTGAGTCCATGTGACCACTATCCCTTCTCTCTTTCTTTCTTTTCTGTTTTTCTTTGAAAGCCAAGTGCTTAGCAGCTCAATCAAATTAATTGTGGCACTTTCCAAAGGCATCAAAATAGCCACAACTCTCCCTAAAAAGAAGGCAGGCGCCTTGTTTTCAGTAAAAGATACAAAGTCTTCACCCTGGGGTCAGCAAACAGATATTCATTTGGTGACAAATCCCCTATTTCTTCCATAGCCCCTGCCCAAAGAGGTTTAAAAATATCAACACCAATGCTTACTTCTGGCCAAATTTTATTTTCAGCTTGGAGCAACTGGCTGTTCTTTATGGTCAAGGACAAAAAACCAAAAGGCTGGAAAAACCTCATTAAAAAACCCACTAACACAACTCATTTGTTTGAAATGAAGTGGAGGCAGAGAGAGTGGGAGGGAGAACACGCCTGTGCTCTTAGCCAAGCCTCAGGTCTGAAGAAATGTCATAACCCAATAGTGGCCAAGTTACAGTCACACTCCTAAGAAGATGGAGGGAGGCTTGGCCGGATGGGTGGAACCTCAGTAGGCAACACTCTTCCTCACTAGGAGTGAGGAGAGGAAAGAAATCGTATTTTTAAAAACAGATCAGTCTGGCAGCCCCCTTCTGAAACAGTCTCAGATTAAGGGAAGAGCCCAGCAGCAGAGCCCTTGCTGACTGTGTGTGGGGGCAAACCCTGGATTGAATTCCCAGCATGGCGGGTGGGGCAAGTCTCCCAGAGCCCGGCAGAGTAAGTCTGTGAATCTGAGCAGTTAGCCAACTGCCTTTACACAAGAGCTCATTCTTGCCTCAAAAATAAATATGGGACTGGAGAGATGGCCTAGTGGTTAAGAGTGCCGACTGCTCTTGCAGAGGACCCAGGTTCGATCCCCAGCACCCACAT
The DNA here is from genome assembly GCA_009823505.1 of Rhizomys pruinosus. Lineage (NCBI taxonomy): Eukaryota > Metazoa > Chordata > Mammalia > Rodentia > Spalacidae > Rhizomys > Rhizomys pruinosus. The sequence goes on from VZQC01013894.1 coordinate 786,562, forward strand.
GGCGGCTGAAAACTTTTAACTCCAGTTCCAGGGGAATCCGACGCCCTCTTCTGACCTCCTCAGCATTGCACGACAGAGGTGCACAAACCTACATGTAGACAGTACATTCATACACACATGAAAATAAATAAAATAAAAATTTAAAAATAAATAAATAAATAAATAACCCAGGGAAGTAAGTGGTGATAGGTGTTGCTGTCCACATTACATCTTGGACCAAGGTATAAGAAAGCCAAGAGAGAGCAGATAACATGACCAAGGCTACAGAGACAGAGGCACTGAAATCTAGGCCTCCAGGCTTTTGCCAAAGCTGTTCTCTCCTGTTTCACAGCTAAAGCACGGGTCAGTGTGGAGGAACTAGGCCAGTCTAATCTCAGAGTCGAGAATGGCCACATGATGATTTGTCAGCCAGCCTCCTAGGACCTGCTCCACTGTAAAGAATTCCTAAGGACAGGGACCAAATACCAACTTAAGTGACACTCAACAGAGCCAGGTTCCCTAAAGGCCAAGGAATGACAGCGCAAAGAGCCCTGTGGCTTTCAGGGTATCCAGACACCCTAGAAGAGGGAAGCATTTTCTGGTCACAGCCTCTGACCACCCATAACCAGTGGCTCTTCTCAGGGAATGGCTAGAGAAGGAAGTGGTGGGGTGGGGGAGGATGATTGAGTCCATCCCTCAGTCAAGTCTAGGGAGTACCTTCCTTCCTTCACTATTGCTCTGTCCTTTCTTGGGTAAGATACTGCCATTATGTTTCAATGCCACATCTACTGCCAACATTGTATTCCTAGAAGGAAACTGGAGACCTATTTTTTAAAATGTACGGGGCTGGAAAAACAGCTCACCAGTTAAGACACATGCAGATCCAAGTTTGCTTTCCAGCATCCATTTTGGGTGGCTCAGAACCTGCTGTAAATCAAACTCTAGGGTTTCCAATGCCCTCTCTGGCCTCAGTGGGCACCTGTATTCGCTCATGTAAACAAGCACCCCCAACTGAAAAATAATACAAATAAATCTTTTTTTGGGGGGGGGGGATAGAGTCTCCCTGAAGCCCTAGTTGGCCTAGAGCTCACTATGTAAAAAATAAATCTTAAAAAAATGAAAAGAGATTGTCAAGACAGCTCAGTTGGTAAAGAAAGGTGCCTGACATCAAGACTCCACACAGGGACCATGGTGTGTGTGCATGCACACATGTGCACACACGCGCACACACACACACACACACACATAAATAAATAAATAAATAAATAAATAAATAAATAAATAAATAAATAAGTTTTTTAAAAAGAAGAGAAAATGGGAGTCAGGGATATGCCTTTAGTTATGTTTGTAGACTCATCAGAAAAAAGGCCAGGAAACTAAAGAAGACCAGATTAAAGATTCAGAAGACACATGTTCTAGCCTCACTGTTACTATTTATTAATTGCATAAAATAAAAGTCCTAAATTTTATGGACCTTCCTTTATAAAATCTATAATAAAGTGAACACATAGCTATAATCTCTCCTAAATCATAGCATGCTTTCAGGATCATGGGAGATAATGTATATGAAAGCCCTTCATAAACGTTAAAGCATTTTACACATGTGATATATTATTATTGTGACTGAAGAGCTGATTACATGTTTCAAACAGATTGAAGAAGTCTTCTTTGCCAATTAAGAAAACATAAGAAACATCCAAAGAAAATATTCGAAAAAGTCTAATTGCACCCTCTGGGTCTTGTCATTAAAGTCAGCAAATGTTTTGTGACTAAAGGAAAGTTGAAGAGAAATGGACTGGAAAAATTCGCGTTAAATATATTCTTTCACCAATATTCCCTGTTGGAAGCCCAGGGGATGAGTAGGGGAACCCAAGTCTTTTTGATTCCCAACGTAGCTTTCTAGGAATAGACTATCTGATGCAAAAGGAAAACTGAGTTTGGGAGTAAGACCCACATTCAAATTACACTGCAAAATTTCATATAATGTACAGGGGAAAAAGAAACCGGATTGTTCTCTGAAAAATTGTGAGGTTTTATGCAGAAAAAGAACCTTAAAAGCTGCCTTCTAAGAGTCATCCAACTTTTCTTTCTAATTTCATTATAGCTACTTAGTCTGACCAAAAGCTAAATACAGTATTGTACTATGTAGGGAAAAGATATTATTTTCATCAATGTCAAAATGACAAGCCATCAAAAAGTTGTGGTTTATTTAAAAAAAAATCTCTTAAACAGACCTGGAGGGCTGGCAAACTTGAATTTAATCTTGCGATACAGTGTAACAATAAAAGGTCTGCACAGCGTATCAGGAAGTTTATAACACGATCAATACATTTGACATATTATTTAATTATGATCTTTAGTGACAGAGACAATATGAAAACCTAGCATCAAGATTCTGACAACAGAATAAATAGATATAATTATTCCTCTTACTAATCCTAGCAGAATTGTAAATTATCAAACCAGACTCTAGATATGAGTTCTAAGGCACCCTTAATATGGTAAGAGTTTGATACAATAAGAGGGTGTCATAGATTGATATTCTGCCCACTGATTAGAATAAAACATTGCCTGACAATTTCAAGTTCAAATGTACAAAAGCCCCCACCATTCCCCTCCCCCATGTAGCCCAAAGTGGTCTTGAACTGGCTCTGTAGACCAAGGTGGCCTGGAACTGGCTCTGTAGGCCAAGGTGGCCTGGAACTGGCTCTGTAGCCCAAAGTGGTCTTGAACTGGCTCTGTAGGCCAAGGTGGCCTGGAACTGGCTCTGTAGGCCAAGGTGGCCTGGAACTGGCTCTGTAGCCAAGGTGGTCTGGAACTGGTTCTGTAGCCCAAGGTGGCCTGGAACTGGCTCTGTAGGCCAAGATGGCCTAGAACTGGCTCTGTAGCCCAAGCTGGCCTGGAACTGGCTCTGTAGCCCAAGGTGGCCTGGAACTGGCTCTGTAGCCCAAGCTGGCCTGGAACTGGCTCTGTAGCCCAAGCTGGCCTGGAACTGGCTCTGTAGGCCAAGCTGGCCTGGAACTGGCTCTGTAGGCCAAGCTGGCCTGGAACTGGCTCTGTAGCCCAAGCTGGCCTGGAACTGGCTCTGTAGGCCAAGCTGGCCTGGAACTGGCTCTGTAGCCCAAGCTGGCCTGGAACTGGCTCTGTAGGCCAAGGTGGCCTGGAACTGGCTCTGTAGCCCAAGCTGGCCTGGAACTGGCTCTGTAGGCCAAGGTGGCCTGGAACTGGCTCTGTAGCCTAAGCTGGCCTGGAACTGGCTCTGTAGCCGAAGCTGGCCTGGAACTGGCTCTGTAGGCCAAGCTGGCCTGGAACTGGCTCTGTAGGCCAAGCTGGCCTGGAACTGGCTCTGTAGCCCAGGCTGGCCTGGAACTGGCTCTGTAGCCCAGGCTGGCCTGGAACTGGCTCTGTAGCCAGGATGACCTTTTGGCCTCTACCACCCAAGTTCTGGGATCACAGGCCTGCACCAACACGTCTCGTTTATGGATCCTGGGGAATTAAATCCAAGTCTCTGTGCATGTTAAACAAGTGCTTTACCAACTGAGTTACACCCCCAGCCCTGGGACCCCATTCTGTCTGTAGTACTATTCTCCTCAGATCCTGTTAAGCTACTGTGATATGGATTCTTACAAGTAACTGTGTGTAACAGCATGGAGCTGAGGCAGGGGGAGAAGCAGGTGTTGAGAGTAACTGTAGTTTCTGAATCTTGGGATCGCAGACTTAGATTTGAAACAGCTTTATAGAGAAGAAAATGAGGATCAGAGAAGGGAATGGACGTGCACAAGGTCACAGGGCTTCCTGGTAGAAGCAGGTCAAGACCCAAGCTTCAGCGTGCATGGTACAAAGCTCTTTCTGTGTCACTATGTGAGCAAAAGCAATTTCTGAGGTGGTCAGCTAGAACACAGCCAATATAGCTGTGGCTATTATCATGCCAACAGGAAGGAATGCACTCTCCAGTAAGGGCCAAGAGAAATGATGGTTAACATTTAACATTATGGGACCAACTTCAAAGACACTCCAGCTGGACTCTAATAACGGGAGATGAAATTGCTGAGACTAGCAGAAAGTTGCAGGTGGACAGCTCTGGCTGGAAACAGCATATGTCCTCAGAACAGCAGTGCTCCTCAGAAGCCCAAAGTGGGCCTCACCATATGGCGGGTGCTGGGGTATTGGAACCAGCCTTCAGTCTGTTTGGGGTTCAACATGCTCTTAAGCTGTGTATCCCTTGTTAATACTACAAGTAGGACACTGATGAACAGTCATGCCTGTCACCTGGAGGACAGTGTGACTGCAGAGAACAATGGAGAGGGAGACTGTATTGCTGGGTGGGCTTCTGGAAAGGGTGAGGATGGCAGGAAGATGTGGAACAGTGGCCTTTCTCTTAAAAATCCTGGGAATGAAATGCATTGATCAATCAAGCGGAGGGGGAAGCAGTTAAATCTAATAATGTAATTTATACATATATATTTATATACAGTTGCTCCTCAGTATCTATAGGGTACTGGTTCTAGGACCCACTGCAGATACCAAAATCAGTGATGCTCAAGACCTTTAAACAACACGGCCTAGTATTTGCACAGAACCGATGCACATCTTCTCCCATGCTTTCACTCACCTCTTTATGACTCATAACATCTAACACAATGTGAATGTTATGTAAACAGGTGTTGAACTGTATTTCGTAGAAAATAATGACTGAAGTAAAGTCATTATACTTTCTATACATATGCATTTTCCCAAATATTTGTTTGTTTTCCCAATGTCTATTTAGTCTTAAAAATTTTTATTATTTTTATTTTAATTTTTATGTGTATGAGTGTACTGCTTGCATGTATGTAAGTGCACCTGTGTTGTGCAATGTCTGCAGAGGTCAGAAGCAGGCATCAGATTTGCCTGGAACTGGAGTACGGTTGTTATGTGGGTGCTGGGAATCGAACCTGAGTCCTCTGCAAGACCAGTCAGTGCTCTTAACTGCTGAGCCATCTCTCCAACCCTATTTATTTAGTTTTGAGACAGGGCTGTATACCATAGCCCAAGCTGCCTTCAAACTCATGGCAATCCTCTTTGCCTCAGTCCTGAGTGCTGGGATTACAGGCATGCACCAACACACGCAATTTTTAGTATATTAACTTCAGAGAGAAGAGAGTACTCTTTAGAAATCTAGCGTTCTGTGAGGCATGGTGGTGCACACGTCTGAAACTACATGGCTTACTTAAAAGAAGAAAGAAAAGGAATCTAGAAAATTGAAGAAGACAAAGTAGCGAAAGATTTATTTATTTATTTAGTCTTTTTGAGACAGGGTCTCCCTGTAGCCCCAGCTGGCCTAGAACTTGCTATGTAGACCAGGCTGGCCTTGAAATCACAGAGATCTGCCTGGCTCTGCCTCCCCAGTGCTGGGATTAAATGAGTGCACCAGCATGCACGGCTTGTTTATTTTTTTTTAAATGCATTTGTTTTCATTTTATGTGTATGAGTGTTTTGCCTGCATATATGTAGGTGTATCACATGCATGCAGAAAAGAAGTTTTATGAATGCTATATCCATCTCAGAGCTACAGAAGGGTCTCCCAAATTGCACTGGTTTCACCAGAATCTTTTGCGAAGAAGAAATTTTGGATCATGTAATGTTGGTCTGTAGAGGGCTGGCAGTGGCTGGAGTCGGCTTCTCAAAGAAAGCGACTGAGCCACCGGGAATTCCTTGGGGGAAGCAGCTGAACATAATTTAAGTTGAAGCTGTTTATGTGATAATCTTAATGGCAGAGCTATTGTACATTACCAGAGAAGCCCAGCCCAGTATGCAGTCTTGTATGCCAGCCTGAGCAGAAGAAAAGTGGGCCGCAGCCCCCACGGGCATGGTTCCCTTGCTAGCAGTATACACCTCTTCTGTGTATTTTCTCCTTCTTCCCTGTTTTCTTTAAGATGGGGTCTCACTGTGTTTCAGTGGCTGAAACTGGCCTGAAACTCTTTATGCAGACCAGGTTGGCCTTGAACTCACAGAGATCAGCCCGTCTCTGCCTTATCTCTGGAGTTCTGGGCCTAAAGGTGTATGCTTCCCAGCCAGCCCCATTTTCTTACCAGAAACAAATGACACTCGGCTCTATGAGCAGTCTTATAATCATACCTTCTGCTGCCCTAGGAATGACATCTGGGGCTTTTCTTCAAAATGCATCTCCCATTGTGCACAGAGGTATGGAACTCTCTCTATAAAACACTTCTGTACCCGGGTGTGGCACAGGCCTTTAATCCCAGCACTTGGGAGGCAAAGGCAGGCCAATCTCTGTGAGTTCAAGGCCAGCCTGGTTTCCATAGTGAGTTCCAGGCCAGCTGGGATTACAACAGGGAAACCCTGTTTCAAAAAAAGGAATAAAGAAAGACACCACTATAGGTACTGGAGGAGTGTCCTGAAGAAGTCCAGAGAAGGAGACACAGCCAGATGGACAACAGACATGGGTAAGATTTCAGCCTTGGGACCCTCTGTGCCTATCAAGAAGACGGTGCAAAGGTGCTGCTACTTGAGGTGACACCTGAGGGACAAGTAAGTGGCATCTGTCAGACGAAAGTTGAAATCAGAGACATGACACGGAACATCTCAAGGACTAGCAGGAGCAAAGGCACAGGAATCAAGAAGGGCCTGGGAAAGAACGGGCCCCACACTGGGGAGGGCGAGGATGGAGCTTCACAAGATGGCAGGAGCTGGCTGCCCTGGAGTCCCGCCTTGTCATCAGCAGGTGGCAAAATGCCACTTCCTGTGGGCTTCTTTGCTGTCTTGGAAGCCCACTGGCTGAGGTGAGAGCACAGGCTCCATGGCGGGAGTGAGACACACCTGTAAACAGGGAGTGTGCGCTGAGCAGGGCAGGAGTGTGTGCTGAGCAGGGCGGGAGTGTGCGCTGAACAGGGCGGAGTGTGTGCTGAGCAGGGCGGAGTGTGCGCTGAGCAGGGCGGGAGTGTGCGCTGAGCAGGGCGGAGTGTGCGCTGAGCAGGGCGGGAGTGTGCGCTGAGCAGGGCCGAGTGTGCGCTGAGCAGGGCAGGAGTGTGCGCTGAGCAGGGCAGGAGTGTGCGCTGAGCAGGGCCGAGTGTGCGCTGAGCAGGGCAGGAGTGTGCGCTGAGCAGGGCCGAGGGTGCGCTGAGCAGGGCAGGAGTGTGCGCCGAGCCGGGCAGGAGTGTGCGCTGAGCAGGGCCGAGTGTGCGCTGAGCAGGGCAGGAGTGTGCGCTGAGCAGGGCCGAGTGTGCGCTGAGCAGGGCAGGAGTGTGCGCTGAGCAGGGCCGAGTGTGCGCTGAGCAGGGCAGGAGTGTGCGCTGAGCAGGGCAGGAGTGTGCGCTGAGCAGGGCCGAGTGTGCGCTGAGCAGGGCAGGAGTGTGCGCTGAGCAGGGCCGAGTGTGCGCTGAGCAGGGCAGGAGTGTGCGCTGAGCAGGGCAGGAGTGTGCGCTGAGCAGGGCCGAGTGTGCGCTGAGCAGGGCAGGAGTGTGCGCTGAGCAGGGCCGAGTGTGCGCTGAGCAGGGCAGGAGTGTGCGCTGAGCAGGGCAGGAGTGTGCGCTGAGCAGGGCCGAGTGTGCGCTGAGCAGGGCAGGAGTGTGCGCTGAGCAGGGCCGAGTGTGCGCTGAGCAGGGCAGGAGTGTGCGCTGAGCAGGGCAGGAGTGTGCGCTGAGCAGGGCCGAGTGTGCGCTGAGCAGGGCAGGAGTGTGCGCTGAGCCGGGCCGAGTGTGCGCTGAGCAGGGCAGGAGTGTGCGCTGAGCAGGGCCGAGTGTGCGCTGAGCAGGGCAGGAGTGTGCGCTGAGCAGGGCCGAGTGTGCGCCGAGCAGGGCAGGAGTGTGCGCCGAGCAGGGCAGGAGTGTGCGCCGAGCAGGGCCGAGTGTGCGCTGAGCAGGGCAGGAGTGTGCGCTGAGCCGGGTAGGAGTGTGCGCTGAGCCGGGCAGGAGTGTGCGCTGAGCCGGGCAGGAGTGTGCGCTGAGCAGGGCCGAGTGTGCGCTGAGCAGGGCAGGAGTGTGTGCTGAGCAGGGCGGAGTGCAGAGGGCAGCACTGGAATGCTTGGGAGAGGATTAAAGACATTTCCTAGCAGCCTGCTCCCTGGATGGGAGAAGGGAGAGGCGCTCCAACAGCAGACAAGCACAGCGGCTTCTAACATCGGTCACATTCGGAATCCCTTTTGGTGGCTCAAATCAGCAGTTTCTTCATAAGGAAACCTGGCCGAGGATGGTCTGTGAAGACTATTATCTCCTCCCTGTGTACAATTTATTGGCCCTGAATATCAGGTTAGCAGCTGAAATAATTAAACAACAGGCCAGCTGTTTCAGGCAATTAGGTAACATTTTTCATTTAGAAGACCACACAACAGAGAAGAGAGACTGGAGAGATAAGACCTGTGTTTTGATTTGCTAAGTCTGTGCCGCAGATAAAGCCCAGCTTTTTGGAACCCTTCAGGCAATTACTATTTCAGGCTTGGCAAGAACTGAAGGTCTGAAAGTAACTATTGGGCTTCTCTTGGCAAGACTCAAAGCCACTGTAGTTGCAGGACTGTCCCAGGCAGCGGTAGAGGGGCAGGAGGAAGCCAGGAACCATAGAGCCATTAGGACGGCTGCTGCAGGCCCAGGGCTCAAAGGAAGCCAAACTCCCACATGTTCTTAGAGAGGGAATGTGGTCAGATGGCAGAGGCCCAGCCTGCTCGTCGGGCCCTGTGGTTGCCTTCCTGGCAGCTGCTCTCGGCAGCTCTGTGGGCCCTATCTCCCCTCCCTGCCTTAGCATCTTTCCTTGTAAAAGCGAAGGACTAAGGAGAGCTCTTCTCCTGGCAGGGGGAGGGGGGGGAGGGGACAGAGGAAACGGGTGATTGGCGGGGTGCCAACTGGTGCTGGCTTAGCACTAAAGTGGTGGAGGTGAAGGGAGATGGACTTCAGGAGATGGAAACTTTGATGCCCTCTCCGCCACTAATGGACAGGGCTATGCTGTTCCAGCTATTTCCCCTGACTGAGCCTCAGTTTCTACAACATCAAAGCATGGAGCTGGAGTAGCCCAGATGACCTCTAAGGAACCTTCTAGTTCTGGCATTCTTCTATTCTATGATGCCAAGGGAGATAAATCAGTGGGCTGAATGCAAGCAGGCTTTTCTTTGAATGAAAAAGGGGGGAAAGGCTATGTGCTGCCAGCTGCCCCCCCCCCCAATTCTGGAGCTGGTCTGGGGCGGGGAGAGTGGTGCCACATAGGAGACAGCGGGTGGAGTGTGGTCACAGGCTACCTTGCCCTGGAACTTGTCTTGCCTGGGCTCTTCCATTTAATTGGGAGCTTGTCTTTCCAGTCGTGTATTTTTATCCCAGGCCCCAGAACCCAAACCAGAGGCTGCCGCTTGTTTTCTCCTTAACCACCTCAGCACTGGGGTGCTCTTCAAGGAAGTCCTCACCCAGATGCGGGGGCCCTCTAGTAAGCAGGCCTTGAGTCGAGGGAGGATGCCGAGAGGCACTGGAATCCAAGAGCTGTCCTCCAGCTTTGGAAATAAATCCCCACACTGTCTGGCCCACACAAATCCCAGTTCAGCCAGACCTCTCCTGTGGGTTACTCTGGTAACAAAATGCTTGAGATCAGCAATTCATTTCTACTCTTAGCCACTCGCAGAGAGGAGCCAACTGGGCTGTTCCTTAGACTCCACTTTCTGTGTCTGAAATGTGGTTGAAAACTAATATTCCAGATGTTTCCTTGGATTTTAAGTGGAACCACAGATTAAGCTTCCTATAGGAAGACAGAAAGGCACAAGGCAGGGCGGGCAGTTTCCGTGGTCAGCCATTTGAGGTGCTCTGCCCTTGCCAGCTGCTCAGCCTTGACAAGGCTCTACTGGTTCTTTGAGTCTCAGTCTTTTTCTTCTCGTGTAACAGAATTCACTTTTCTACCTGCCAGAGAACACCATGAACCCAAAGACTATTTTGTTCATCTAGCCCTAAGAGAGGCAGGTCTCTCCATCATTGCTGCTGAGTCAGCAAGGTCAAAAAGATCAAAGAGTCCAGGTGCCTACCCTCAAATGGGCACAGGAGATGGGCTTAGAAACACATCTACCACAGGGGTGGATGCTCCAAGAAGACAAGTCCTTGTTTCTGACTATTAAGTTACAGAGAGGCCACCCCATGGGAGAAAAGACACAGTTAAAAAGCTTTATTCACTGGGTGTTGTGGTACCCTATTTTAATCCTAGCACTCAGGAGGCAGAGGCAGACATTTTGCTATAAGTTCAAGGCCAGCCTGGGCTACGCGGTAAGTTCCAAGTCAGCCAAGGCTGCATAGTGAGATCCTACCTCAAAAAGAGAGGAAAAAAAGCTTTTTTCTCTTCCTCTTCCTCTTCCTCTTCCTCTTCTTCTTCCTCTTCCTTCTCTCTCTCTCTCTCTCTCTCTCTCTCTCTCTCTCTCGTGTGTGTGTGTGTGTGTGTGTGTGTGTGTGTGTGTGTGTGTGTGTGTGTGTGTGTATGTGTGTGTGTGTGTGTGTGTGTTGTTAGGGATGGAACCCAGGCCTCACACAAGCTAGTAAGCCCTTTACCACTGAGTACTGAGTATATTCCCACAGCTTTTTACTTATATATTTTGATAATCTAAGTTGCTCAGTTGGCCTTGAACTCAATCTATAGCCCAGGCTGGCCTTGGACTCGTGGTCTCCTGCCTCAGGCTCCTGACTAAACATGGATATAGGTGCATACCATTAAGTCCATCTTTAGAAAGCTCTCTGATTTGGGGGCAGTTTCTACCAATGTCAGGGCCATCTCTGAAGCTATTGCTGGAGCCCACTCTGGCAGTGGACAAAGATCAGCTACAAAGTCACAGATGACGGCAAGAGGTCCTTAGTATGGCCAATGGCTTTTGGGCCTTAGGGTCTTCCAAAGAGATTCACAAAACTAGACTCGGGCATGGAACCCAGATTCTTGAGGGCTGCTGGTATACTAGGCCATTGTTACAGGACAGAGGCAACTCAGATCAAAACGGTGAGTGGGATTTTCCTTCCATTGGCTATAATACATATGTTTGTTCAAGGAAAAAAAGTTGGAGCAAGAAGGCATGAATGTCTATTGCTAAAGAAAAGCCTGTTTATGCCAGCAACAGTGGCAAGATTGTTCAGGGAGTTCATCCTCAAAGTCCAATTACCCCCAAAGTATGGCCAAGGTCAGTGTCAATCATGTGCCAACAACCCAGCTCCTTCAGCACAGATGTGAACTACACAGGTCATCTGCCAATGAGAGAACTGGTGTTCAACAGCCTTGCTAGCTCATCTGTATTGAAATCACTAATTCTCCTTGCTCCCTTCCACTTCCTAGACAGATCTGTCCAGTGAGTACGTCCACAACACACAGATCTGGACTCATTTTGCTGAGCTGGACCTACTGTTACTGAGGGGATGAATGAGAGAGAACAGTGTGACTTGACAAGGACCAAAGCCCAGAATGATGACCCAGGGTGTACACTTCTGGAGCGAGAGATCAAAGATTCGCTCCCTGTTTTGTTTTGAACAGCAACTCTCAAACCATAATCATTAGCAGATGAGATGTGAAATGGCCTATTTACCTTACTTGAAACTGTGGCCAGGGAGCCCTGGGGATCTGCCTGTCTCCGCCTCCTCAGTGCTGGGATTACAAATGTGTGCCACCATGCCTGGTCTTTTATGTGGGTTCTGGGGATTGAACACAGGGCCTTGTGCTTGCAAGGCAAGTGTTTTACAGACTGAGCCATCTCCAAGAGCAACACTTACCCCCAAAGTACTTTAAACAACCTAAAAATTAGTAGACACTAATTTTTCCAAAGAGTGAATAGCAGGTCTTAATATGGATTTCAAAAACAAATATATAACATTTTTCACAAACAAGACAGCTTGAATAGAGATACTAAATTTAACTGTGAAGGGTGTAACTCCATCAACCATAGAGAGATTGAATCTTGGAGATGCTCCACCATACAGACTCTCTAATCTCTGCTGGGGTTAATTGTTAAATTTCTCAAAACAAAGTTGATTACTTCATCAGAAAATCTATACATGCTGATTAGGGAGAGTAATTTACTATGTTATTTGTATAATATGATCCCAAATAAGAGGAGATATCTACCCATGACAATTTATATATTTATAAAATAATATCTAACATTTAGTATTTACTGATTCTTTTATGTGGAGGTGCAGGTAGTATTTTAGGTGTTCTGCACATAGAAACTCACTGAATCCTCACTACAACCCTAGGATGAAGGTGTGAAAACTATTTTATAGTTGCCTGTAACTTGCTATGTAGACCAGGCCAGCCTAGAACTCAGAGATATGCCTGCCTTTGCCTCTAGAGTACTGGGATTAAAGATAGGAGCCACCAAGCTGAGCTATACCTTCATCTTTAACCATGAGTGCTGTTGGTTGACATTCATGGCTTCCTTAAACATGTGGCCATTTAACTTCCAAGGGCTTCATCTCACAGAGATGTGGCTGCTCAGGAGGCTCCTGGCTTCCCTCTTGTCTTGACCTTCCTTTTCAAACCATAAATCTATGCACAAACCATAAATCTATGCACAGACCACCACTTTCGGACAATGGTTGCTTCATAGTCCCTAAGCATCTGGGCCATTTCAGCTCAGATCCTTGTCTAAAAGCATGTGGGAAAGGTGGATGTACTTCAGGGAGAAGCAACATCTGGCTGCTTCTCAGGGGAAACAAAGGAATCACAATACTCTGCTATGCTATGAGGAAGCTGGTCAGCAGAAGGCAGGCAAAACAGGGAGGGCCTGGGACACATTTTCATCCCTCCTGACACCCATGCTGGCTCCACAGGGTGTCCCCCTGCATGCTTTCTGCTACCTCTTTGTCGAAAGGCCAACTTGGGGTGCCAGTACAGAGGTTAGCATTCACAGGTTCTATTTGCCCACACTTCTCTCGAGCATTTCCATGACCCTCCACCACCCCTCATTACCCTACATTGAATGGAGGGGGTGAGGGGAGAGGAGACTGGGTGTCTTTTCTGTTTTGAAAATTCTGAAAGATGTCCCAAAGTCAGTAGAGAATTAGCCTACCTTCTGGGGAACATTCTCACACAGGCTAAGGTTCGCCTGCCCTTGCATTGAAAGTGAGGCTAACAAAAGCATTGTTCCTTTAGGGGATGGGGATGGGGAAGGGGACAGGGTTGGGGATGGGGAAGGGGAAGGGGAAGGGAAAGGGGAAGGGGAAGGGGAAGGGGAAGGGGAAGGGGAAGGGGACAGGGACAGGGACTGGGACGGGGAGGGGAATAGGGACGGGGACGGGGATAGGGACGGGGAAGGGGAAGAGGACAGGGGCAGCATCAACCTTGTTTGAGTCATGAATCTAAAGGAAATAGGATTCAATGCTAAAAACACTCAGAGAACTGGACACACAGGTCTTCAGTATCTGCCCAAAGCCACAGGGCTGGAAAGAGGAGTCCAGCATTGAACTTCCCAGGCCTACTTACACTTTGATACATAAACTTTGTAAGTACAATGTTGGCAGATTCTACTGCATAAAAAAGTAGCTGAAAAACTCAAACCATAAATAATGCCAAGTAATAAAGGAGGTGAATGTTTCTGTTATTAGATTCTTTCATTGTATAAATCTGTTTAATAAGCTGGCTTGGAATCACTGATAGAAAACAGACTTAGTATGGTGTTACAGACCAATTCGTTCTAAAAGGCTAGCATGGGAAACTCATGCCAAGTTATACTTTTCTGTTCTTAACCAATGCAACTTAAAATGTAATTGTTGTTTCCTTGTTCAGAAATGGAAAATGTCTTAGGAGGCTGCGCTTGAAGGGAGAGTGCAAGCTGTGTCACCAAGAGCTCCCTCCCGCTTGCCCACCCTGCCTCCTCCCCTTCCATGTGCGGCCACGTCCTTCCAAGGCACTGCACTGCATTTACAGACCCTGCTGCCTTTCGTCTTACTCACTGTGGGGGCTGGGGGCTGTGTATGCCTCCTGGTCTTTTAGAGTGCGATTTCTCAACACTTAATAGTATGTGTTTAGAAAGTCTCTCCAAGTGTCCTCCTGTGACCCAGGACCCACTGCAACCACTTTGGCTAGAAAAAGTCATTGAATGCTTGAGGGGATGTGTGGGGGTGTGCTGGGATGAGGGGATGGAACGGAGGCCTCTGGGGTCACATTCATCTTCCAACACTATGGTTTCTAACGGCTTGTTGATGTTTTGCTGGGGTAGGTTACTATCATCGTGATGGGCTGTAAAATGAAATGCTATGAACAAGCTGAAAGCCTGAGTAGAAATATTTGCGAATGGCATAAGCAACAATACCAGGAGTCTCCACAGACTCAGCTGCACTGGCAGGGCCTGGCCACTCTGCTCGCTGCTGCTCGCAGCACTGGGATGCACGAACTTTATTGCCTGGCCTCACTAGCTTCTGACCCGATTCCTCGGTTCCGTTTTAGGGTACCCACATACAGCTGTCTTCCAAGAGTTTGTTAAATAGGTAAAACAAAAGGCAATGGGCGGAAACAGCTTATTTATCTACTCAATATCATTTGTATTTGGAAACGGTAGGCTTCAAAAGTTATTAAGACGCATTATTTGAAGTTGCTTATTTATAATGTTAGATTTTTTTATTGTTTTTGTTTTATGTATATGAGTGTATTGCCTGCATGTGTGTAACTGTACCCATGTTGTACAATGCCCACAGACCCCACTGAATATTCTTGTTTCATTCATACAATGACCTCTTACCAGAGGGTCAAGACAGGGAACATTAATGGCAAAGGCAGCCACCACCCATATGGCCTCACTTAATCCTACCCACAATTCAGTCTGTTAGGTAGTATGCACATTAACAGACCAGGAGACAGCTTAAGGAGCTTACTCGTTTACATAGTGAAGCGAGAAAATGCGGCTTTGAATCCAAGTCTGTTAATCCTTCAGAGTCAGTGTCATAGGACAGATAAGCAGAAGCCAAGGTGAAGGTCAAAACAGATCCCGGAATGGGAATGGGGACGAAAGCAGAAAGGGCGAATGCACGAGGTGCTTGCAGGTAGGTCTAACCTTTAAATTTAAAAAAATTTAATTTTGTGTATATGAATATTTTGCCTGCATTTATGTAAGCCCCCCCCCCCTTTGTGTGCAATGACCACAGAGCCAGAAGAGGGCATCGGATCCCCTGGAACTGGTATTACGGGTGGCTTTTAGCTGCCATGTGGGTGCTGGGAACCAAATTCAGGTCCTCTGCAAGAACAGCTAGTGCTCTTAACTGCTGAGCCATTTCTCCAACCCCAGTCTAACCTTTATGACTCCACAATTGGCAGGCATGGTGGCACATGCCTTCAATCTCAGCACTCCAGAGACAGAGACAAGTGGATCTCTGTGGGTTACAGGCCAGCCTGGTCTACATAGTGAGACCTTGTCTCAAAAACCCAAAATGAACCAAACCAAACTAAACCAAACTGTACAATCAAGTCACACAAAATATTGCCAAAAAAAGAAAATCCCATAATGTTTTAACTAAGCTTACGGTTTTATGTGGGGTGTATTCACAGATATCCTGGGGTGCATGTAGCCCATGGGATGAAGGTTGGACATGCCTGTGAGGGAAGAACACATAGCAGGAATGGGGGATTTGTCCTTCGGAGAAGCAGGGGAAATGCGGTTGTAAGGGTGAGACCTGCACTTCTAGTTTTGCTGACAGGATGGACTTTGATGTTATTGGTTGGGACTGGGATTCAGACTGAAGACAAATGAATTTCACTGGTGACGGTGGTGGTGGTTAGAAAGGGGAAGACAGGGAAAGTATGCCTTCTTTCATCCATCCATTGGACATGGTACTGTGTTTAGCCTCAGCTTTCAAGGAGCTTAGTTTGCAGAATGAGGTCAGAGACATTAGCAGAAACCTGTAGCACAGGGCCCTACATGCCTGATACAGAAAGAACCAAAAGGGATGGCAAATACCACTGAGGCCTCGAGCTGTGCCCAGCCGGACATGGGCATCCCAAGGTACTCACTTGGTACCTGTGCCCTCTTCCTAGGGGTTAGCTAGGCCCCTCTGTCCCACTCCTCTACAACAGTCAGAGCAGTAATGAGATAGGACAGCAGGAGAAAACGCCAGAGCACACCGAACAGCAGGTGGTGAGGCCGTCAGCTGCAATCAGCGTCTGAAGCCGGCAGAGCCGAGCTGTATGGAGATGGGTCTAGACACAGCCGGTCCTCACCACTCACCGCTCAGAACAGCTGCTGGGCTCCTTCTCACCCGAAGCATATTTCCACAGCAGCCCAGAAGTTCCCCAGCGCCCACAGAGCAGGCCTCCTGCAGCTCTGGCTCCCCAGGTCTTCCTTATTTTGCCTCAATAAGATGATACTCAAATACTATCTGAAAAAAATCGGTATTTTCCCAGGCTTTGCCACATCAGCAGGGCTGCTGGGTGCCCGAGAGGATGGCTATAGAGCCTGCTGATCCATGTCGGGGGTTCCACTGTTACATGAGAGTTCGTCAGTCTAAAACACAGGGTAGGGGAGCTAGCCACAAGTTGGGTGGTTTCACATGGTCCTGAAAGGGGCCTTACGGATGGTCTCTCTAGAAAGCCTTATTTTGTAGAAAAGAAACTGAGGAAGTGATTTGGGGTCAAGGGCCAGAACACGTCTCACTGCCTTCCTATACAGAGCTTAAGCCACTGAACAGGATTTTCTGAGAAAACAAACCTGGGGAAATAGCTGATCCCATAAATGATGGTTCAGATTAAAGTGAGGGGTTTTCTCTGAAGGCTGGAAGGAAAATTTGAATTCTAGAATCCCATCATGTAGCAATGCAATCTGAACTCTTTGCATCTTAATTTTCTGAGCAATGAAATGGAAGCAACAAACACATGGGCCTAGCAGATGAACTCCGACAGCCAGGGCCTTAGGTAAGTGGAGCGTCAACTGTGGTCTGGATGTTGAACAGCCTCTAAAGGCTTCAACGCAAAAGGGTGATGGTGCTGGGAAATGATAGAGCCTTTAGGAGGAGAGGCCTGGGAGGAGGACGTCCTTAGATCACTGTGGCCAAGCCCTTGACAGGGGCCATGGGACCTTAAGCCCTCTTCTCCTCTTTGTTTCACAGCTTCTGAGATCAACATAGATGCTCTGCAAAGGGCTCCTGCCATGCTGAGCTGACTTACCACAGCCCAAAGCATTACTAGAGCCTCCTAAACTGATCAAGACTCTTCTACTCTATAAGTTGATTATCTCAGATATTTTGCTCTACTGATGTAAAGCTGACAAACACACTATTTAAAATTAGTTTTCAGGCTGGGTGTGGTGGTGCATGTCTTTAATCCCAGCACTTGGGAGGCAGAGGCAGGTGGATCTCTGTGAGTTCAAGGCCAGCCTGGTCTACAAAGTGAGTTCCAGGACAGCTGGGACTACAGGGAGACTCTGTCTCAAAAACAATTAGTTTTCAGGTATGGTGGTACAGATCTATAATCCCTGTGCTTGAGAGGCTGAGGCAGGAATTTGGGTCAGACCAGGCTGACTATATAGCAGAAGCCTATCTAAAAAAAAAAAAAACCCAAAATATGGGGGGCTAGAGAGACAGCTCAGTGGTTAAAAGCATATATAGCTCTTGTAAAGAACTTGAGTCTGGTTCCCAGCACTCACACTGGGCAAGCTGTCAATCACCTTCGATTCCAGCTCTAGGCACTCTGGTGCTATTTCTGGCCTCCGTGGGCATTCACACTCATGTGCACACACCCATACGCAGGCACACATATACACATCATTAGAAATAAAGCCAGTCTTTTTTTTTTTTTTTTTTGGTGTTTTCGAGACAGGGTCTCCCTGTAGCCCTGGCTGTCCTGGAACTCACTCTGTAGACCAGGCTGGCCTTGAATTCACAAAGATCCGCCTGCCTCTGCCTCCCAAGTGCTAGGATTAAAGGTGTGCACCACCACGCCCACTAAAGTCAGTCTCTTTTAGGCAGGGCAAGGTGATGCACACCTTTAATCTCAGCACGGGGGAGGCGGAGACATGAGCATAACTGAGACTTTGAGGCCTGCCTGGTCTACATAGTGAGTTCCAGGCCAGCTGGGGCCACACAGTGAGACCCCATTAAAAAAAACACATTTTAAAAAGAAAGAAAACAAAATTAACATGAGAAGATTCTGCATCTTATCTTCCAGTTCTAAATTTACAATAAAGCGAATATTCCAAAAGAGTCTGAAATGTATGAGGCAAAAATGTGCCCATGGGTGTAATAGTGTTATGAAGTCACCAAGGTAACCAACTGCTTTCTGGTTAGATCTGAGACGTGCTCTGCAGGAGGGAATTCATGCATGGTACTATAAACCTTGTCAAAAGCCCAGACCTGGGGCTGGAGAGATGGCCTAGCGGTTAAGAGCACCGACTGCTCTTGCAGAGGACCCGGGTTTGATCCCCAGCACCCACATGGCAGCTGAGAACCCTCTTCAACTCCAGTTCCAGGGGAATCTGACACCCTCTTCTGACCTCTGCAGCACTGCATGACATGGATGCACAAACCTACATGCAGACAGTACACTCATACACATAAAAAATAAATTAAAACATTTTAAAAAATTTAAGAAAAGCCCAGACCTGGGGAGGGCATGGGCCCCAAGAAGAGAATATACTAGTGTTGTTTTTGCTAAATGGACATGTTGTCAAACTACCTTCTAAATATTTGTCTATACCCATAGATTAGTGCTGATCTCCACCTTAAAGAAGTTTCTCCAGGCAGTGGGTGGCAGTCACTGTGGGGAGTGCTGAGGACAAGTGACTCTTGAGTGTTCAGCCCTAAGTGAGACATCTATACCAACCCCTGCAAGGCTCAGGGGACTTCTTGGAAGAAGGGAAAGAACACGCAGCCAGAGGGTGAGGGGGAGTGCTGTGCATGCTGTCTGCTGCGGTCACGAACTCATCCGATACAAGGCTTGCACAAGATCAAGCCAGGCCATAATTCTAGCATGGATGGAGGAGGGGCTCATGAGGCTCCACCTTTAGTCAAGAAGCTATTGGCACCTGACAGCTGCTGGGGAGAAGGAAGTCCCTTTTCCTTAGGAGCGTGGCCACGAGCAGGCTGCCCATGCTCAGCAAGCAGCATTAATGGGACAGAGTGGATTATAAATAGAGAGAGAGAAAAAAAGAAGACATCAATGTGTGTGTGTGTGTGTGTGTGTGTGTGTGTGATCCAGGGAGAGTAGAAGGTAGTTCTTGGGGGGTAAATAGGCTCAAGATAATTGTGTATATGTATGAAATTGTCAAAGAATTTTTTAAAAAGAACCCAAAATGACCATACTATATAAGCAGAAAAATTAGCATTTCATTAGTGGAATGGTGTGGTTAGCATGCTGAAGATTCTATTAGATGGCACCAATTTTCACATTAAGTTGACATGAGTTATTGCTGAATACTGAAAACTGTCTCTGGAGGGAAAGGAATCATAGCCACATGAATGGCAAAGCCTGGTCCTGTGGTATGTCGATGTGACATTAAGAGACAAGACAGAAAAGTCGAGTTCCACATTAGAGGGAACAGGAGGAGCCTGGGGAAATTCTGGCTCTTCTCCTGGCGGGGGGGAATCGGATAGGGACCGTCAGCGAGTGAGCTGAGTGTGCAGAGTAGGGACCGCCAGCGAGTGAGCTGAGTGTGCAGAGTAGGGACCGCCAGCGAGTGAGCTGAGTGTGCAGAGTAGGGACCGCCAGCGAGTGAGCTGAGTGTGCAGAGAAGCTCAAGACTTTTGCTTTTTTTCCTTTCTATTTTTGTGTATGTATTTGTATGTATGCACATGTGTGCTGGTGCACATGTATGCTCATGTGGAAGTGAGGGGTAAATGTCCGGTATCTTCCACAATCGCCTGCTTTCTTATTTTTGAGACAGAGTCTCTCACTAATTTGGCCAGGCTGTCTGGCCAGTGAGATCCGTGGCTGCCTGTCTCTGTTCCCTTTATGCAGGTGCTGGAGATCAAACTCAAGTCCTCATGCTTTGGGGCAAGCATTTTATTGACTGACCCAGCACCCCAGTGCCCCAGCACCAAACCTCAAATTTGCCATGCACTGGGTGACAGAACTAGAGTTTCTCAAGGAAGACACTGAGTCTTTGCACGCAGGGACGAATATCCAAAGTGGCTCAGACTTGCCTAATTCTAGGGACACACTGACTTACCTAATTCTAGGGACACACTGACTTCTTTTTAATTTTCTACTCCAGACTCCTTTATAAGTATAAAGAGGAATGTGAGAGGAATGGAAAAGGTGTGGATTTTTTACATGGCAAAGAAATTATTCCCTTCTACTAAAACTTTCTTTCAATTGTAATTCCAGTCAGAAGTTCCTGACTGGGGACCACAGACCTCCAAGGGATCCATAAAGAGAATTCAGGGGGTTTGTGGACTTGGATAGCATACAAATCACACTTCTATTTTCACCGGCTTCCTGCTGAAATGTATGAAAGTAGGCAAAAACTAGTAGCTAGCAGTCCCCATGACTGTCAATAATAAAAATTGGTATGTTTATTATGTGTTATTATTGTTCCAAATTAAACCAGGGATTTTTTTTTCTGCAAGGGTGCAGATGCCAAATATTTTAGTTTGAGGGCCATATTGAACTCTGCTCTTATAGAATGAAAGCAGGCCTATATGATATGTGTAGGTTTGGCATGGCTGTGTTCCAATAAAACTTTATTTATAAAAGCGGTCTGGATTTTCCTTTGCTGATTCCTAATGTAGACACATTATAATTTAAGTATAATAGTAATTAATTCCAATTGTTCAATAGGTTTGAAAAACAAATGCATATATTACTATATCATAAATTCATGTTTTTAATTAATTAATTAATTAATTAATTAAATGTATATGAATGTACTGTCTGCATGTAGGTCTGTGCACCCATGTCATGCAAAGCCATGGAGGTCAGAAGAGGGCGTCAGATTCCCCTGGAACTGGAGTTCTCCTGGAACTGGAGTTACAGATGGTTCTTAGCCACCATGTGGGTGCTGGGGATCGAACCTGGGTCCTCTGCAAGAGCACTTGGTGCTCTTAACCACTAGGCTATCTCTCCAGCCCAAATTCATGGTTAATTAAAATTTGCTCAACCACTGGACATCTCTCTAACCCATAATTTTTCTTTTATAGAGTCTCAAATCTCTCAGGCTGGCCTCAAGCTCAATATGTAGCCATACAAGGCGGGCGTGGTGGCGCACACCTTTAATCCTAGCACCTGGGAGGCAGAGGCAGGCGGATCTTTGTGAGTTCAAGGCCAACCTGGTCTACAGAGTGAGTTCCAGGACAGCTGGGACTACAGGGAGACCCTGTCTCGAAAAGACAAAAAAAAAAAAAAATGTAGCCATACAATATTTTAAATAACCATGAATTTATGATATAGTAAAATATGGATTTGTTTTTCAAACCTATTAAATAATTGGAATTAGTTACTATTATACTTAAAATTATAATGTGTTACACCGGAATCAGCAAAGGAAAATCTAGACTGCTTTAAAAAATAAAATTTTATTGGAAATAAGGTCAACAGTCCACAAATGGGACCTCATCAAACTCAAAAGCTTCTGTACAGTGAAAGAAAGAATCAAGGAAGTGAAGAGAAAACCCACAGAGTTTTCTTCACCAGTGATACATCAGACATAGCATTAATGTCGAGAATATATAGACTACTCAAAAAACAAAGAAGAAAGAAAACAAATGACATACTCAAAAGATGGAATAAAGAGATGAACAGAGACTTCACCAGTGAGGAAGTAAAGATGGTTGAAAAAAATCTTAAAAAGTGTCCAACATCATTAATAATTAAGGAAATGCAAATTAAAACCACTCTGAGATATCGTCTCACTCCAATAAGACTGGCTGAGACCAAGAAAACAAGACACCAAATGCTGGAGAGGTTGCGGGGAAAGGGGAACACTCATCCACTGCTGGTGAGAATGTAAACTTGTACAACCATTATGGAAAGCAGTGTGGAGAACCCTTAAAAGACTCAGAATGAGCCTACCACCTGACCCAGCCATACCACTCCTGGGTTTATGCCCAAAAGACTCATCCTACTGCAAAGATACATGCACATCCATGTTTACTGCAGCTTTCTTCACAATAGCGAAGAGATGGAACCAACCCAAGTGCCCCTCAACAGAGGAGTGGATGACAAAAATGTGGTACATCTACACAATGGAGTACTATTCAGCAGTAAAGAAAGATGACATCATGAACTTTGCAGGTAAATGGATGGAACTTGAAGCCATTATGCTAAGTGAAGTAACACAGTCCCAGAAAAACAAATGGGGAATGGTTTCCCTCATTTGTGGATGCTAACACCAAATCCCCAGTTGAAAGGCAAGCTGAACAACATTATTGTTATATTTCTGTTTATCTGAAAGCAACTATGTTGTTATGATATGAATCTCTCAAAGGGCTCTAGAATTGACCCACCACTTATTTTCAGACTCTGTAATTACTGTATATGGGTGGATAATGTGTATTCATATTTTAGAGTAATATAAAATTAAAGGAGGAAAATGTGAATTCCTAAACATAAAAAAAAGATTGAGATTAAGACACAGGGCAGTTATGGCAGAATGCATGATCTGGGGTGGGGTGGGGAAGGGAAAGGGGAATATGCCTAAATTGAACTGAAAAATGATGTCTAAAATACACAAAACATCAATAAAAACATTATTAAAAAATAAGAGCACACACTGTTCTAGGAGAGGACCTGAGTTCAGTTCCCAGAACCCACGTAAGGGGTTCACATCTGCCCGCAATTCCAGTTCCTGGGGACCTGACTTTTCTGGCTTTCTTGGGCACTTGAACTGATATGCACAAACACACACATGCACATAATTTAAAAAAATTAAATAAATAAAAAATTTAAATATAAAAATATTTCAAGAAGGCTCCACAGGTTTTACCAGATTGCTACCAGTCCATGGCACAAAGAGGAAGATGCCATGTCACGGAAATATGTGCTTATTTATAAATGACTCATGGGCAGAGAAGTGATGAAGAATCAATACAATGAAACAAAATCAGAGTGGTAGAAGACACAGTCAGCTGAAGCTAATTGGATAGGAAATAAAAACGTCTCTAGACTTTTTACAGCAGTTGGTTAAAAAAAAAGGAAAAGCCGGGCCTGGTGGTGCACGCCTTTAATCCCAGCACTCTTGGGAGGCAGATAGATCTCTGTGAGTTCAAGGCTAGCCCGGTCTACATAGTGAGTTCCAGGCCAGCTTGGGTTATAAGGAGACCTTGTTTCAAAAAGAGAAAAAGGGGGGGCTGGAGAGATGGCCTAGTGGTTAAGAGCACCGACTGCTCTTGCAGAGGACCTGGGTTCGGTCCCCAGCGCCCACATGGCGGCTGAGAACCGTCTGTAACTCCAATTCCGGGAGAACTCCGGTTCCAGGGGAATCCGAGACCCTCTTCTGACCTCCGCGGCATTGCACGACACGGGTGCACAGGCCTGCATGCAGACAGTACATTCATACACATACAAAAAAAAAAAGAGAAAAAGGAAAAAAAAGAGAGAAAACATTCTGTCATTTTCAGAATGGCAGAGCTCAAGCTCCGCACCTGCTGCACTTCTCTGTCCCCATCTTGCTTTGCAGGCTCTGCTGCAGCCGTGCAGCTTCCGGTGAAACCCATGCTCTTGTACATCCCCAACTAAAATCTGCCTGCTGACTCCTCCCTGGTCACCTGACTAATGTCTCCTGTAGCCTTCTGGGAGCGGAGGGAGCAATTTTTCTCTTTGAAGGGTGTATGTGTGTATGTCTATGTGTGGGGTAGGGTGGAATTTCAGGGGAAGAGGGCAGGCACGGGGACCAGATTCACCTCTGCCTAATCAAGGTCAAAGCCAGACAAAAATATCCTTAGGGTTTGAAGGGGCAAGTCCCATCCTCTCCTAGAAGGGCAGCTGTTCTGTCCTTTAAGCATAGCTGTATTTTCGTCTAATAATGTAATGGCAAAATATAATGGGAGGAGAAAGCACCTTCTGCCTAAACAGCTCTGGGTTACATTTACAGTTTTAATAAACTGATTTGTCAAAACTGTCAGAATCAAGGGAGATCATCTGGATACCAGATGAACGAAAATATCTGTAATTATAAGTCGTCCATTTTTCTCTTTCATCTTCTATATATGTATCTGTGAGCAGCCGCATATTTTCATGCACATACATACACATAAATTTTAAGTCAGTTTTTAAAAAACCTGTCATAGTAGAATTCTGGAAAGTAGAAAATACAGTTCTCCTGGGATAGCAACAAGACTTGAAGGTTGTGCTGTACTCCCCGTCTTGGGACTGACATCCTTTCCCTAAACTATGCGGTCAGAGCCCAAACATTTTAGGTTTGATCCTTGCTGATCACTAGCTGTGTGACCAGAGGAATGTAACTCAACCTCTCTGGATCTCTGATACTTGTGAGTGAAGCAAACATTTTGATTCATGTTAACTTCCCCTATGAAAATGGTAATCAATGGCCTCTTTTAGTAAAGAACCCCAAGCCTGTTGAATACTATAGAATTGCCATGTGTTGTCTTGAATTAAGTCATAAGTTGTCATGAATTAACTTTATCCCAAGTTTACTCAGAATCCTTTTGTTGTTGCTGCTTTGAGAGAGGGTCTCCTGGTAGCCCCAGTGGTCTGGAATTCTATATAGACTAGGCTGGCCTTAGACATCTGCCTGCCTCTGCCTCCTGAGTTCTGGAATTAAAGGCATGTGCCACCATACCTGGCCCAGAATCTCATCTTTCACAATATGTTTTAAAAATAGTATTTTTATTAATTCTTAGAGAATGTCATACAATGTGTTTTGATCAGATTTATACACACCTTCGGACATCCACCTCCCTACCTGCCCAACTTCCTTCCCCGCCGCCTCTCATCCATTAGGTCTAGTTTGTGTTCAAATACTCTTGGGTCACAAGCCACGCCATAGATTATGGTCTACCTACTAGGAGGTACACCCTTAATCAAAACTGACTCTCCCTTTCCCAACAGCTATCAATTGCCAATAGCTTCTAGGGGGAGCTAGAAGCTCCATGCCCACCTCTGTCTCTATAGGGTCTCACAGATCCCAAGCTAGTGTAAATTCACTATGTAGCTAAGGATAACCTTAGACTCCTGAACTTCCTATCTCTCTTTAAAAAAAAATACTTTAGGGGCTGGAGGAATGGCCTCGCGGTTAAGAGCGCCAACCGCTCT
The DNA here is from genome assembly GCA_009823505.1 of Rhizomys pruinosus. Taxonomy (NCBI): domain Eukaryota; kingdom Metazoa; phylum Chordata; class Mammalia; order Rodentia; family Spalacidae; genus Rhizomys; species Rhizomys pruinosus. Next base: position 811,666 of record VZQC01013894.1, read on the forward strand.
TGCAGAAGACCCGGGTTTGATCCCCAACACCCACATGGTGGCTGAGAACCGTCTGTAACTCCAATTCCAGGAGCACTCCAGTTCCAGGGGAATCTGAGACCCTCTTCTGACCTCTGCGGCATTGTACGACACGGGTGCACAGACCTACATGCAGACAGTACATTCATACACATACAAAAATAAATAATAAAAATACTTTAAAAATGTTACATGTATGAGTGTTTTGCCTGCATGTAAGTGTATTACTACATGTGTGCAATGCCCATAGAGCCCAGAAGAGAGTGTTGAATTCCCCAGAACTGGAGTTAGGGACAGTTGTGAGTTGCCACGTGGGTGCTAGGAACTGAACTCGAATCCTCTATTCAGAGCAGCCAGTGCTTTTCATTGGCGAGCCACCTCTTCAGCCCGTCCTCCTCTACTTCTTGAAGACTGGGATTATGGGTATGTACCGTCATGCCTGGCGTGGAACATAAGTTTTAAAATATGACATGTGATTATTCTCAACTGGAAGGTGACCTGTACTTGAGAGCACTGAACCATCTGTGGCCAGAAAAGTATGGACGGAAGGAAAAAAATGGGTGAGGCATCTGGAGATGCAGAAAGGGACTGGGATGGGCTCAGTTCTCGGGGTGTGCAGGGGGTGTTGTGGACTGGATTCTGAATCTCTTTTGGAAGAACGGAAGGGTGGTAATTTGTCACCCATGGTCTTTATCATCATCATTACCAGGGGAGAAGGACTGTCTTGCTGGTGTCTGAAAGGACACAAGGGCCAGGCTTTGTGGATCACGCTCCACACTAGGCCACAAATCTCGTGTATTTTAAAATTAAAAAAAGAACATAGTTCCTAGAAGAAGCCAGTTAGGAAGCTGACTGGATTTTGGTGTTGCTATTGTTTGTTTGGTGTCTTTTGGGGGGGGGAAGGGGGGAGTTGAATTGAACATCCTAAATGAACCTCGGTGGGCTTGGGGCTGCAGTGAGAATCTGTGGAAAGTCTCTAGCCCCACCACATAGCCCTGCATACCACGTGTGGCGTTAGTGAAGTAGTCTGCTCATGTCCAGGCCTGTGTCAGTGAGAGAGGAGAATCTACTATTCTACCCAAGACTTTTCAGAGCAAAATGGACATATGTAGAATCAGCATGCTGAATGTGACCCTGGACATCTACTGGGATGGGTATCTAGCTCTCAGGGGATGGAAGCTAAGTTCACAGTGGATAAATGTAATGGAGCTGAGTTCATCTGCTTTGACAAATCGTAATCAGTGGTTTCTCTGGATCATTTGGTATCACTGATTCTTTTGCTGGTAGTGGGTGGGATCTCACTATGTAGTCCAGGCTGCCTTGAACACTCCATCCTATCTACTTGTCTTCCAAATGTTAGGGTTATAAGTGGGATCACCACATCCAGATTGAACACTTTTAGAAAAGGTATTTAATTAATTTATTTAAATATATTTGTATATCAAGCCCCCCCAGCTGGATGTTGGGACCCTTGGGCTGTGTGGGTTTGGGCACAACTGCTTGCAAATTGGTTTTACATGAAGGATGCTTGTACTCATAAATTATTACTTATTGTTAAAAAATGAAAAAAATAAAGAATAGAAGAAAAAAAGAAAAAAATTGTGTATATATATATATATACATATATATACATATGGTGTATGTGTGCTTGTGTTCATGTGTGAATGTGTGTGGAAGTCAGAGGATAATCTAAGCTTTTGGGCCTCACCTCATACCTTGTTCAAGACAGGGCCTCTTGTTGCTTGACACTGCATATGCCAGGTGAACTTCTGAACCTTCTTCTGTCTTTACCTCCCCATCTTGAGGTAGGAGTGCTGTGATTAGAGACGGGTGCTATTGCATCTGACTCTGCGGGTTCCAGGGCTCTGAACTTAGGTTCTTGACCTTCACTTGCTGAGCCATCTCCCGAGCCCTATCACTTTCTTTTTAAGTGTTGAACTCCCTTAAAAGTAGAATGTGTTACTAACTATGGATGGAATGACAGGACTGTAAGAGTCTAACCACCAGGCAGAAGTGATTCCCAGTGAGTGCAACATCTGGATTTGGTCCAGATTCCCTATTCTGCCATCTTCTGATCCAGCTTGCCTGGGGTTGGCTTTGCCAATCCTCCCTTGGGGACCCATGGCGGACTAACCTCTCTTCTAGCAAGCACACCTGGATTTGGCTTGTTCCTGGCCTTCTTTCTTTGCTAATCCCCACAGGGGTCTAGGTCTCTGCCGACTGCTGCTTTAATCATTTGCTAATTTGCTTAAACATCTGGTCAAATTTTGGAAATAATCTCAACAGAAGAGCTTATGCTAACTTCTCTTAGATGCTAAGAGTTCCCACATGCCCTTTCTCATGTCCCACCCCCAACAAATAACTAGACGGTGTACACCAACAAAGAAAAGGCAGGGAAAATGCATGACTTTGGCCTCTCTCTCTCTCTCTCCCTCCCTCCCTCCCTCCCTCCCTCCCTCCCTCTCCAGTGTTGAGTATGAACCTCTGGCCTCGTGCATCTCACATATGCCAGGTAAATGTTCTACCTCTAGGCTGCATTCCAGACCCCTTTACTTCTTTAAGTTCTTTAAATTCACTGTATTCCAAAGTAAACGTATCTTTCTTCTACACCACTGTCCTTCCCTATGAACAGGTCTGCTTTCTACTTAGCTGTCAAGTCAGAACTTAACTTTGCTTGACTCCTAGTGGTCCCCTTGTGCCACTAACTCCTGTGGAGTCCCTGAACTGTCTTTCACATTTGGGCAGCTCCTCTCCAGTTCTCCTATCACCTCCTAGCTTGAGGCGAGCATTTCTCTTCTCTAAGGTGGGTGCAGCTTGTACCTGATGGATTTTTTGGATTTAGCCTCACCTTCTTCAATGCATTCTCAAAACTCTAGTAAAAATAGCTTTTCTGAAACACATATCTTACTGCCTTGCTTAAAATCCCATGTAGACTCCTGAAAGACTTAGAAGGTGACACCTAAGCTCTGTATCATCGGCTTAATATTGCTCCTGTCTTATCTCCTCCAATGTCAAGGATGCATGTTCTGAGTCTTGGCTTCTTCAACTGAATGAAGCTCCCTGTTTGTACTCTGTCCTGCCTTAGTTACTTTCTATTGATATGATAAAAAACGAAAACAAAAAAACACCGACCAAAACCAACTTGGGGAGGAAAGGGTTTATTTTACCTTACATCCCCTGAGTCACAGTTCATCCCTGAGGAAGGCCAAGGTAGGAACTAAGGGTGGGAACCTGAAAGTAGGAGCTGAAGCACAGGCCACGGAGGAGTGCTGCTTCCTGGCTTGCTCCTCTGGCCTAAGTTCCAACTGCTTTCTTATATAATGCAAGACCACCTGCCCAGGGTGGCACTGCCCACAGTGGGCTGGGCCCTCCCACATCACTCAATAACCATACCCCATAGACATGGCCACAGGTCAGTTCAATGGACGCAATTCCTCCATTGAGACTCTCTCCCCAGGGACGTCAGCTTGACAACTAAAGCTATCCAGCACACTCACCTATGGACTTTGTACATGCTGTACAGTGCCCAGTGAACTGTTGCCTGGCTCATTCTAACTTGTTCAAGACTTGGTTCAAGCCATAGTTTCTCCAGGACGCCTCCCCAGATCCATGGCAGACACGAAGGGGTGACCACTCTGGCTGGAGATGGTGCTCACAAGGTTGCATGCACCTTTGTCAGAATCTTTTTTTTTTCTTTCCAAAAGTGAGAAGAAAAAAAAAACCTCTTAAACTATAGTCTCTCCACAAAAGACAGGAAGTTTAGAATAGAAATTTAGAAAAGACCGAAAAAAAAAGCCGGGCGTGATGGCGCACGCCTTTAATCCTAGCACTTGGGAGGCAGAGGCAGGCGGATCTTTGTGAGTTCAAGGCCAGCCTGGTCTATAGAGCGAGTTCCAGGACAGCTGGGGCTACAGGGAGACCCTGTCTCGAAAAGACAAAAAAAAAAAAAAAAAAAAAAGAAATTTCAAACAACAGACATCACAACAAGGTCTTTTGACCTGGGTGGCAGCAGAAACACACTGACTATAAAAAGGTAAAGAATTGGGGGCTAGGAAGACGCCTCAGATGACAAAGGTCTGAGGCCAAGCAGCAAGACTGGAGTTCAGATCCCCAGCATGCACGGGAGGGCAAAGATCCGGGTGTGGTGGCACACGTCTGTAACCCCACGGCTGGGGCAGAGACAGGCAAGCAGCTGTGGGGCTCCCTGGCCAGCCAGACTAGCAATTCATGAGCTCCAGGTTCAGTTGGAGACTGTCTCAAAAAATAAGGTTGAGAGGGGTTGGAGAAATAGGTTACTGGTTAAGAGCATGTAGTACACCTACATGCATGTAGGCAAAACCCTCATATATAAAAATAAAAATAAAATTAAGGGGGCTGAAGAGATGGCTCGGCAGTTAAGAGCATTGGATGCTTTTTCAGAGAACCCAGGTTTGATTCCCAGCATCCCACATGGCAGCTAACAACTGTCCATAACTCCAGTTTCAGGTGATGATACCCTCTTCTGACCTCTGCAGGCATTGCCTGACATGGGTGCACTTACACACATGCAGGCAATGCACTTGTACATGTAAAATAAAATTAAGAAGAAATAAGGTAGAGAATGACTGAGGAGGACACTCAGTGTCCACTCTGGTTTCCACATGCCCAGACACCCTGCCCTTATCCCTCAAAAGTAAAGAACTGCACAAAAGAACTTTCATCTGGAAGGTTCCACCCAGGTTCCTGAGTGGCAATCTCACAGATGGACAGCTTCCCCGAGGGCTCAATGTCGCCCAGAACTCTCCCCATCCTCTATCCTGGGCATGGTGCTAGGTACTGGTAGTCTCAGGGACAGAGGTTCTTGACCCACTTGTCCCCTCAGGAGCCAGGCTGCTCTTTGACAGATGCTCTTTCATCACCAACACCATCCTACCTGCTCCTCAGAAACCACTTCACTGGAAAATTAGGTTTTAGGAAGGAATAAAGCAGTGGCTGGCTAGGCTGCCTTCTAATCCCATGCATCCCTCTGAGTGTGACCAACCTCACAGGCATCTCTGTCCAGAATGCCCAACTTGGCAGATCACCAGAGTGCATACCTCTGAAGGTCAGGATAGGTCTTAGGGGAAGCATGTTCCCTGGGTCAAGGCTTCATCACCCAGCAGGGGCTGTTTAGATGGTGGGATTCTTGGCTTGTATCCTTCCCAAAGGGTCAGCCACAGTCTGCAGCAGTGATGTCACTAGTGGTACTGGCCACATGATTGGAAGTGGTCTTTCTTCTCTAATATCACCAACGTGGCTAATGGCTTAACTGCCCTGCCATTCTGAAAATGCCAGGGAGAACTGGCCTTGTGGGAAAGATCTCAAAAGAAGGAACCCTGTCTCAAGAGAAGTATCTTTCTCATGTTTGCAAAAGCCTCATTTCATTCCAAAGACCAGCTACATCAATGCAGCCTAAATCCCGAGTGGGACTAGAGGATTTCCAACTTACTCAGTTTCAAGAATCTCGACAAACTCAGGGATGGGAGAGATGAACTAGACAAGTATCCACTGGACCAGGCCGTGCTGCTACCCAGCTGGGACTGAGCACCATCTGTGCTTCTCAAGGCCCCTCAAAGCCAGTTTGCCCACCAACACCTGAAGCAGTTCATTAAAGCAGCACTAGACAAGAGCTCTACTTCTTATCCCTGCTCAAGCTTCCTGAACCCAAAAGACCAGTGTGGAATTTTTTAATAACAAAAGGAATTCTGAATACCATGCCGTGGCTAGCATAACTCTGCTTGTTCCTCGTGTGGCTTAACCTGATGTTTAAAGAGACCTGGGATGGATGAGCTTTCTCAGACTGATAGGAAGTTCTTGTCCCTCAGATAAACAGGTACAGCACCTGTGAGGGTGGTGATGTCACAGTACCACTGCACACCTATGGGCCCTGGATGAAAACATGTCATTATATTTTAAGCCAGGCGTGGTGGTGCACACCTTGAATCCTAGCACCTGGGAGGCAGAGGCAGGCGGATCTCTGTGAGTTCAAGGCCAGCCTGGTCTACAGAGTGAGTTCCAGGACAGCTGGGGCTACAGGGAGACCCTGTCTCGAAAACACCAAAAAAAACAAAAAACAAAAAAACATGTCATTATATTTTAGAACTCATTTTTCAAATATGATGAGCAATTCCATTATGAATTTAACCACAATAGCTGATATTTCTTCTATATATTTATTGTCTTTGCTTATTTAAATTATTTTTTGGTACTAGAGTTGAACAAGCATTCTAATACTAAGTTACATTACCTGCCCCCCCCACTTTAAATGAATCTTAATTTGTGATAGGATTTGCTAAATTGTCTAGGTTGGCCTCAAACTTACTGTGTAGCCCAGGCTGACCTCAAATTTGCAATCCTTCTAGTTTAGCCTCTCACAGGAAGCTACAATTATAACCATTTGTCATCCTCATGCTTAATTTATTGGTCTTTAAAAAAAAACAACAACTTCATTTTGGTAACTGGAAGATAGAAAAATTCTCCACTGCGCCATGCAGCTATCTTGACTTTGAACACCATGCTCCCTGAAGTGTTATTACCAGTTCATCTCCTGAATCCTACTGCACATGAGGGAGCGGAGGTACATGGCCATGTGCAGTTCCACACCTTCTCCCAGCACCGTTCTTCTCTCTTAGGGACTTGAGCACTGTTGATCCCTGATCTCATGGCAATGACATAAGGGATGTGGGTTAATGTCTAAGAATGCCTGGTCCACGTAGCTGTCATCTCCAAGTGACAGAATAAGGATACCTTGCTTTGCCTTCCTCTACAGGGGCTCTCCTAGCACTCGGAAGGCAGAGGCAGGAGGATGAGGAGTCCAAGGTCAGGTTGGGGAGATGGCTCAGCTGGAAGAGTGCTTGCTGGGAAAGCAAGAAGGACCTGAAGTCAAATCTCCACCATCCACATGAAAACCAGGCATGGCTGTGTGTAGCTATAACCCCAGTCGTGGGGGGCAAAGACAGGTAGATATTACTGTGAGTTCACTGGTCACCCAGCTTATCCATAATGGTGAGCTTCCAGCTTAGCAACAGACCCTCTTTCATTGGTTGGAGATGGGGCTAGAGAGATGGCTCAGTGGTAGGACCCAGGTTCAATTCCCAGTACCCACAAGGTGGCTTACAACCATTTGTAGCTTCAGTTCCAGGGGATTCCCATGCCCTCTCTGACCTCTGTGGGCACTGCATGCACATGGTGCACTTACATACATACATGTAAAACAAACAAACCTTTAAAAAACAGGGTGAGAAGAAGAGAGGAAGACTCCTGGCATCTTCCCGTGGCCTCTGCTCACAGGGAGATAGGCATGCACACCTGCACACTCATACACACACAGCATACCACATCCACTCAACACACACAGACACACAGACACAGACACACACACACAGACACAGACAGACAGATACACACACACACACACACACAGACACACACACACAAAGGGGGGCTGCTGAGAAGGAGGAGGATTTCAGCAGGAGAAGGGGGAAGTATGAGAGAGAATAACAGGGTGAAAATGACCAAAATTCATCATATCCATTTGCAAAACTATCAAAGTATAACAAAATAAATAAACTCTCAGATTCAAAACCAAATGTTAAATGAGCCATTGTTGACTTCTTTCTTTATCCTTCTTAACATGCCTAAGGAACACACAGCTCTCGAGAGTCACTGGGAAAGGTTTTTAAACTGGAGCAGGCAGGGTGAGAGAGGAGGGAGTTCTCAGCCTCTCCTGGGCTGGGAGGGAGGTAGGGCTTTCTCAGGCTGAAGGCGAGACCTCTCACCTGAAGACTTTAGTCCCTCTTCTAAATGCAAGCTACGACTATCACCACAGCCACCTCCCGTTCCCCCACTTGTCCTGCCCATAAGGTTGGGGCCACATCCCTTCCAAGGTTGCCTTAGTAATAATTTTTACATGCTGCTAGTCTCTGACTTGCTCACAGGTTCTCAGTTCACAGAAACTCTCCTAGTTGCCAACTTTCAGAAGTAATTGGCATTTTTATTTTGAGAACTCTTTATCAAAAATTTTATGCATATATCAAATAATGCATTTGTCAAGAATAGCCCTCCATAAATAACCTTTCTTTTGGCATATGTGAACAATGGTTGTTGCTCAAGTTTATAGGATTTAATTGGAAAAATTTAAAGTTGAAGGGTTCAACTTTTCGAAGACTTTACATGTGCTGATGAAAAACAGACATCTCAGGTAGATTTTACAAGAATGAAATTCACATACACTGTTACTTGCATGGCATCATACAAGCCATGGTGTACAAGCCAGGGCCACTTGTTCATTAAGTGAATGCACTGTGGGCAAGATTAGAATGCCCCCTCCCGTCCAGGCTGTCCTGACCTAGTCCTACCTGCCCAGCCCCCACGCATACATGGCCCTTCATTTCTCTCTAAATCAAACTAGGGGGCTGGCCTCAGATTCCCTGCAAACCTACCTGAAAACAAAGGAAAATGCAAGCGCTGGGGAGAGAAGGGTCAGTGACAAGGCAGCAAAGTAGGGGTCGGAACTTATCTAAGGAACACATCGGGTGACCCTAGAATGCCATCCCTGCAGGGGTAAGTGGGTGCAAGTTCAGCATCTCCCCTAAAACGATCCCAGCAGCTGTGGTGAGTTCCTTGTGGCAACTCTTCTAGAATCTCACAGGGTTTCAAAGTCATGCCGGCAGCTGCCTCCTGTCGCCCACTCTGTAATGATTGAACTCTTGTTCCTTTTATAGACTTGTTCTCTCCTAATAAAACACTAAATGCTTCTCTGAGCGACTGTTCCAGGACGGCTAGATGCAAGCCTCCCTCCCTCCCTCTTCCTCTTCTCCCTACACGATCGACACTGGCTCTCACAATGGACCCTGTGTGAATGCTTCTGTCACAGATACAGTCACATGGGCACACACACAGGCATCCAAGTGTGCACATAAATGTTCACACCAGTGCCTCCAAGTCCCTTTTAACTAAACCTGAACTCCACGGCCATTTTCAGCTATTTTTTTTAAATTTAATTTAATTTAATTTATTTATTTATGTGTGTGAATGTATTGTCTGCATGGAGGTTTGTGCACCCGTGTCGTGCAATGCCGCGGAGGTCAGAAGAGGGCGTCGGATTCCCCTGGAACTGGAGTTCTCCTGGAATTGGAGTTACAGACGGTTCTCAGCCGCCATGTGGGTGCTGGGGATCGAACCCGGGTCTTCTGCAAGAGTGGTCTGCGCTCTTAACCGCTAGGCTATCTCTCCAGCCCCCCATTTTCAGCTATTTTAAGAGTTGCTACTTTAAAATTGGGCAGCCATCCCTGCCATAAATGAAGAGCCGAAATCACTGTGGCTGTGGCGGGCGTCTGTGGAGGTGATACCTCCAAGCTGTCTGTCTGAAGAGACAGCTGCAATCTGTCAGCTTTTGGAGGGGAAATGCTGCAAAATGAGCCTTTTTTTTTTTTTTTTTGGCAAACAGGAAACACATATGTAAGGTGTAAACTCTTTCTTTTTTTTAAATTAATTTTTATTTATTTCTGTATGTGTATGAATGTACTGTCTGCATAAAGTCTGTCACCCGTGTCGTGCAATGCCGCGGAGGTCAGAAGAGAGTGTCGGATTCCCCTGGAATTGGAGTTCTCCTGGAATTGGAGTCTCAGACGGTTCTCAGCCGCCATGTGGGTGCTGGGGATCGAACCCGGGTCCTCTGCAAGAGTGGTCGGCGCTCTTAATCGCTAGGCCATCTCTCCAGCCCCGTAAACTCTTTCTAAACTTCAAAATGCAGATAGAAATCACACTGTACCATACCAAAAATCAGTTCAAAAAGGGTACCTCCATCCAAATACATTGTATTTATGGATGAGATGACCACAGAATAAATAAAATTGAAAAAGAAAGGGTTCCTAGCCCCTCTCAAATCTCACAGTCTTTCTCTGAACCTCAATCTATGAGGTACACAAAGAGGGCTCATCTTCCCTGAATCAAGTACAGCAATATTTAAAAGTGACTCCTCCCTGAGACAAGGTCTCTCACTATGTAGTCTTGGCTGGCCCGAAATTCACTATGTAGATTAGGCTGGCTTGGAACACACAGAGATCTGCCTTCTTCTGCCTCCTGAGTAGTAGGATTAAAGACCTATGCTACTAGACCTGGTTTCACACTGATTTTATATTTAATCTACATTTAATTTTTCCCCCTTTTAAACTGGATCTTGCTGTATAACCCAGGCTGGCTTGAACTTGTGGCAAGCCTCCTCCCGGAGCTTCCTGAGGACGGGAACTAAAGGCACAGGACCACCAAGACCAGGTTTAATTTGCATTTCTACATGTCAATTTAAGCTTGCACACTTCTCAAGAGTGGGAGCCAGGCCTGCTGGCTCCTGTTGCTGGCCTCTGGTGAAGTGCCTGGTGGCAAGGTAGCTGCGGCTCAAATGTTTTCTGAATAAACCAATGAACTGTGAGAGCAGGATGGACTTGGCTTGTAGGTGCTTGGCTAAAACGGGAAAAGCAGCCAAGTCCCTCGAACCCCTTTGTTCCTCGCATTTTAGCTGCTGGCCTGTTAATGAGGAGTCCTACCCTCTTGAAATAATTTTGTTTAAGTAATTGCCATTTGAGTGTTAAGGAAAAACACAAAGAAGCTTTAGGCTTAATGAACAGTAGAAAATTAGAGGCAACCAAATTCTTTGTGCAATTTTTCTTTATCCTAAGATCTCTCTGAAAGAATACAATGCTGTAATTGGTGGTTTAAGGTGTTAGCTCACATTGCTTTATTTTTTCACTTATGGCTAAGCATTTTATGCAGATTGATTTACTTTCCTACTATGAAAATTTAAAAACTCTGTTTTTAAACAGAGAGAATGGCATAATGGGGCCTATATACCACACTCATTGATGGCTCACGGCCACTCTCACTTCACCTACACAGAAACCAGCTTCAACTTCAGCTTTGTGATCATCAGATTTCTGCCCGGTGCTAGCTAATTAGTTTATAATTACTACTGACTTCTAGATTTTGAAAAACTTCCCTCTCAGAAGGTGAAAGTTTTGAGCCAAAATTTGACATCTGACATGGTTGAAACTGCTTAAAATATGTCTTCATTAAAGTCAGATAAAGGAGATAAGCACAGGCTCAGCCTCCAATGGAACATCAAGTTTGCATTTTTTCTTTTAAGTATAAAAGTAGAACTCTTTCCATGACCGCATGTCCTCCCTCTTGAGCCCCTCCCCTCAAACCCTCCCGCCTCACTCTTTTCTGAAAACTTCAGCCAGGAGTGTGTCCCCAGACATACTCTTGCTCACCAGCTCTCACACCATTTTCCCAGCTCATTCTTTGAAGGCCTTGAAGGCCAGGACACAGGGTGATATAAACTTTCAAACAAATTGGTTCTAAGGAACAGACCTCTATGCTTCTTTTTTGGTGTTTTTTTTTTTTTTCTTAAGATGGTGCAAAAATGTTACTCCCTAAACAGTTATTAGTCTCTGTAATGTAACGTAGCAGATACTTTCTAAATCCTTTTAGCCTTCTCCCCCTTTACTGGAAAGATCATCTTTTTTCATATATGTATTTCAAAGTGGATTTAATAAAGAAAGGAGTGCTGTTAAAGTAATACGTGAGGCTTTGACATTAAGCAGTGCAACCCTGCGGAGTCGGCAAGAACAGGGTCTCTAATCTCCAGTGATTTATAGAGGCTCTTCCTTCATCTCTGTAGTTGGGGAGGGCCAAAAAGTTTAGAGACAGCCTGGCGTCCCTCGCACTCCACACCACTAACTCCTGCTGGCCAGTCTGCCTGCTGAAGCTTTTAACCCTGCAGCTCCCGCTAGACAGCATACCCATTAAAGCCAGTTTATTTGCTTTCAGAGGACAGAGTGGTTTCATGTTGCAGTAATGCACATGGAGGTAAACACCTACGCCTGAGGTTGAGAAATTACAAGCAAAGGGTAGAAAGTAAACTCAAAACCAAACAGGGCTCATTTGAAGATGTTTGGAGATGTCAAAGAAAAGCCTCTAACCAGAATGAGACTCGACTGGCTCGGCATCCCCAGCCCCACAGCCGCCATCCCAAGAGAGCCAGCTTCACTCCTCTGTAACATTTAGGGCTTGGAAATGTAACTCGGTCAAAGCTAACGTTCCAGAATGGCATTAGAAGGGTCAGACAACATGAGCAGTCCAAAACAAGTTGTTCTAACAATTGAACTACCCGGTGGGAATGAAGGCGTGCTTGCACCGAGCCTTGCCCAAGATGGAAGGTGCAGAGTAGAGGCAGCTAGGCCTGTGCGCTTCTTTCAGAATGAAAGATGCTAGAGGTGGACACTGGTCACTGTCAATGTTTTTTTTTTTTTCATTGGTTGACAGATGAACACTGTGAGCACGTTTCTCTATCTCTATCCAAGACCCTTCTTTCTGGGACAAGGTCCTCTTTTAGTACCAAGGTACCCGCAAAACACCAGCCACCACCTGGGCCTCACCAGGATCTGGGGCTCACGGCACAGCCCACAGCCTGCTGTGAGGACTGGTATCCAAGGCTCCCTCTGAGCAGCCCTGCATTAAAACCACCAGGGAGACTTCCTGGTCTTCTGAGTCATCATACTGTACAGTTGATGTGAGCTTGGCATCTTGTCTTTTTAAAAAAAAATCATTTATGTATTTATTGTTTATTTTTATGGGTATGAGTGTTTTGCCTATAAGCACACCATGTGTGTGCAAACCTGTAGAGGGCAGAAGAGGGTGTCAGATCCTCTGGAACTGGGGTTATAGATAGTTGTTAGCCTCCATATGGGTACTGGGAACCAAACCTGGGTATTCTACAAAAGCAGCCAGTGCTCTTAACTACTGAGACATCTCTCTAGTTACTACCCGCCCCCCACACTTAAAACAAAAAGCTGCAGGGTCTTGCTTTGCAGCACACAGGCTGGTCTTAAATTTGTGATCCTCCTGCCTCCTGAGTGCAGTTGTGTACGCACGTTTGTTGTCTCTGTTACTCGGATAAAGAAGCCACCAGGAAGGAAGTTTACCTTCGCCGGGTGTTGGGCTGAACCCTATTTCTTAAAAGATGAGCCTGCCACATCTGCCAATAAGACCTAGGATGGGAAGGAGGTTCATGCTGGCCTGAGGCCACGACTTCGGTCTAGCAGAGCTGCCCTGGGACAACGCCCTTGAACTTGATAACCTTGAAGCCTCGCTGTTTAGTCTATTCCTGACAAGGAAAGATACTGAACCCTATTTTAAGAGGCTTTCTGGAATCAAGTACAGGGGTCAAGAAGACTAGCAAAGATCAATATTGCATACTTTAGGCCAGGCAGATGGCAAGTTGAGGTCACAAAACTCATAACTGACAGCAGCAATAGCAGGCAATGAAAGGCCTTCGCTTTTGGTATCCAGCCTCATTTGCTGAGGCTGACTCAGGGAGTGGCTTGCTCAAGAGCCCATAGGCAGCTTGGGAGGAAGTCTGACCCACAGTTAGTCACTCCTCCACGAAGAACAGAGATTACCCGGTGCGGCCGGACAGCTTTCAGAGCAGAGCTCAAGTCCAGGTTCTTGCACATCTGTAGGATCTTTGGTAAGTTACTCAATCTTTCTGAACATCATCCTACTCCCCTAAAATAGAAATTAACAATTAGACTAGCTAATGCTGTAACGGGAATGAATGAGTGAAGGAACTGAGCACGGCATCTGGTGTGTCCCGAGCAGCATTGGTATGCTATTGTTAATTGTTTGTTTTTCTTTATAGACTCACATGTTGAACCCACTCAAGGAGTAACAAGCACACTCTCTTCTGGAGCAGCACGTGACCTTGAACCTATACAGCATGGCAGATGGCTGCAACTCTGAATGGCAGCTCACCATCGTACACTTCCTGTCTTCTACCACACACACATTTACCGCATTCAGCCATCATTTCTCTCTATCTATCTATCTCTCTCTGTTCCCCAAAGAACAGAGCTCTTGAGGGCTACAGAATAGAGCATATTCCTAGCTGCATCTCTAGTGTCTGGCTCAGTAGGCGGTTGATGAACAACCAGTGCATGAGAAAATACCCGAATGTAGTTTGGTAGGCCTGGAAAGCATTCCTTGTCTTTCCTGGCTCAAGTTCTAAATTGTCTGCAGTCTAAATTGTCTACATAGGCTGCCCAGGACAGAGTTTAGAGACCAAACATATTTACAGTTCAACCTTCTCTGAAAGTGACACACTCAAGACTGCTCTTGGAGTGGCTTTCACAGGGTGTGAAGTGAGTCGTTAACTGGCCCCTGCTAACAGCATTCCCACAGATGCTGGCACACTGTTAGCACTCTCTGCTGGTGTGAAAATCCCTATGATGCCATGTAGGTTTTTGGTCCCACACCAAGCAGCTGCATGCTAATGTGTGAAAACCCAGAGAAACCCCATCTAGCGCTAATTGTGAACGGCCTCCGGGGTCATAAACACCAAGTTACTTTCCGACCCCACTGCCCATTTTCCAGGCCTTCCTGTGTACCAGTCTCCCCAACACAGAAGAGAGAGCCTGGCCCAGTACACAGCCAGCCATTGCTGTGTCATCTGGCCCCATATGCAGAATCAGAGAATTTGAGGGCCAACTGCAAAGACCCACCACCCCTGAATTAGTTCAAAGCAATCCTGGAGGATGGGTGCAGACTAAGCCATCCTGCAGCAGTCTGCTGACCCCCTCCCGCCCCACACACACACTGGGGACTCTTCTGGGAGAGAACTTCCCACCAGTTGTTTCCTTTATTTTTTTATTATATTTTTTTGGTCTTTTTTTTATTTTTATTTTTTTGAGACAGCGACTCCCTGTAGCTCTGGCTGTCCTGAAACTCACTCTGTAGACCAGGCTGGCCTTGAACTCACAGAGATCTGCCTGCCTCTGCCTCCCAAATGCTAGGATTAAAGGCTTGCGCCACCACGCCCCACAAGTTGTTTCCTTTATGAAACGTCTTTGGTTCTCCAGAAGAAAGGGTATCATGTCAATTAGACAGCCAATGGTTTGTGCTGGTTTAGTCCTGAGGTTTCACAAGGCTGATTCCAATGGTCACATTATTTATTTATTTACTCCCCCCCCCCAGATATGGTCTCATGTAGCACAGGCTAGCCTCAATCACTGTGTAGCCAGGAATGACTTTGAACTTACTGGTCATCCTGCCTTACAGGCATGTGCCATCCATACTAGATTTTAATTCCATTTGGAATCCAGGGCTCTGTGATTCCAAATGGAATTAAAATCCAGCCTAGGCAGCCCTCTAGGTTTACACACATACATACATACACATAAGACAATACTACGTACATATAGTACGTATAACTGAGCTCAAGCTCCAGCCCCAGCCCATTACTTATTTTTAAAAACAAACTTTCCAGGGCTGCCAAGATGGCTCAGTGCATAAAGGCACTTACCGCTCAAGCCTGACCTAAGTTTGATCCCTAGAATTCACTTAGTGGAAGGAGAAAAAGATTAACTCACACAGTTGTCTTCTGACCTCCACATGCGTGCCATGGGATGTACACCTCTCCCCACACATCATTTACACGCATAATAATAAAAAATAAAAATAAAGAAACCAAGTTTACAGGTCAACGAACGGTGAGCTGAGGTCTAGAAACGATCACACTAAATGGGATTCACCCCAAGGTGGGGGCTCAAGTAGGAAGAGAGGAGTCAAAACCTCAGCTGTAGACTTTACCTTTCAGAAACTGCAGATCCTAGCTCTAGCGCCTAGCCTGGTCTCCTGGATAAACAAACCTTATCGACCACCCACCGCCAGTTTGTAAAAGGGCTTAGGAATGTAAATCACACAGGAGGGAAGTGTGATCCTAATTTGCACTTAATCAAAGCCAATTAGAGGTGTATTACACAAAGCCCATGCATCTCAATTATGCCTAGCACAGCCCAGTTCAACAGTTTTGAGTTTAGACCTTAGTTCTGCTTAATTAGAGAAGTAAACATTTTCACTGTGTCAATCCTTTTGTCGGGTCTACGAGTCCCTGGGTAAACTGAACCAAGCATGCAGAGCTTTTCACTTTAGGGCCAAGAAAGTTTAACTGACACCTGTTGAAAACACCTGTATAAAACAAAGCTAAGAAACCTAGAGGGCTGCCTAGGCTGGAAAGGTGTCGCTTGGCTCTCCCTTTGCTACAGTCACTGGCACCTCTGCCATGCAGTGAGTAAGTGGCAATAGTTCCTTTTTTGCATTTTTGAAGATGGATAAAAATGGAATCTGGACTCTTCAGTGTAACTTTCCATTTCCCCAGTTCATGTGGCCCTCTGTTGACACTTTCGGGGCAGTAACTTTAGATTACTAGGGGGCAGAAAATCCCATGTGGTTAGTGCCAGCCATCAGGTTGGAAGGCAGCAGCACAGTCCATAGAGATGGGCATCCCTCTGTCACCTCTGTCTCCTTCTAAGGAGAGAGAACAGGAGAATAAAAATCATACATTATGAAGTATCTAGCACAGAGTGGGTGCATAATAAATGACTGATGGATCAAACATAGGACACCAAGGCTAACTGGATTCAACACGCTTTTCCAGCACAAATAATTTGTATTAAAATATAAATAGGATGGTGAAATCACTGAAGGATGGGTAATCTCATCAAATGTCCTGGCTGCTCAGGGGCCCCTGATACATAAGGAGTAAATGTAAAATAACCATGACTTTACAATACCATAGCTCTATTTATAAACAGGATACAATAGGCTTTATTTTACTAAAATTTCACAAGGGTAAGCTAGATCACAGGAAGTAGCTCGGTTGGTAGAGTGCCTAGAGCGTACAAGGCCCTGGGTTCAGTCCCCACACTGCATGTAATAACATAGGGTGGTAAAGGCCTATAATCCCAGTACTTGGGAGTTGGAGGCAAGAGGATCAAAGGTTCAAAGTCATCCTTAGCTACACAGTGAGCTTGAAGTTACGAATGGTTGTTAACTGCCATGTGGGTGCTGGGAACTGAACCTGAGTCCTCTGCAAGAGCAGCCAGAATGCTTAACTTAACCATTGAGTCATCTATCCAGCCCAATTCTTCTGCTTTGCGATAGAGTCTCTTTATGGCTTATGATCCTTCTGCCTCAGTCTCCCAAGTGCTGGAATCACAGGCATATGCAACCGCACCTGACGTTCCTCTGTTATTAATAAGGACCAATCCAAACACAACTTCTATAACTTGGGCCTCAGACACATCTTTAGAATCCTCATAGGTCAAATTGGAGAATTTTCCCTCGTTGACACAGGAAGTCACATCTCAGAGTAATAAACTTCCCCAAAGATTCTGCCTTTGAACTCTTTCTTCACAATAAAAACAAAATATGTTCCCTGGTTCTGAATAGTTTCCAAATGTCCTGCCCACTTTTCTTGACCTCATTCAACTCTGAAGAAGGTTTGACACTTAGAGAGTCTCTACTGGTCTAATTCTCCCCTCATATTTCAGCTCTTGACCAGGCTCAGGAAAGCCTTCTCACTGGTATGGTATTACTACAGAAACATGAGCTATTTCACATCTCATTTATCAGATTTGCTTTTTTCTAGAGACATTTTATTTCAACTTGAGAGTAATTATGAGAGAAATAACAAAATTATATACAAATGTGTTCACTAAAAAAAATCTATCCTGGTGGCTGGAGAGATGGCTCAGTGGTTAAGAGCACTGACTGTTCTTGCAGAGGACCTGGGTTCGATTCCCAGCACCCATATGGTGGTTAAGAACCGTCTTAGGCCAGGCATGGTGGCTCACACCTTTAATCCTAGCACTTGGGAGGCAGAGGCAGGCGGATCTTAGTTCAAGGCCAGCCTGGTCTATAGAGCGAGCTCCAGGACAGCTGGGACTAAAGGGAGACCCTGTCTCAAAGAAGACCAATAAAAAGAAAAAAAATCTGTCCTAAGTAGTTCCTTTAGATGTTAACAGTAGGTCCTCATATATAATTTTTATTTATTTATATTTTTATGTGTATTGTTATGCCTGCATGTATGTAAGTATATCTGTGGTGTGCAGTGCCTACACAGGACAGAAAAGGGTGTTGGATCCCCTGGAACTGGAGTTAGGGACAGTTGTTAGCCACCATGTGGGTGCTGGGATTTGAACCTGGGTTTTCTACAAGAACAGCCAGTGCTCTTAACTGCTGAGCCATCTGTCCAACTCCCATCCTCATACATTAATCTGCTTAATTTGAACAGATATGTAGAGAAATTCATACAGGGCATGATAACTGGTTATCTTGAAGGAGCTGTAAGTCACCAATGAGGTCTTCAGAATTCAAATTCAATGGTTCCTTCATGACATGAACAGCTGAAGATGAAATAAGTATTTAGAAAAAGTCTCTGATATCCATCATGTGGGCCACATTCTTGCACCAAGGAAGTGTGTGTGGGGGTAAAGGTTTATCATGAAATATTTCTATGTATAATTTTATTGACTTTTTGAAAGCTTCATATAATATATTTTGATCATATTTAGCCCCTCCCCCATCTCTACCTCTCTTATATACCCCACCGGTTTTCATGTACTCTGTCATCCATATTAAGGCCTATAACAATTTTTTTTTGAGACAGGATCGTCCTATAGTCCCAGCTGGCCTGGAACTCACTGTGCAGACCATACTAGCCTTGCTCTCAAAGAGATTTACCTGCCTCTGCTGGCAGTTCATGCCTGACATGAAAATAAATTATTTTTTAAACAATAAAGAAATAAAGCTATTCTGAAATGATGCAACCTCCCGATTGTTAAAAAATACTGACAAATTTAAATACAAAAGTTTAAAATATTGTGTGGCAGAAATCTTACAAATACACTAAGATACTGACCAACCTGAATTAATATATAATTATATAGATAAAACTAAGAGGCTATTTGCCTAGTTATAGGAAGCTCCTTCAAATCAATGGAAGACTAATAAGCCATCAGAAAAATGGAGAAAGGAAGAGAAAATGAAATAAGTATGGCATTTAAATATGTAAGATGTACAATATTAGTGTACGAGAAATGCAAATTAAACTATAATGAAACGACAAATTAAGCCTGTTGATTTGCAATGATCAAAAACCTGTATTGGCACAGCAGAAAGAGCTCAGGCACCACAGTGTACTGCTCATGGGAGTATGAGCTAGCACAGAATGGCCACCACGCAGCACACGATGGGAAATTGGATGTTAAAATTACAAAAAATTCTGTGGTCACATATCTTTTAACCTGTGAATTCTACTTCTAGGAACTAACTGTCCAGCTGTCCAACCATGTACAATTTTGTTATAAAATGACACAAATACTCAGACATGCATAATATTCACTTTAGCACTATTTATAATGACAGAAGATTGAGAGAATCTGTACGTCCATCAATAGGTGTTGCTAAGTAAAATTTGGAAAACTATATTGTCTCTAAAAAGGGGAGGAAAACCCCCATAAATACTCAGAAAAAGAAAAGAAGCTTCCAGGACCTACTGACACATGGAAGGGGTACGCAAGAGTCTGGAGGCTCCTGCCTGTAACCCCAACACTCAGGAGGCTAAGGGAGGAGGCTTGCCATGAGTCTGAGGCTAGCCTGGTCTACAGAGTGAGTTCTAGATCAAGCTGGGCTATAGAGGGAGACCCTGCCTCAAAACAGGCTAAAAGGAAAAGGGTGTATATAATAGGATGTCCTTTTGATGCACAGAACTCTGGGGTGATACCAGGAAACTGGCAACTGCTTACGCACAGGACAGGAACCAGGGAAAGAAGCAGCTACCTTTCTCACCACACAACATTATGTGCCCGATATTCTTTTTTATATCCATACTGTATGTAACACCTATTTTAAAATCTGAAATAGACTGGGTGTGGTGGCGCATGCCTTTAATCCTAGCACTTGGGAGGCAGAGGCAGGCGGATCTCTGTGAGTTCAAGGCCAGCCTGGTCTACAGAGTGAGCTCCGGGCCAGCTGGGACTAAAGGAGACCCTGTTTCAAAAATACCAAATAAATAAATAAATAAATAAAATCTGAAATAGTTTGGGAATAAAATACATAAATGAGTTGGGAATGCCTAGATAAAATCTTGAGCATGGCAAAGTTCAGCTCCATCTTGCTGCCCAACTGAACAAGCATGTGTGAGAACTGGCAGAACCCTCAGCTCTGGCACTGCCCCATTTAAGAACTAATCTGTCATAAAATTATATTCAGAGGGACCAGCTCTTGACAGGCACACATATATACAACAATACCCATTTGTTCATGTGAATATGCCTATTGTGTCAAGTAACAAGAAGCTTTCACACTGTTAAATCATAAAATCATGTTCCAAGGTACCTTCCTGTTCTAAAGATCTGAAAAGTTACTCACCCAAGAAGCAAAATTTCTTTCTTTCTTTCTTTTTTTTTTTGAGACGGGGTCTCCCTGTAGCCCCAACTGGCCTGGAACTCACCCTGTAGACCAGGCTGACCTTGAACTCACAGAGATCCTGCCTCTTCCTCTCAAGTGCTGGGATTAAAGGCACGCGCCACCACACCCAGCTTAAAGACGTTCTTAGCCTCCTTGTGGGTGCTAGGAATCGAACCTGGGTCCTCTGCAAGAGCAGCTGGCACTCTTAACCACTGAGCCATCTCTCCAGCCCCCAAGAAGCAAAATTTCTAAGTGGCAGAGTTCTAACTCAAACCTAGATCTTGACTCCGAGATTCTTTACACTAGATTAATAACTTCACATTCCATTCCAAAGAAAAATGTGGTAACTCCCCTGGAAGCTGTGTCCAGTGGTAGCCAACAGTCCCTTGGCTTAAGGAAATTATAACTGTCTTTGATGGGCATGACTGTTTATCATTTTCTTTGGGGAAACTTGTGAGTGACTGGACCATGTATAGCCCCAGCTGGCCTGGAGTTCTCTATGTAAACCAGCCCAGCCTCAATCTCACAGACATCTGTCTGCCTCTACCTCTGGAGTGCTGGGATTAAGGGCATGTACTACCAAACCCAGTTTTTTTTTTTTGTTTTTTTTTTAAGCAAAGTCTCCTGTAGGCTCAGCTGATACCCAGGTCACTGTGTAGCTGAAGATATCCTGAACTTCCGACCCTCCTGTGCTATAATTCTAGGCCTTTGCCAGCACCCCTGGTCTCATGTGGTACTAGGGTCCCATTCAGGGCTTTCTGCCAGGCAGACAGTCTACTAACTGAGCCACATCCCCAGATGCAAATTCTACCTCTTAATGCAATGTGCATCTTTCTTTGTTCAGAAGTGGAAAGATGGGCTGGAGGTGTAGCTCAGGTGGTAGAGTGCATGCTCAGCATGTTCAAAGTCCAGGGTCTGATTTCCAGCAGAATATTAAAAAAATGAAAATAAAGGGGCTGGAGAGATGGCCTAGCAGTTAAGAGCGCCGACGCTCTTGCAGAGGACCCGGGTTCGATCCCCAGCACCCACATGGCAGCTGAGAACCGTCTGTAACTCCAATTCCAGGAGAACTCCAGTTCCAGGGGAATCCGAGACCCTCTTCTGACCTCCGCAGCATTGCTCAACACGGGTGCACAGACCTGCATGCAGACAGTACATTCATACACATACAAAGATTAAAAAAAATTAAATAAAATGAATGGGAACTCCGTATGGAGCAGAGGCACCAGCAGAAGGGCACTGAGCCGAAGAAGGGAGCTAATGGCACTGGTCTCAGCCCTGCCTCAACTGTTCGGTAACTCGGACACGTGCAAAGCAGGGGCACGTGGACTATAAGGGTTCTGAGGTCCCTCACAACTTACTCTTTGTTAAACTAGAATATTTGCTGAAATTAACACATTAACAAAGAGAGAACATTTCACTAAAGGAAAGTACTCAGCTCTGGAGCCAAGCTAAAGAAAGCGTTAACACGGGGAGAGAGAAGAAGAGGGTGAGTCAAAGGCATCTTGGTGGGGCTTGCACTGAGCAGCCATCCAGGAAGCGGGGAGCAGCCAAGCCCAACTTGGCTTGCGGTGACCTGCCTGACTCCTTTCTTTCTTTTTTTAAAACTCCAGCAGAAGGACCAGTGCCACCTCACCATGGAGGCCTGATGGCCAGGCCTACCACTTTAAACGTGGTTTGTGGTCTATACCAGGATGGACTGGACAACTGTGTGCTCCAAGGATTAAGACAACATAACACATGCTTATCCCGATGGCAGCGATGGGGCTAATGAGCAGACACTGGCCACATCAAAATTAGAACCACGGTTTTTCTAAGAATAACCTCTGTTAAAACTCCAGGGAAGAGCTGCAAAAATGCAAAGTGGTTTGGGGATCTCCTAGCTGCTATAGGCTCTGCAGAAGCAGCCGTTCAAAAAGAACCCAAATAAAACAGGACAGAAAATCTATCTGCTCATGTACATGCTCACAAGGCAGAGTTCAACCCTCCTTATCCCCTACCCCAAATCAAAGCAAAACAAACCAAAAATGTAAAAGTGAGCTTCATTCCCTTCTGCATAGTAACATCCACTGTATAAGCATGGCTTTGGTTTGTCCACTAATCTGCTGACCGGCACTTGGGTTGTTTCTGTCATTTGGCTATTGTGAATAATGTCATAAACACTGGTACGAATGTGTCTGCTTTCTGCTTCAACTTTCAATTCCTTTGGCCATATCCATTGGCCAGCTGAAAGTTATATGTTTGTACTTTTTGGCTATTATAAATAATACTGTTAGGAAGATTTGTGCACAAGCTTCTGTGTGGACATATGACCTATTTTCGTTTCTCATGAGTATCTGCCTATGCATTGCTATATTAATAAGGTAGCTCTCCTTACCCATTTTCAGAATTGTCAGAAAATTTGACAAAGGGATAGTACATTTCACATTTCTTCCAGTAGAATATGAAGGCTACAACCTCCCCACATCCTTGTCAACATCTGCCATTATTTGTTTTTAAAAAATCTTTTTAAAAAATTTACTTTTATGTACATGAGGGTTTTCCTTGCATGTATATAAGTGTACCACGCATGTGAGATGCCTGCAGAGGCCCAAAGAGGATTTCAGATACCCTGGAACTGGAGTTACTGATGGTTGTTAGCCACTAGATAAGTGCTAGGAATTGAACCCAGGTCCTCTGGAAGAACAGCAAGTATTTTTTTAACCACTGAACTGTCTCTTCAGCCCCTAGAATGATATTTATTTATTTATTTATTTATTTATTTATTTATTTATTTATGTTTATGAGTGTTATGCCTGCATGTAAGTAGACTCATGTTGTACAAGGCCTACAGAAGCCAAAAGAGAGCATTGGGTCCCCTGGAACTGAAACTATGGACAACTGTCAGCTGCCATGTGGGTTCTGGGAACCAAACCCAGGTCCTCTCCAAGAGCAGCAGAACTCTTACCTACCGAGCTCTCTGCAGCCTCTAGAATGGTGTTTCTTAAGACTCCTTTCCTTGAATGACTATGATTTGGTGTTGGTCACATAAAGGCTCATATGAGATCTGGACAGTTGTACTATTGCTGTTGCTCATGTGCTGGTTAATGTGACAGGCCTCCGTGTCCCTCCAGCTCTCACCAAATGTCCTTCTGGGCCTGAGTCCTGGGACGGGTACATGCACAGCTCTGCAGTAAAGAAAGCCAGCCCCTGCAGCTGGCCACCACCCATGTTATCAAGGCTCGTGGCACTGAGAAACACAGATTCCAGTTTGCTTTCATGGGCTCCCAGTTGTCCTGTCCTCTGTGCAACTTTACACTGAGCTTTCTCCAAGTTTCACCTCTGATCTGTATTCAGGCCCAGCAAGGGATGGTTCTGGGAGCCAGACTGGGGCCTCACATATTCTAGGCTGGTAGTCTACATCCCCAGTTCAAAGGCAGCAGAATTTGGATTTTTCTTTTCTTTTCTTTTCTTTTTTTTTTTTTTTTTTTTTTTTTTTTCTTTTTTATGGTCTCCCTGTAGCCCCAGCCTTCCTGGAACTCACTATGTAGACCAGGCTGGCTTTGAGCTCACAGAGATCGGCCTCCTGAATGCTGGAATTAAAGGCATGTGCCACCATGCCCAGCAACAGAATTTGTTAATAGCTTGCATAATAATATAGGGGTAGGCACAGGTATAATGGCTGCAGTGAATTCTTTTTTCTATATACTTAAAGGAGTTCTGCTCAAAATACATGCTATTTATGTATACATGAAATTGTAATAACATAATTTTAAATTTCAATTTTGGATTGTTGATAGCATACAGACATTCAATTTATTTATTTATTTTTTTATGTGTATGAATATAGTGTCTGCATGTAGGTTTGTGCACCCGTGTCGTGCAATGCCACAGAGGTCAAAAGAGGGTGTTGGATTCCCCTGGAACTGGAGATAAAGATGGTTCTCAGGCACCATGTGGGTGCTGGGGATCAAACCCGGGTCCTCTGCAAGAACAGTCGGTGCTCTTAACCACTAGGCCATCTCTCCAGCCCCAGACATTCAATTCTAGTCATAATGGTTTTAAAGATTCCATGAGATTTTCTATGTAGATATGTTATCTATGTATAAAAATTTTACTTCCTCTTTGCAGATTTTAAGGTCTTCACATGGCTGAACTGAAGTGGTAAGAATGGACATCCTTCTGTTGTTCCCGATATTAAGGAAACATTAACATTTTCTCCATTATATGTCTGCTATAGGATTTTCATAGAATGGAGTTCCAACAGTATTTAGTACATGTTCAAAGATTTAAAAGAAAAAAAAGAACACAATGAAGTTAAGAAATGGGAGATTTATAAACTTCCCAAAATGAAAGATTCCCTGTATAGAGTCAAAAACCAAAACTCATTGTAGAGACCTACAAACACTATGACACAGTTACAAAAATACCAACACAGAAGAACATTGAAATAAAACCAAAATAAATAAAAACTGAAAGAACAAAATGAAGCAGAACCATCATGACTTGGGTATGATGTCAGGAGCCCAAAGCATTAAACTGCAGTCTAGGGAAAGTACTAGGCATACATAGTATTTGGGGGGAATAAAAGGCCATAAAATGTTAAACTTTGCCAGGTGTGGTGGTGCATGCCTTTAATCCCAGCACTCTGGAGGCAGAGGCAGGTGGATCTCTGTGAGTTCAAGGCCAGGCGTGGTGGTGCATGCCTCTAATCCCAGCACTGTGGAGGCAGAGGCAGGTGGATCTCTGTGAATTCAAGACCAGCCTGGTCTACAGAGCGAGTTCCAGGCCAGCTGGGGCTACAGGGAGACCCTGTCTCAAAAAAGACCAAACCTGACGAAAATTATAAACTCAACAGTCCAAGAACCTCAACAAGCTATAAAATAGGATATGCACAAATGAAACAACTCCAGAGCACATCATTATCAAAATACTAAATAACAGATAAGAAATAATTCTTAAGAGAATCTACAGATAAAAAGGAGATATTATTACACATACTCAAAGAATAATGCCAGAATCAATGTAAACCAAAATGACAACTATAAATTGGACATTTTCAGACTAGCAAAGTGAAACAATACTACTTAGTCTATTGTCTTTCAAGAAACATTAAAGGAAATATGGGTGACGGGAAATCATGAAAGACTGGAGCTCAGATCTGCAAATGGAATAAAGAACATGGGGACAGGAACTACAGGAAGATGTACCCCAACAAAAAAAGAAAACCAGGGGCTGGAGAGATGGCCCAGTGGTTAAGAGCACTGGCTGCTCTTGCAGAGGACCCAGGTTCAATTCCCAGCATTTGCATGGTGACTAATAATAGTCCATAACTCCACTTCCAAGGGATCCAACGCTCTCTTCTGGCCTCCATGGGCATTGCATGACAGAGGTACATTTAATATACATTTAATATACACAGAAACAAAACATACACATAAAATACAAAATAAAATATAGAGCTGGGAGTTGGGAAGGCACAAGAGAGCTAACACAGGAGTGTGCCAAGGAGACTCCCTGGCCTGAGAATAATAATAAAATATTAAATATAATTTGAGACTAGAGAGAAGGCTCAGGAGTTAAGAGTACTTGCTGTTTTTACAGAGGACTTTGGTTCCTAGCACATTGGGTGGTTAATAACTGCATCTAGTTCCAGTTCCAGGGGATACAAAGCCTATTTCTGGTCTTTGAGGGTAATTGTGTGTATATAACTCCAGGTCCAGGGGAATCTGAGACCCTCTTCTGACCTCCGTGGCATTGCATGACATGGGTGCACAAACCTACATGCAGACAGTACATTCATACACATAAAAAAATTTTTAAAATTAAAAAGTAAGAATACAAGCTGGGTATAGTGGTACATGCCTTTAACCTTGGTATGTGGGAGGAAGAGGCAGAGGCAGAGCTATCTCTGTGAAATCAAGGCCAGTCTGGTCTACACAGTGAGTTCTAGGCCACTGGAGCTAGAGAGAGACCCTGTCTCAAAAACAAAACAAAGTAACCCAAAACAAGACAAACACAAAAAGTAAGTAAAAGACTCTACTAGAATAGAGAATGGTATTGCATGCCAGGATTTAGGAGGTAGAGGAGGATCAAGAACTCAAGGCTAGCCTCAACTCAACAGCTAGTTTGAGGCCAGCCTGAGCCATATGCCACATGAGACTCTGTCACAAAAGAGTAAAAAAAAAAAAAAAAGAGAGACTCAAATAGATATTTACCCAAAGAACATAAATAAACAGCCAAGAGGAACATAAAGATGCTCAAAACCAATTAGGAACTACAAATCAAAACCACAGCGATGTATCACTCCCCGCCCACTCGGATCGCCAATACCCAAAACAAAACAAAACGAAACAACAACATCAAAAACAACAACAACAACAACAACAACAATAGAAAACTCCCCAAACCAAACAAACAGCAAAACCAAGAAACAAAAGTACTGGTGTGGATGCAGAGAAACCAAACACCTTATGTGTCGCTGTTAAGAATTAAGACATTTACAGCCCAGCTTTCAGAAAACAGCATGGTAGCTGCTCACAAATTTAAAAACGGAACCACCACTGAATCCAGCAATCCCACACTGGGCTGGTTTCCCGAACACAGAATTTCAAATAAATAACTGCATACTCATACTCACTGCAGCTTTATTCACACTGACCAAGATATGGAGAGAATCTAATGTCCACCCTGGACAAGTAGCTAAAGACAATATGGCATATACAACCCCGTGGAATATTACTCAGCCTGTAAGGGGAAATCCTGTCCTATGCCAAAGCATCAACAAACCCTGAGGACATTATGCTAAATGAAATAAGCCAGCCACAAAAAGACCAATATATTATGGAATCTACAGTGAAAGCCATACAACTACAAAGGGATAGGGAAACAGTGTGTTGTTGTTCAATGGGTAGAATTTCAGTTTTCGAGCACATGCACAAGTGAGTGCATGCACATGTCCATGTGGTATGTCTGGGTGTCCTTCCTCTATCACTCTCCACCTTAGGTTTTGAGACAGGCTCTTACTGGAGCTCTCCGATTGACTAGACTGGCTGGTTGGCGAGCTGCGATCCTCTGTGTGCACCCTGGCACTGGGACTAGAGGTATGCACTATCACAGTCAGCTTTTTACTTGGGCGCTGGCTATCTGAACTCAAGTTCCCAGCCCTAGACTTTCAGTTTTGCAGGATGAAAATGTTCTAGAGACTTGTTGCCCAACAATATTCATAGGTAATACTGCAGTACACATTTAAACCAGTTATAATGGTAAATTTTACTATGTTTTTATATCACAACAAAAATGCTTTGATTCTGGTAAAGGGAAAGCAAAAGAAAACTAAAAAAATGTAACAGTGGGGCTGGCAGTGAGGCTGCAAAGAAAAAAAAGGAGGGTGGACAGAGAAACTATCAGGAAGATGAGAATCTCGTCTTACTGATTTTCAAGTCTGAATAGAGAACCCTCCATTTACAGAACGTGACGGGTGCAAACAGGCGCAGGGAGGAGGCGTGGAGGTACAAAAAGGGCTCAAGGTACAAGATGAGCAGACTGACTCTTCAGCAAATGACAGCATCCCTGTGGCCAAGTAACACCCACAAAGGCACAAATGTAGGACATGACATTAAATACTCAGGAGCTACACGACCTGGTTTTTGCTTTGGGTGGTGGAGTGGATTTCCAGTCGGCACTGGGTACAGGCATACCAAGGAGAACAAACCCAGAGACAGCAGAGTCTTCCACCCTCTGGTCAGATTTCAGGTCAAAAGGTCCTTTTATATGTAACCCTTCCTGGCTTTGTTCTGGAAAATTCCATGTTCTCACTCCCTTGTCACCTCCCCTTGAGCTCTAAATCAGATCCTGAGTCCATGGGCATCTCCTGCTCCTTGCCAGGATCACACCATGGGCATCTCCTGCTCCTTGGCCAGGATCACACCATGGGCAACTGAGCATCCAGCTACCTATTCACTGACTTGTTTACCCGACTGCACCACGCATGAGGAATTCAAGGATAAACAGTGACGGTCCGTGCAGCTGTGGGCAGAGGATCTGGTCACTCCTGCAAGGCCAGAAAACCCCTGTTCATTTCCAAGGAAATGAAAGCCTTGGCCTCACCAACCTCTGTGGCGATGTAAGCATGAACTTTCCTGCCCTAACAGTAAGAGCCCCGCTCCACAAAGGAAACGCAGAGGAGGGTCGGGTCCCCTTTCGAATCTCTGGCTGGAGACAGTTCGTCTTTGGCAATGCACGAGTGTGCGTGTGTGTGAGGACACTGTTTATTCTGGCCCTTCTTGCAATTTACAAATTGAAACAAATAAGAGTGGAGACATTTGCAAGTATGGAAAAGGGTGTTTACAAAGTGGGGGAAACAGACTAAATAGGTTTAGATTACTGACTTTTTCTAACACGGCACGGACGGACAGCACGGCAACAGAAGGTGCAAAGGGCGGTGAGTCAGCCTCGCTGAAGCCGCCAAACTCTTTGGAAGATTCCCTAAATATGTCCGTTTCAAAGGCAGCATCTACATGTACGGTCATTTTGGTTTTAAACTCTGGGGACATAAGACAGGAAAATTCCCTAGGCCTCTGGTTCCATCTCTTGGCTTCTCAGATACCATGTTATAGTTGAATGTTCAGTCATTTGGGCCTGGGCACTTCTCAGGCTTTTCTTTTTTTTTTAATTTTTAAAAATTTTATTTATTTATTTTCTATGTGTATGAATGTACTGTCTGCATGCAGGTCTGTACACCCGTGTCGTGCAATGCCTCAGAGGTCAGAAGAGGGTCTCAGATTCCCCTGGAACTGGAGTTCTCCTGGAATTGGAGTTACAGATGGTTCTCAGCCGCCATGTGGGTGCTGAGGATCGAACCCGGGTCCTCTGCAAGAGCAGTCGGTGCTCTTAACCGCTAGGCTATCTCTCCAGCCCCAGGCTTCTCTTTTGGATACTAATTCTCTATAGCTTTTTCTCAAAACTGCTCAGGTGAGCTTCCCTGTGAGAAGCCTGCTCGAAAGATGATCGTCCTTTCATATCCACTCACCAAACATTTTCTTTGTCCATTCATGGGCCTCTGTGTGTGCGCACATACATGTGTGTCTGTCTTCCTCAGTACTCTTCCACTGATTGCCTCTGGCTTCTCCTTACTACTGAATATCATTTCAAAATTCTGAGTCCTAGGGTAAAAGCAAAGTGAAGTGCTAAACTGCAATTCCCCTCTCTGCTAACAGAAGTGTTAACAGGAAAGAAAACTGTTTATTAATGACCAAAAAACTATACCTGGAATAATTATGATTTTAATGAAAGTGAGGACAAATCTCCCCCATATAGAAACCGACAGTATAAAAGCTGTCAAAGACATTTTATCTTTTGATGAAAATAATCAAATAGCAACTCCTATGAATGATGAGGGAGCCAACTATTTTAGTCTATCTGTAAGAGCGGTCGGCGCTCTTAACCTCTAGGCCATCTTTCCAGCCCGTTAATCTTTTTTTATACAGAGACCCTGGCAACACTATATACCCAAACACTGGCAAATGTACAATTTGGCAGGAAAAAAAAGGCTATGGTTTTATATGACCTCGAGGTTCATTAAATGTTTTCTTTGTGATGGTATGCATCCATGCACATGAATGTGCATTCATGTCTGTACACACGTGTGTATGTGCATGTGTCTATGAGCATAAACTGAGGCCAGAGGACACTGGATGTCCTGCTATATATCTTTTTTACAATCTTTTTTGTTTGTTTTTTGTTTGTTTGTTTTATACTCTTGAGACAGGGTCTCTCACTGAACCTGGAGCTAGCAACCACCAGTGATTCTACTATTGCATCTGGGTGACATGTACAGTCACACCCAGCTCTTTACATGGGTGTTGGGGATTTGAACTCCAGTCCTCTTGTTTGTACAAGAAGCACTCTCACCAGCTGAGCCATGTCGTCAGGCCCCAAAGTCCATTTCTCCACCAGATTTAGTCACGAATTGGCAATCCTTACAGTACACGTGAATCATATCCAAGACAAGATTGAAGAGACCAGGCTCAAAGAAGCAGAAATGTACTCTATAGCAGTATTTTCCAAAGGAAATATTGATTAGTCATTTTTCTTCCTTGTTCAAGAAAGAAATAAAATAATTAGTAGGCATGTGCGATGTTGAGTGATGTGTATTATCTCATCTAATCTTCAAAAATATCCTGAGGTAACTAATGTGAAGAAACTTAGAAGTGGCCCTGCAAGATGGCTCAGTGAGTAAAGGAGCTTGCTGCCCAACATGACAGCCTGATCTCCACATATGTGCCAGGGCATGTACACATACATGCTTCATCGATACAAAAATAATAAAATTCAAAATATTTAAAAATGAAACTTGGGGGCTGGAGAGATGGCCTAGCAGTTAAGAGTGCCGACCGCTCTTACAGAGGACCCGGGTTCGATCCCCAGCACCCATATGGCGGCCAAGAACCGTCTGAAACTCCAATTCCAGGAGAACTCCAGTTCCAGGGGAATCTGACACCCTCTTCTGACCTCCGCGGCATTGCATGACACGGGTGCACAAACTTGCATGCAGACAGTACATTCATACACATACAGAAATAAATAAAATTAATTTAAAAAATTAAAAAAATGAAACTTATAAATCTATACAGCTAACAAACAATAATAACAACACAGAACACAATGGAACCCTGCCGTCTGCCCCCAAACACCATTATTCTCCATTCTGCTACATAGTTCCTACTACTGTTAATATCCCTTTTCTATTTTAAAGGCCTGACCATAAATAATTGCTTCGCTTTCTCTCCTTGCGGTAGAGATTATTTTAAACACTCTTAAATTGAAATGTAATGAAGTAGTGCAGACTCAGCTAGAAACTCTGTGTGCCCGCCCCAGTCCCGTTCTCCTCCTTTCCTGGCATTTGATCATTGTTATTCTTCTGCAATGTTTTTATTTTCTTAATCTATGTTCTGCATACACATATATTTCTATATTTCATTTGGAACACACCCTCAGTCTCTAGTTTATTTTTTTATTTTACTGCTATACAATAAATATAGCATGATTTTGATACACCCTTCTGTCCACCTGCAATGACCTTTATACACAAGTATATACCTGGATTATATACATGGGGTGGAATGGCAACCACTATTTTAAGAATTTCTTTTTCTTTTTCTTATGTGTTTTTGTTCTTTTTGAGACCGGGTCTCCAAGTAGCTCCAGCTGTCCTGGAACTCACCGTGTAAACCAGGATGGCCTTGAACTCACAGAGATTCACCTGCCTCTCCTTCTGGAGTGCTGGGATTTAAAGGTGTGTGCCACTGCGCCTGGCAGTCTAAGCATTTCTTTATCTTAACTCATTTAACCTTCCTAATAACCCTGAGGATGAAGACACTGCT
Organism: Rhizomys pruinosus; assembly: GCA_009823505.1. NCBI lineage: Eukaryota > Metazoa > Chordata > Mammalia > Rodentia > Spalacidae > Rhizomys > Rhizomys pruinosus. The sequence continues at coordinate 843,369 of VZQC01013894.1, forward strand.
CCCATTTTACACATGGGGAATTGTCTCATTCTAATCTGTGGAGCTTTAATAGATAGTGTAAGCCATCTTCTCAATGGACTGCATCAACTCATCTTTCAACCAATGCAGTAAACTTTCCACATCCTTGCCACCTGCTGGGGTCAGTTTTCAATTTGTCACTCTAATATCCTAATATGGAGATAACTACTTGTCCCAGCACAATGTATTGAGTGTATTTTTCAGCATGACCTGTAATTCTAACTCTCCTACATCAAGCTTTCACAAATACGTGACTATCATTCCACTACACTTCTTTATAACAATGCCATTTTGCCTTACTGCAGCTCTGTAGGAAATTTCAGGGGAGCCTGTGCTGGAGCTGCTCTGGCTGCTCCTCCAGATCCATTTAACTTTCTTCTCTCCTGCTCTGAGGACAGCAGCAGCTGAGACCCTCCCTCCACCATTCAGCAAGTCGGTGGGAGAGGAATGAAGGAACAGGAGAAAGAGGCCGGCAGCTCTCCATCTCCCTCACCCGTGTCCAGGTTGGTAGGGGCTATGGCGCTTAGTATACACACACACTGGATTCTCCTGGATTTTCTAAGAAGTGAGTCACATCAACAGGTCAGCTGCAGACAGGTGTGGTGATGTCCACCTGGAGTCTCAGCACCCAGGAGGCCAAGGCAGGAAAACTGAGAGTTCAGCTTTCCATTCCTTAATACTTTTTTTTTTTTTTTGAGGCAGGGTCTCCCTGTAGCCCCAGCTGTCCTGGACCTCACTATGTAGACCAGGCTGGCCTTGAACTCACAGAGATCTGCCTGCCTCAACCTCCTGAGTGCTGGGATTAAAGGCATATGCCACCAGGCCTGATGTTTTATTATTATTATTATTTTTAATTTTACAAGTCTGAGTGTATTGTCTGCATGGATGTGAATACATCCATGTTGTACAATGCCATGGAGGTCAGAAGAGGGCATCAGATTTCCCTGGAACTGGAGTTAACGATGGGTCTTTTTTTTTTTTTAATTTTTTATATTAATTTTATTTATTTCTGTATAAATGCACTGTCTGCATGCAAGTTTGTGCACCCGTGTCGTGCAATGCCGGGGAGGTCAGAAGAGGGTGTCAGATTCCCCTGGAACTGGAGTTCTCCTGGAATTGGAGTTTCAGATGGTTCTCGGCCGCCATGTGGGTGCTGGGGATTGAACCCGGGTCCTCTGCAAGAGTGGTCAGTGCTCTTAACCGCTAGGCCATCTCTCCAGCCCCAAGGATGGGTCTTAGCCACTATGTGGGTACTGGGAATCAAACCTGGGTCCTCTGCAAGAGCAGTTAGTGCTTTTAATCTCTGAGTTGCCGACTAATTCCAGTATGATGCTGACTAGAAATGGTGTACATGGGGACACTTGACTCATTCCCCTTAGCTCCCTCTTCATAAATAAAACCACCCCACACCCGCCCCACACCTGCCCCACATCCCACCTAAGGCTCTGCCTCCCTATTTCCTTCTATCTATTTATTTTGGGCTTTTTTTTTTTTTTTTTTTTTTTTTGGAGACAGAGTCTCACTATTAGCCCTGGCTGGCCTGAAACTCACAGAGATCTATCTCTCTCTGCCTTATCTCCCAATTTCTGAGATAAAGCCATATTATATATATATATATATATCACCATTCCTGGCTCTTCTATCTTTAAATATATTCAAATTATAGTGCTAAGGAGTCAAGTTAGCTCTGCTAGTCATGTTGCTAACAGTAGAAGGACCACGTTCAAATGCAGAATTAAGTTTGCTATTTTGCTTGTTTGTTGACACAAAGTTTCATGTAGCCTAGGGTGGCCTTGAACTCACTATGTAGTCCAGGCTGGCCTTGAACTCACTATGTAGTCCAGGCTGGCCTTGAACTCACTAAGTAGCCCAGGCTGGTCTTACACTCCTGATCTTCCTGCCTCAGCCTCCCAAGTGCTAGGATTACAAGGATAAGCCTCCACACCTGGAGTTTAGAATCAGTCTTGATAGCTCTGTCTCCAGTGAGCTGAGAACTCAGGCTTGGGTACAGCTAATTTAAACAATAAGGTTCAGCCGATTCCTCTACATGCAATGATCAGTGGGTAGGCTAGAAATTGTGAAGATGGTCACATCAAACAGCACATGATTTACCGTTTTAGGTTTTGAAACTGGGGGAAAAGCATGCAGAGAAGAAATAAACAGCTTTTTTTAAACGACTGTAATAACAGAAGAGTAATGAGGTTGGAAAACAGATGTGGACAAAGGGGGCCCCTGCTACAGTGTGGCCCACATAATCTGGAGGAATGATAAAAAGGAGAAAAAAACAACAACACAACTTTACAAGCTGTTTTGAGCCTTGAATTAAAAGGCGTAATCAACAAGGCTCCCTTATAAAGGGTCAGGGGTAGCATCCTGCAGCAGAGAATAAGCAGACCCTTTTCCTGCACCCTCCCCTGCCCAGCTAAGTCTGGGAAGAAAGGTTTTCTCCAGCAGCAGCAGCTTCTCTGAACAGATTCTTGATTCAGTGTTTAATAATTGCCATCTAACCTCTTTTCCCTGACCACCCGCTCCCCAGGGAGGTACTTCCCTAATGGGTTGGCCCTTTTTAGTCTGGTTTTAGTCTCTGGCTCTTTATATTCTGAAGGCGGGGGACCTCAGTCTATTTCTATGACTTCCAGGCAAAATGTGTCAAATTAGATAAATGTGTTCAGCGCTGGGTTGAGATCACACTCACTCTTTAAACGGTTTCTTCCCATACCCCTTCCACTATGTCTGTCTCCCAGAGTCAATTTGAATGTGTATAAAATAATTCAAACTAAATCCTAGCATCGGGTGGTTGTTTTTTACCCTAACATTACAGATACAGGGCACAACAGAGACACAGCCTGTTGGTAAACAGAAGATAAAGCCTGTTTCCGAGATTACCCTCACGGAGATAATTTCCTTCTGCTCCTAAGGGCATTATTATTAATGGTGTTTCACAGAGGAACTGTCAGACACTCATCAGTTTACCAAACTATGTTAGTCTGTACAAAGTGTCTCCCGACGTGGGACTGTGAGAAATCAGCCTGCTGCAGTTGTCTGACTTGGCCTCTGAAAGCCTTCAAACTCAACTACTGAAGTCCAGCCAGCATCTAATTTTACCCGTGAGTTCCAGGAGAGTAAAGCTGGTGGGAAGATTACAGAGTTCCTTGAAGCTCTGACCTACGACAGGAAGAGAGTTGTCAGCCTTCGTGTCTCTCACCCTAAATCCCAAGGAAAACAACTGCGGCCGAGCGTTTTATAACACGTTCCCATTGTAAAATTGCATATTTCAGAAACTTGATGCTGACTCCCTCGTTTTCCATAGAGCTCACAACAGTATGAACACATAATCTTAAATTGAATATTTTTACTAAACTTTTCACTTCTAATTTGTCTAATGTATTTGGGTTTCTCTGGGTTTTCTTGTAAAACTGTGGCAATCTGTTTTCTCAAATTGACTAATGCTTGGACACACTCAGCTCAGACCACGGAATAAATGTCCTGGGAGTCTTTGGTAATGTTAGTGTGAAACAGCATGGTCATTTCTGAGATTTGGGGCCATTTGGGGCTTTCTATGAGCCAGGGAGACAATGGCGTTTTGACATTTAGGAACTGTTTAATTCTTTTTTCTTTTTTTTAAATTTTATTTTTATTTATTTCGGTATGCGTATGAATGTACTGTCTGCATGCAGGTGTGTGCACCCATGTCGTGCAATGCTGCGGAGGTCAGAAGAGGGTGTCGGATTCCCCTGGAACTGGAGTTCTCCTGGAATTGGAGTTTTAGACGGTTCTCGGCCACCATGTGGGTGCTGGGGATCGAACCCAGGTCCTCTGTAAGAGCGGTCAGCACTCTTAACCGTTAGGCCATCTCTCCAGCCCCGGAACTGTTTAATTCTTGAGCAAGTTGCTTAACACTGGTCTGTAAAATGGGTGTAGTAAAACCCACTCTTAGGGGCTGTGAGGGTTAATGACCATCTACATTGAGGAACCTATACAGTGCTTAACTCACATAGCAGTTCAATAACCGAGGACAGTTACTAGGAAGTCCATCCTAAGCGATAGAAAGCATACCCACAATCCTATTCAGTGAGATGCCACACAGTCGCACTCCTTTGGACAAAAGATGACCTCAGGTGCCCTAAAAGCACTAAGAGGATCAGCCAACAGGAGAGCAGGCATGATAGCAGTGTCGGGTGTCTGCGGGAGATCTCCAACGTGATTGTGCTAGGCCAGTAAGACGAGTGCCCGTTCAAAGGCCGGTGCCTTGGAACCAGAACAGGAGCCTCTTCTCAGAAGCAGGCTGATGGAAAGGGGAAAAAATAGCTGGACAGCTTCAATGGGTTCATTAAAACCCGTATGCTGATCAACGTGCTTTCTAGAGTAGCATTTCACTTTGCTGCCAGTAGCCTATAAAAGGCTGGTAACTTCCACAACCCCAGCTTGTCCAGTGTTAAACAGATCACCTGTGCTCAACCCCTGAAGCAGTTACTGTGCTATGAAAGAGTTGGATTCTAACAAGAAAAAACAAAGCACTAACCAACCCAGAATATTGAGTAGAACTTTGGGTCATTATCTGGTTGAATCTCAGTGCTCTCAAATTCTGTGTGCCCTTAAAGAAGAGAGATCACACAGATTAGTCCTTAGAGTGTTGTTTTCTTCACCCAAGCTCTTTCAAAATAAAAATGTAAGTAAAAGTAAAGATCACACTACTATTATCTAAGTATTGATGATGCACTGGGTACTACTGATGAACTATGTTCACATAACTCTTCTGTGTGCTAGATGGAAACACTTTAGAAAGGGCTCAGATACTGAAAAGCCTGGTCCAGTCACCCAATAGAGATCGCCAAGCTTGCTTCTGGCATTCACGCAAGCTGTTTAGGAGAGGACAGAGCACGCACAGACTCAGGTTTAAGAAGGAAAGTCGGGCTGGAGAGATGACCTAGCAGTTAAGAGCGCCGACTGCTCTTACAGAGGACCCGGGTTCGATCCCTAGCCCCACGCACATGGCGGCCGAGAGCCATCTGAGACTCCAGTTCCAGGAGAGCTCCAGTTCCAGGGGAATCCGAGACCCTCTTCTGACCTCCGCGGCATTGCACGTCATGGGTGCACAGACTTGCATGTAGGCAGTACATTCATACACATACAGAAATAAATAAAATTAATAAAAATTAAAAAAAAAGAAGGAAAGTCATCTTTTAATCAGTAACGAAACAAGAATCCCCAAGAGCTCAAGGCTCACTGCAACATCTGTCAGTTTAGCATGGATTAATAAAATTACCAGGGATGGTAAAATCTTATCTTGAAGGAATTACAAATACAAATCCATATGTTACCATAGGACGGCACAGCCAGTGGTCAGTATTGAGCAAGAGCTCTGTGGTTCTTTCACAGTAATACCAGTGCTTCCTAAATATATTACAAAGAGTACCCCAGACCCTGTTACTTTAGGTGAGCCTACTAACACTTATTATCAAAAATTCCCTTCTAGAAAACTATGGCATAAGGAATGAATATCATTCAACTTACCATACTCTAATCCATGTTGCATCATGATCAAGGGAATATATAGGAGGGACAGTGCATCCACAGATATGGAGGTGGGAAGTAAAAGGCATGCTTGAGAGATGGTAAGTATGTAATCAAATCTATCATATGCAAAGAGTTCATCTAAGTAAGACATGGGAGGCAAGGCTGAAAATAGGAGCTTGAATCAAAATGCAAATGAGAGTTTGGGACACTTTCACCTGCTGGATCACTGTTAATGGCAAACTCAGTGTTCTTTAATAGTTGTAAGACTCCTCTGAGCAGTTTGTAACAGGTTGAGATGAAGTAATAGGTTAAGCTAAGGCCACAGATGTGTTGCAAGGCAACTAAAGTATGTATGTATGTATGTATGTATGTATATACACATATACATATATATGTGCATTTGTTTTGTTCTGAGTACTGAAGATGGAACCCCAGGCCCTGTACATGCTAGGCAAGTCCTTCACTACTAAGTTATATCCTAAGCCTTTGGTTTTTTTAAGATAAAATCTATGTAGCTCAAGCTAGACTTGAATGTGCTAGGAAGCCCTGCGTGGCTTTGAGTTTTAGAATCCTGTCTTTGTCTCCAAAATGGTAAGATTGTAAGTGTATACTGCTACTCTGGCTTCACCAAGATTTATGAGGAGGAAAGTTCTTTGACACAGCCAAACCTTCTGCCATTTTGTGGAAAAGATTCTTGTATGGCTGCTTAGGTATTCCAGTTAAAAGAAGCTGAACTAGTAAAAACATTCTTGAAGAAATGACAGTGGACACGGGATGAATTCTGGAATTTTATTCAATGCAATTTTTGGAGTTCCTGTTTCTAAGCCTTAAACCAAAATCTTTTATTTATTTAAAAAAATGTATGTGTATGAGTGTATTGCCTTCATGTGTAAATGCGTTCATGTCATGCAATGCCCGCAGAGGTCAGAAGAAGGCATTAGATCCCTTGGAACTGCAGTTATGAATAGCTGTTAGCTGCCATGTTGGTGCTGGGAATCAAACCTAGATCCTCTTCAAGAGCAGTCAGTGCTCTTAACCACTGACCATCTCTCTGGCCCCATATCTTGAGATATTTTTTTCTTTTTAGAGAAGCTGAGTTCATATCCAGAATGTTTATATACTTAAGTGTAGGCACTAGACTCTTCCCTTTCTACAGGGCCTGGGATGGGCTTCGGGTTAGTTGGGATTCTTGGCCTATGGAATATAAAAAGCCCCAAGCCCCCCAGGTTCCTTCTGAAATGGTGGTTTTATGTGGCCCTGTCTCCAGTTCACATCACTCTTTTTTTTTTTTTTTTCTTTTTGGTCTTTTCGAGACAGGGTCTCCCTGTAGCCCCAGCTGTCCTGGAACTCACTTTGTAGACCAGGCTGGCCTTGNTCTCCCTGTAGCCCCAGCTGTCCTGGAACTCACTTTGTAGACCAGGCTGGCCTTGAACTCACAAAGATCCGCCTGCCTCTGCCTCCCAAGTGCTAGGATTAAAGGCGTGCGCCACCACGCCCAGCCAGTTCACATCACTCTTACCTCCTCTCTGGACCTGTGGCTTTGGTGGCTTTGAAGGCAAGAAGCAGACATCAACTTCCCACACACAGAACTCCAAACAAAACCAACCAAACGGAAAAGAAACTTCTTCTTGGCTTGAAGATGGAAGACCCTCTGACCTTTGTAGTCTGCTCCAGATCAGGGATACTCTGAAGGTAAATCTAACACTTTCTTGGCAGAAAAGGAAGCCTCAGTTACATAAAGCTATTGCCTACGAGCAGCAGAGGATGATGGTGGAACAGACAACATACGCAAACTATGAAAGCTGAAAAAGAAGTCAGAAAATAAAATACATAGGATCCAGTTACCACTTGGAGTTTCAGATCTACGTTTAACTGGACTCAATTTTCAGGGGAGGAGGGGTAGGACGGCCTCCCCGATCCCCCAGTTCAGAAGGAAACTAGTGGACAGATGCCGAGAAAACCATCCAAGGACTCCAGCTTCCTTCAATCCAACCTCATCCACTTAATAAAATAATAAGGTATGGCTCACTGAACATCTAAACAAATTGCTAGGATGTTACCACAAAGAGCTCAGGGAAGAGATCCCTGTGGTGAGCTTCTCCACAAAAGCAGCTACAGCAGAAATCTGTTAGTCTCCAAATCCTACACACAGTATGGCCAAATGAAGAGTCCATGAAAGGCTTCCAAAAAATAAATCTTCTACTGGAAAAGCTTCACTTTCTACAGATAGAGCACTTTAGCCAACTACCTAGACAGAGCCACCAAAGCTGAGTCTGCTCTGACTTCAGGGTTCTCACTGACTTTGTGGCTGTGAGGATGTCTACTGCCCAGAAGGATGAGACAGACAGGGTACCGGGGGCACTCAGAAATCTCTGCCCCCTTGGAAACCTCATCTGATGTTATTGACACATTGTCACACGGAGAAGAAATGGAGGAATGCAGAATGTGGACCTAAAGCTGGCACACTCAGCAGGTCTTACAGAGCTCCATGGGGAAAGGGGCTTGGGCACACTCACCCCACTGTCCTCTTTCCTGTCCTCCCCTCTCTGCCTCCCTCTTCTCTTTGAGACAGGATCTCAGTACACAGCTGGGGCAGGCAGGTCTTCAGTCTTCCGAGCGCTGGGATTACTGAGCGCCAGCACACTCAGCCTCAAGTTCTTCCTGGAACACCTTCCTCGAGGTCTCGTAGCTTGCTGGTAGCCCCAGGTTGAGTAGTTTCCCCCTGAGCACTGCTTTTGCTCCTTGGCAAATCATAACTGAGATTAGCTTGGGAAATTATTTTTGTAAGTGATAGAAAAAAGAAAACATTGTATTTTCATCTAACTCTGTGGTGGAGAGGAAGATGAAGAATCTGTTCTGATCTCGAGGAGCTCTAAAAAGAGCAACATATGAAACTTCAATAAGACATTGTGCCGGGTCCCTGACAATTACAGCTCCTTGAAAACCTGTGCCAGTGCCTTCAGTGCAAACTGAGACTAATGAAACAAAAGGCCCAAAGAGGAAGCTATCAGGAAAAAGAAGTGCGATGGCACTATCGGGGCATTTCCCTGTGACCAGGCAATACCAGAATTTAATGAATTAAAAGGGAAAAGCTAAAATGTTCTCGTTTAAGTTTGAATGAATTAATAGTTGATTTTTCAAGGTTTTCTTATAATCAACTGTTGTCAGTGTGAAAAACCTTTCTAGCAACTAAATACTAAACTTGTTGATTTAAACTGGTGATTTAAAGCAGCATGTATTGTCTAGTCTTAAATGTGACCAAATATTTTAGAAAAACGGAAAAACCAACTTGAGACTCTGGCAAAGGAGAGATAGGAGCCCAAAGGAAAGACAACCGAGGCCTCAGCTGAGGTAGTATTTTTGCTTCTAAACCTGCGAGTATTAAGAAAGAAATGCCCTGGTCATAGCAGCTCAGACAGCTTGGAAGTTAGGCAGCTTAGCTGGGCGTGGTGGTGCATGCCTTTAATCCTAGCACTCGGGAGGCAGAGGCAGGCGGATCTTTGTGAGTTCAAGGCCAGCCTGGTCTACAGAGTGAGTTCCAGGACAGCTGGGGCTACAGGGAGACCCTGTCTCGAAAAAAACAAACAAACAAAAAGAACGTTAGGCAGCTTAAAAGGAGGTCTTCTTCAGAGTGGAGGCATTAGCAGGGGCCTCCAGGGTCCTGCTGAGGGGAGACTGCAGCTGCCCATGCTGAGGGGAGACTGCAGCTGCCCAGCAGGGCTAAGCCTCTTGAAGGTTTTAAATAAAAAACATCCACTTAAATTTTATAGGGGATTGTTTCCTAATGATACCTAAGGAAGGAGGCTGGCTTGCTTGAGTTCCTTCCTCAGGGTTGTCTCCACACTGACTAAGGAACCAGGGCACAGCTGAGGTTATAAATAAGGTCCCAATGGGTAGATGAAAGGGTTTAGGTTTTAGGGGTATTAACCCACGGCTCTTTGTCCAATAGTGTTCTTTTTTTATATGTAAATCAGATAAGAACTCCATTCAATTATCACGCTAGACTAGCAAAAGTGAGGCTGTCCTCTACCTCTCCGAGCCTCAGTTTTCTCGAGGAGCTGAGGAGAGTGACTACACATGCACCTATTCTAGCTGTCCAAGATCTCCTTCCATGAAAAGTATAAAATGAGGTCAGCAAAGGACGTAAAACAAAACCAAACAGAAACGAGAGCCCCTAGGAAGCATTGTCCTCCCTGGCATCTGGTGACAGGACTTTCGGCAGCCTGGCCCAGAGAACTGGTGATTTACCATCCCTTCACTCTGCCCCTCATTCAATCCAGGATCTGAGAGTCTACCAGCCAACAGACTCAGGCCATATACCTAAGGCCACATTCCCAAGGGTAGGCTCTGAATACAGCAAGAGCACAAGTAACAGTGGTGGCACAAGCCTTTAATCCTAGGACTCTGGAGACAGAGGCAGGTGGGTCTCTGAGTTCCAGGCCAGCCAGGGCTACAGAGTCAGACCTTGTTTAAAAACCAAACAAAAACACAAATGACAGTACAACTGGTAATAATGGACAACATATTAAGCCCTTATTACATACCAAGTACTATAATTGTGGCATCTATTTAAACTCGTGAAGTAAACACTGACATTATCTATGTATTGCAGATAAAGAAACTGAGGCTGAGACATAGGGCAGTTAGGGAAGTCCATGGGATAGTGCCCATGAGCCAAAACCCAAGGGAAAAAAGACCCCCCAAGAGTAGAGCTGGCTCCTGAGGACAGGATGGTTCTCTTAAGATAGCAGGCTGAACCTAGTCATGTAGAAGCAGTGAGTCTAGCAGACTAAGAGCCGAGAGATGCAGACTTCACTCGAAGACTGGCTCCCTAATACAGCAACAGGATCTGTCCTCCCTGGGAGATGAGGGCTGAGGATGAGATAACCTTTGTGGCACTTTTCACTTCTGACACTCTACATGCGGGGCCCTGTTCCATAAGGATCCAGCAGCTGTTTAATTCCCAGGCTTAAAAAAAAGTTCTTCATTTCTATTTTAAAAAACTGCATGTTCCCGTGGCCCTGGAATGCCTGCCTCCGGCCCCTCTGGAGCCCCGGGTTATGTGAAAGTGGCTGTGCCAAGCTGGTCTTGGGGTGGGGCTGAGTCTTCCTGGCTGGTTTGTGACATGCTCCTGACGTACTGTGTGGTCAAGGAGCTGGAACTGGGGGGGCTGAACAAGGGCCAAGCCTTGCACTTCAGCTTCCTGACCTGGCAGCCATTCAGAGAGACCCTGCTAAGTGCTATTTCCTAAATACACTCTCTTTTCATAACAATCTTACCACATTGCTTTCCTTTACAAGCGCTCTTAAAAAAGGGAACTGGACTCCTTCTGGTTAATCTACACAGACTACATTTGGAAACCATCAGAAACTGAACTCTAAACAAAACGTTATTAATGTGTTGTAATCTGCCCTCTATGTTGCAGATGAAAAGAAAATGTTTTATAGTTGCAGAGCATACGTTTTAATTGCCTTTTAAGAGTGCATATACTTTTAGTACTTCATGTTATAAAACTGTAGTATCTGTTTCTTGATAACTGTTGAGTGATCTCAACTATTTTTATTAGGCTTTTTTTTTCCCCTCCTCATCCTTTTCTCCCTTTTTCTCCTAAACTGCCACCCATGGGAAGTTCCTTTTAGATCAGGCTTGATATGAAGTTCATGTATTTGGGGGTCTTCATTATAAATAGCTCCTTTACAATCTCCACCTCACTATAAAACACGTGTGCCTAAAAACGAGTTCTATAAACAAAGTTGGAGTGGGTGGCTTTGTATAATAATCCAGCCTCGCTGGGAACCCAACAGTCTAGCCTTTTCCCAGTTGCTATTGCTTTTTATGGGGCCAGATGACCTGCAGAGATCTGATGCTTTTGCTACTTTTCTCAACTGTACAGTCCTGCCCCAGGAGACTAACACATCAGTCAACAGTCCTGGAGGAGTCACAGGCAGCCTTGGATACACCAGGATCTAGTCTTTTTCCAGCAATAAATCCCAAATACATTCAAATCAGCCCCAGTGTTAACAAATTCTCCATCAGCTTGCTTGCTACCAAAATAACACATTCTTGGAAAGCCATGAGCCAGTGGACACAGGAGCTGAGTTCTCTATTGTGTTTTGGCTTTCAGTTGGGCTAACAGTGCTCAGCTCCTGTACCAGTGATGTAAGACTGTCTTGCAGGGAATGACCTGGATCTTCTAGGCTACAGGTTTGTGGTGCAGGGACAGAGGAATGAGGGTGTCTGGTCATCAGAATTCTGGGCTTGGAAGCAGCAGCGGAATTATATATTGGGCTCCTGAGTTGTCCGTAGTATTACTAGGAACTCCCACTGCTCTGAAACACCCTTAAGCAGTCTCCAAACATAAAAATGTTTTGAGATTATCCAATATAAGATTGATATCAAATCGATTCACAGATTCCTTGGCCCTTCTCCCTAGAGATAATCTGGTATAGTCCTCATTGCTGGGTAGAGAAACAGAATCTAAGGACAGCACGTTGCCCAAAGGCCTGAGCTTGTCTCACTATCAGAGGTTGGCTCAGGAGCCTGGCTTCCACTGACTCTTCACCAAACCTGCATGCTCATCAGTCCTCTGCCAGGACAGCCTTTCATGGAAGGGGAAGGAGCCTGAAAAATGGGAGACTCTCTTTCATTTCAGTTTTATTTGTTTGTTTGTTTGAGATGGATTCGCTATGTAGCCCTGGCTAGCTTGGATCTCTGAGATCCATTTCCCTCTGCCTCCCAAATGCTGCAATTACAGGCACAGGTTACCATGCCTGGCCATATTTCACTCCCTTTCTAAGTGTAATCACCTTTCTTACTCTGAGGATGTCTCCAGCACCTCCCCAATGTCTTCCTGATCAACTAGTATTAGTACCTGACACAACAGAGAGGGGCTCAGGTGAGGTCTTGATCTACAAAGCAGTGTTTGAGGAAAGGCAAGCTCTCTTCTCACACATGTATTAAGGATCTGTCCAATGGCTCAGCAGTTCCTGTGTCCACAAGTATTCAGAGTTATCAAGGAGCACTTGTTTACAAATCTTCTCAGGTTTAAAATTACTAGAATTTTTATTTTATTTATTTAGTTGTGGTTTTTAGACAGAATCTCATGTAGCTCAGACTGGCCTCAAACTTACTGTTCTTAGGGTTATTTAAGCTGATCTTCCTGCCTCCATCTCCCAAATGTTGGGATTATGGGCCTGCACTACCACCTTATTTAAATCAAATTTTCTTCTCTCCCCTTCTTTTAATAACATTTTACTTTATAGTGCTGATAAGGATAAATGTACTAGAAGCAATGAGGTCTATGTTTGTCAAACCACATGCAGCCACAGTTATCTATGGGGCCCAGGCTATAAACTTGCCCTAAATCTCCTCCCAACAGCCCTAAGGAAAATGTTCTGGGGTCGTAGGCACTGTAAAGCCAGCCCTTTTCACAGCTTGCTTGCTTTCCAGAATGGTTGGTACTATTCATATTCATATTCATATTCATAACCTTGATTTTTTTTTGGTCTTTCTGAGACAGGGTCTTCATGTAGCCCCCAGCTGGCTTAGAATTCACCATGCAGACCAAGCTGGCCTTGAACTCAGAGAGATCCTCCTGCTTCTACCTCCCAAATCCTGGGATTAAAGGCATGTGCCACCATGCCCAGCTGTTTTTTGCTTTTTTTTTTTTTTTATGTTTTCAAGACAGGGTCTCCCTATAGCCCCAGCTGTCCTGGAACTCACTCTGTAGACCAGGCTGGCCTTGAACTCACAAAGATCCACCTGCCTCTGCCTCCCAAGTGCTAGGATTAAAGGCGTGTGCCACCACGCCTGGCTGCTTTTTGTTTTTTTTAAAAACTCTTTTCAAACTTGCCTCATTCAATTTCCGGTGGTAAACTCTGGGAGTAGGTGACAGTTAATACCCTAGGACATCATCTCAAAAGAAAGCATTAAAAGCTTCAAGTGTGGCTAACTCTTCACAGGTTTGTACTCTACATGTCTATAAACTAGCTACAGAAAGGCCTTTTTTCTTCCTACAGGTAAGATTAATTGTAAGAACTGAGAGCTCAGTATGGTGGGTCACCAATATAAGCCCAGCGCTACAGAGGCTGCTGTGAATTAGGCACTATCCTCGGCTACATAGTGAGACCCTGACTCAAAGAAAAAAAGAGAAAACAAACAACAGGTAGACAGCGGCTACTTCAGGGGTTGTGGGAACAACCTGGGTTACCACCAGTTTACAAACTCTACTGCAAAGAAGTGAAACAAATTATTTTCTGAGATTCCTGAAATAATATGGAGGAGGGGGGAAGAATTTCCCCTTACACAAGTAAAGAAGCTCCTGTCCTATAACTTTTGGGTGAACTGGGGTTTCTTGAACAAGTGTAGCCAGTCCCCCGTTGTGTGGGGACACTGGGGTCCACTGCTGCTGGCATCTCTCTGCTTGAACTTCAGCAATACAGCGCTTGGGGGTGTTTCATGACCTTTTGTGCTAGCAAATAAGTCTTTGGAGGATTAAAATGAACTTTTCTCATCCAAATTTAAGGAGTACTCTACTCTGGGAACATTTTAAAAAAGGGGACAAGCTTAAGCCAAATACCATTGCAGGATGCAGATACTGCTTTAAGGTCCTTCTTTTAAAAGTAAACATTTTCAGAAGTAGCATGAAAAAAAGAGGAAAAAATATACTAATCTAAAAAGAGTCCTCAAAGAATGAATGAAATTTATGTTTCTAGTATTTGCAAGTAGACTTGCGGGGTCAGTGCTGGGGATTGAACGCAGAGTGTCATGCTCGCAACGCAAGCACTCTACCCACTGAGTTACATTTCTAGCTCTCATCAGCATGCTTGTAAAAGTGAATATACTACTTTAAATTTCTTGACCCATACATCTAAAGTAGCCACTCACAGGATCCTATGTACCTAGTATGGATCACATAGAATATTCAATGAAGTCCAGGTATCGTATGTGTTTAGACCTCTTCTAATCAGGCTATCAGGATTGGTCATCTGCCTGCCACGAAGCTGGCGAGCTCAATTCCCACAGTGACATCCTCCTGGAAAGGCCATTCAGGACTGAGGTCACTGCCACTTCCTCCCAGCTCAGGAAGCACAGACCAGGCACATTCTCAGCACATGGCTTCTGCTCTCTGATCTTATATCTAACCCTTCCTCCCAAGGCCTGAGGCTCTGTGGGAATTCATGCCAGGCTGGGGCTTATAGCCTCAACCGCTCCTATCTTTGTGAGTTGTTTTCTTTGAAAGGTCCTGGGAAACAGCCTGCAATCATCTCTGGAATGGTTCTTTAGAGTCGTGTCTCTCCCCATACACTTTTATTTTGGAGACAGGGTCTTAAGTGGCTCACACTGCCCTGGAGCTTACGAAGCAGCCCAGGTTGGTTGGCCTAGAACCCTGAACTTAAGATCCTCTTGAGAGCTGAGCTGGCATCACAGGCTTGTGCCACTACATCAGACCTTTCTATTTTCCTCCTTTTGTTTTAAAGTATCAGCTACAATTCACATATCTAATCCTTCACTCAAGGACAAGGAGCTTGGAGAGTAATCATGTTAAATCACCCAATGCAACCCAGAAAACAAAAACAAAAACAAAATAGGCATTTAAATCTGCTAATCCTCAGAAGTACCCTAAAATGGTTCCCACCGACAAAGAGAATGAAATGACTTAGACTTTTGTCATTTTTCCTTTGGGACCTTGTCAGGGAGCAGATTTAAGAAATGCCCAGAAAGACAGAAAGTTCTCCAAAAGAAGCTAACTCAAAAGAGATTTTCAAGTCAACATCCAAACCAGAAAGATGTGGAAAAACTCAGAAAAGCATCCTAACAAAACATCCCAACAAGCACCCTCACTCCCTTTTGTTAACTTGTAATAGAGCAAAGTTCCAACATAAGAGCCTTCCAAAGCAGGGAGGCAAAACCACAAGTGTGGTTCCTCTTCCTACATTGTTTTCTTTGGGAAAATTATATGGGTGGATAGGGAAGCAAATCCAAGAGGACTGTAGTCCACGAGTCCTGAGACCTACCAAGTAAGATGCATGGATGTAGAGGTGAGGCCTGTTGCAAGCCAGGTACATCTAACTGTATCGCACAGAGTGGCTGCAATCTCCAGCCATAGCCAGGTAGGCTATGTGGCCCTGTATTTGCAAAACTGCTCAATAAAATTTTACTGCCAAGGGGAAAGGAGAAACATCTGCTCTAGTCAAGAGCAGCTGTGGTCAGCAATAAGGCAGTTGGGCCAAGGCCAAGGCCAAGGCTGCTGGTAGGTGGTATTGTGGTCACCAGTAATTACTTTAGAGAATTTCATGGAGTCAAGGATAACTAAATGGACAGAGAATACTTTATTTTACTTTCTATCTTTAGTCCATAAGCAAAATAAATAAATAAATAAAATAACACGTATAGAAATCAGAAGCTTGACACAGTCCATATTCTTCACGGCTAAAAAACTTTAAATGTAAGGATTTAAATAGTATGCAATCAAAAAAATGACATCTCCAAATACAATTTCTGACTGAACAGTTCCTGTAGACTGCATTAGTTTTAAAATGTTTTCCTTCTGAAAAATGTTATAGACTGCTGTAAAATGTGAAAATTATATTTAGCAAATAAATCAACAAATGGTTCAAGCTTTCAAAAACCTCAATTTCAAGTCTATATATTCGAAATAAAGTAACTCTATACTGAGCAGGAATTGGGAGTGTAAACAAACATCCGCTTAATGTATTCAGTTGTGAGTTTTTCATGGAATGGTGAATGTCAGAAAGTTGCAGTTAAATTAATATATACTGCACTTAAAAAATTAAACACTCGGGAAATGTTTCCCAGCCACTGGGAAATGACAAAGTCTAAGACATTCCAATCTAGTTAATTTCAGTATCAAAGCAATGCATTTTCCCACTAGAAACTATATGAAAAAACAAATGAAACAAAATGGGTTCCCGAGCGATGGGCTAACATCAGGCGAGGGAGAAGGCGTGACTGCGTGTCAGTTAGGTCACTCCACACACACATTCTTCATTTTAAATCATGTCAAGGCTGAATGGTTGATGCTATATCAAAATGAGAGCAAAACTTGCATTTTAAAAAGGAAAAGGATCTGTTTTTTTCCTGGAGAAAAGGTCTTGCTATGTTTCCCAGGCTGGCAGAGTACTTGCTATGTCTCCCAGGCTGGCAGAGTACCTGCTTGGTTCAAAGGGGCCTCCTGTCTCAGTCTCCCACAGGCCTGGACCACTGTACCGGGCTCAGAAATATCCTAACAACTGAGACCACCAAGCTGCAGCATTATACAGTTTTGTGGGCTCCCATGAGGCAACTCCAGGTGAGCCACGTTGAAAAGGTTCCCAGGTCAGCTCTCCTTAGCCCAGCATGGAGCACCGAAGTCCCCAGGCCATACCTGGGTAGGCCACACCTGGGTAGGCTTAGAAGTAAAAGGATGTACACCTTTAATCATAGTACTGAGGAGGCAGACAGATCTCTATGAGTTCAAGGCCAGCCTGGTCTACTACATAGTAAGTTCCAGGCCAGCGTGGAAAAAGAAAAAAAAAAAAAAAAAGTAGAAGGAACAGTCCAAGAAAACAGCTTTAACCTATTGTCAACCCCTTCCCGACTTGACCACCTCTGGAGTACAACCACAGACAAAGTCGGTTCCAGGCCCATGCTAGCTGTAGGGCTCTCCCAGGACAGAAAAGAATACTTGCCAGTGGGTGAGAGAGGCCACTGGGTATTAATTAGCAAGCCAGAAAACTTAGCTCCAGCCCTGTCTGGCTCTGTAGCACTTCATGTGGGTCACTTGAATCCCCAGAGCTTCTGTTTCTTTCATATGTCTGGTTTAACCTTGGACTGAGCCCACAGAGAATGTGCCTAGTCCCTAAAGAGCTGCCTTGCCCGCCCTCACCTCTCAACTCTGTGAAAGCCGGTGAGGAGCCCCGTAGAGGCTCCTCTGGTTTTGCTTTCACCTTAAGACAGAAGAAACAGAAGAATGAACTCCAGGGGTTCCCTGAGGAGCCGCTTTTTTTTTTTGGCTTTTAGAGACCTGGTCTCCCTGTAGCACCAGCTGGCCTGGAACTCACGAAGATCCAAAGATCCGCCTGCCTCTGCCTCCCGAGTGCTAGGATTAAAGGCATGCGCCACCACGCCCGGCAGGAGCTACTTTTTTATGAGCTCAGCATCTCACAGGTGTTAGGTTGAAGTCCTCCATCTGAAACCACTGAGCGTGGGCACAGCCGACCTCTGCTACTTTGATTTGAGCACATAAAAGTTTCTACTAGGGAGAAAAACTGATTGACACCAGATGGTTTGAGGACAACTTTTTTCACTTTTCAAAATGAGGAATGTTATATAGATCAATAATATTTGATTAAATACTTCCTAAAATTATAGTCTGTTATGCCCTATTGAGAAAGATTAACAGCAACAGCAAAATCACAAACAATGGCAATTAGTGACCCTGTCACTTCTCACGTACCTTATTGCCATATTTGGGGTGGAGTCTCACGTAGCCCAGGATGTCTCAGAACTCCTGAACTGTCCCAACTCCTAGAATTATAGGCATGTGCTACAAGCCTGGCTAAATATTCCATTAAAAATCTGAAATAAATGAAGCATAGGAGGATAAGGAAATTTTAACACTAAAGTAGAACAATCCTCTGAAATTTTGTTGTTGTTATTGTTGTTTTGAGACAGGGTCTCACTATGTAGACCAGGCTGGCCTTGAACTCATGGAGATGTACTTGCCTCCGCCTCCCAAGTGCTGGGATTAAAGGTGTGTGCACCACCCCTGGCTTAGGACGTATTATTTTTATGAACTTCTAGTCATTCTGTTTCCAGACTCATTCTTCTCCCCAGCAGTGGTGCAGGAGCTGACGTGAGCCACTTCCCCTGACAGCCAGTTCTCACAGCCTTGGAGAGCACTACGCAAGCCGCTAGGGGAGAACAGCACAGACGTTCCACACCCAGCTTCAAGGACAAATAACCACATCAGTGAGCAGCACAGCAAAGGACACTGGTGCAATAGCGGTAGCTTTATCTTGGGGGTAATAAATAGCTACCTAATTGTACTTAAAGCCTACTAAATGGGAGGAAACTCCTGTGGTACTGTAAACAGCCAAATACACATGGTTGAAGAAGTCATAGATCTTAGGGAAAACCTCAAGACTCTCATATCCCTAGACAAATATAATTTTTTTTGGTCTTTTCGAGACAGGGTCTCCCTGTAAAATATAATTTTTTACTATATGCAAAATATGTATCCTTTTATTTACAGACAAGTATCCCAGACACCACTCATCAAAGAAGCTTCTTTTGCAGCAGAGACCACTACGTAGCACTACAACTGGTCACACAGAGATGGTCTGTAAACTGCCCAAGCCTAAGGGGCACATCTACAGTAC
This sequence comes from Rhizomys pruinosus, assembly GCA_009823505.1. NCBI lineage: Eukaryota > Metazoa > Chordata > Mammalia > Rodentia > Spalacidae > Rhizomys > Rhizomys pruinosus. The sequence goes on from VZQC01013894.1 coordinate 862,286, forward strand.
AACCTCTACACTCAAGGCTCACAGGACACAGAACGAGGGTAGAGATGACACCAATGAATCTCTACTCTCACTAATGAAGCTCCCTCAAGCAAGAGGGTAAGGAACACAAAAGATCACAAACGGCCAAAGTGTTGAGAATAAGTCTGCAGAGTGCTGGTCCTTAGACAGGACTCCTATATTAAACTTCCCCCACCCAGGGATCAGGGACCATCGTGGAAGAGGGCATGGAAAGATGGTCAGAGCCAGGGAGGAAGTGCATGACCATGTGGGAATAGAGACCTGCAGGATCCTGAGACCTTGCTCATATGATCCCACAGCAATGGTGTCAGCATGCCAAGACTCACGCAAACTCACACATGACCATGTGGATCCTGAGACCTTGCTCGTATGATCCTACAGCAATGATGTCAGCATGCCAAGACACACGCAAACTCACACATGACCATGTGGATCCTGAGACCTTGCTCATATGATCCCACAGCAACAATGTCAGCATGCCAAGACCCACGAAAACTCCAGCAGATAAAAACCCAGCACAGAACTGTGGAAATGGACAGTAGGCCCCAATCTTAGTTGAAGAATTATTGGCAGCTGATTACTGCTGTGTGAAGAACTTATCTTCTTAAAGTGAAGGACTCTAGATAGGCTGACTACCCCTCCCACCCCCCGGGGATGACCTTGCACTGAGGGACATCTGGGGTACTAACTTGACACAGATGACGGAATGTATGAACTCAGTGGGGAGGGCTGTGGGAGGACGCCAGTAGGGAAGGGGGATAAAGATGATTAAGACTGACTGAGATGTTCTGTAAGAAATATACAAAAATTCATAAAAATTTTGAAAAACCCCCAAGTGCTCAGCATCACTAATCACCAGCCCCCCCCAAAAAAAATCAAAATCAGGATGACATAGTGCTTCATATCTGTTAGAGTGGCAATTATAACAATACAATCAATGTTGATAAACATGTATAGAAAAGGAAACCACTGTACTGTCAGTGGGAATGTCAACTGGTATAAGCCACTTGGAAAATGGAAGAGAGATGCCATCCTGTGTTTACCACAGCTTCAGTAGCAGTTGTCAGAACAAAGAAGCAAAGTGAATGTTCAATAGACAAATGGACAGTAAAAATGTGGTATAGATCCAACAGAACACTGTCCATCCCTAAAAAAAAAAGAAAGAAATGCTGCCCTTTATGAACAAACCAGGTGGAAAGCATGCTGAATAAAGTGAGCCAGTTACAGAAGGATATGCACTACCTGATAACATTTATATAATAAATCTCAATTTTATTTAGGATGGAAGAAAGGAGAATGGTGATTAGTAGGGGACTAGTGAAGGAAAAACTGGGGGGTGTTGGTCAAAAGGTATAAAATTTGGTTATGAACAATAAAAAGGGATAGGAATGTAGCTCAGTGGTAGAGCATTTGCCTAGCATGCATAAAGCCCTGACTTCAATTTTGAGGACTGAAAAAAAAAAAGGCCAAAACCAAACACCAAACCACTGGAAAGATGAGCAGGTCCCTGAGCTCTACCCCACAGTATGGTGCCACGGCTGTACTCCACAGCATGGTGTCAGGGCTCTATCCCACAGCATGGTGCCACGGCTGTACTCCACAGCACGGCGCAGGGCTCTACCCCACAGCATGGTGCCACGGCTGTACTCCACAGCATGGTGTCAGGGCTCTACCCCACAGCATGGTGCCACGGCTGTACTCCACAGCATGGCGTCAGGGCTCTACCCCACAGCATGGTGCCACGGCTGTACTCCACAGCATGGCGTCAGGGCTCTACCCCACAGCATGGTGCCACGGCTCTACCCCACAGCATGGTGCCACGGCTGTACTCTACAGCATGGCATCAGGGCTCTACCCCACAGCATGGTGCCATGGCTGTACTCCACAGCATGGTGCCTATAGTTAACAATGATGTGTACTTAGAATTTTTTGGACAGGGGAGACCTTACAGAAATGTTATCATAAATATATGTAGTAAAGAGGGCAGAGGAAACTTGAATTTGATCAACAGATTTATAGCACAGAGCCCAGCTTCTTAAACTGTGGAGGTCATGTAAATGAACATAGGGGATCTGAAAAATCTGGCAATTGTAAAAGGTTTCTGAATGTGCAACAACTAAAAATTAATCCAAAATCAAACATAATGAATCTCAGGTGTTTCTGGTAGTGCTTGCCTGGATTGCATGGTGCAATTTCACTACAGATGTGGTTCTGAATACACAATATGCTTCATATCACATAACACCAAGAAACACTGTCTAAGCACCTCAGCTCAGATTCAAGATGACTGTGTCATGAATTGCAGCATTTTTACTGTACACAGGAAGTGTTCTGTTCTTATAGAAACATAATGGTTTAATTATGGAAACAAAGACTTTTAATATTTTCCTGCCATCATTCTTTCATATTTAAGCATAATATCAGTCTCCCTTCAAATTGCATTATGCTATAATGTTTGATTAAAAAACTGCTGTTTGCCTACATGCAGACAGTACATTCATACACATACAAAAATAAATAAAAAAAAATTAAAAAAAAAACAACAAAAAAACTGCTGTTTGGGCAGTGGTGCAGAGCCACCTGGCAGGCTGTGGCCCAGAGCAGCAGGGCAGAGCATACACTGCACTCGGGTGGTGTGGTACCCTGGAGCAGTGGAGCAAATCACACCCAGTGTCTTCAGCTCCCACTCCTGACAGACCCAGAGCCCAGCCTAGGCAAGCTGAACCAGGGGGAGCTCTGCAACCAACCAGCAGAGCACCCAGGCAAGCAGAACCAGGCAGAGCTTGATCACACAGCAAAGTGGTCTGGCCCCTGCAGGCCACTGCTGATGCCTACAGCCAAGCCAGGGGAACTTGTATCACATCATGTGGTACAAGGTTCAAGGTGACCTGATTATTATCTACCCATTATCTATTCCTGGAGAAGCTACAGACTAGAAGTGTGAGAGCTAGCTGGTCTTTCCAATACAAAACCAAAAGTGAAAATCTGAAGTGTAGACTAGCTAGCCCTTCATAACTAATAAGAAGACAACTAAGGCACCTGAAGAAAACAAGCAAAATCAGCCTTCAATGCAAGGAATAAACACTTGAGTTTCATAACAGAATACAAACAACAAAACAAATCCACATGCCAAAAGCACAACGAGAAAACAATAACATGGGAAAACCAAATAATAAATCCACACCAAATTCTACCATCCTATAGGAGACTCCTACAATGAGAATTCTGTGGAGGTAACCCAGGACACAGATTTTTTTTTTAAATGTGTATGAGTGTACCGTCTGCATGTAGGTTGGTGCACCTGTGTCATGCAATGCCATGGAAGTCAGAAGAGGACATTAGATTCCCTTGTAACTGGAGTTAAAGATGGCTCTTAGCCACCATGTGGGTGCTGGGAATTGAACCCGGGTCCTCTGCAAGAGCAGTCGGTGCTCTTAACTGCTGAGCCATCTCTCCAACCCCAGGACACAGATCTTAAAAGAGCTATCATAGACATACTCAAAGAAATAAAGGAATATAAAGAACACACAAACAAAAAAACTAGGAGGACAGAATGATAAACTTAAAACACACACAGACAAATGAATCAAAGAACTGAGGGAGAGAATGACAAACTCTGGAAGGAAGTGGAAAAACTGCAAAACTCTCAGGCTGAAATGAAAAAGGAGATCAAACACTCATCTTGTCAACAGGAAAAAATGGGATAAAGCCTCAGTAACAGAATGGATGAAGCAGAAAATAGGATATCAAGACTGGAAGATAACATGGAAGAACTAGAATGCTCAAGCAAAGATTATGAAAAAAATTTTTTTAAATACAAGAGCAGAATAATCAGGAAATTTGGGACACCATGAAAAAGACCAAACCTCTGCATCGCAGGTATAAAGGAAGGAGAAGAATCCCAGGATAATGGTATTGACCAGATCTTTAACTGGTTAAATTATAGAAGAAAATTTCCCCAAATTGTAAAAAGACATACTCATACAAATACAAGAAGCACACAGAATACCAAATAGACAAGATCAGAAAAGATATTCTCCACACCATATTATATAGTTAAAATGCTAGATGCTCAAAATAAAGATAGAATACTGAAAGCCATAAGAGAAAAATAAGTTATATATAAAGGGAAACGCATCAGAATTATAGCTTACTTTTCAGTGCAAAGGATGAAAGCCAGAAGAGCACGAACAAAAGTATTCCCAGTACTAAATGACTATAGATGCCAATCCAGTTTACTATACCCAGCAAAAATATCAATTATAGTCAAAGGAGAAAGAAGAATCTTTCATGACATAAACAAGATGAAAGAACACATGTCCAGAAAACCAACCCTTCAGAACATACTCAAAGCAATTCAAATAACAGAGGAAAGGAACAACTATTCTCAAGTGGTAAGAGAGAGTAATTAATGAAGGTATAACTGTGAAAATACAAATCTAGACCAAAAATGCAAACAGAAAATAAACTGAAGGGAAGCAATATACATATCTCAATAATCACCTTAAATATTAATGATCTGAACTACCCAATCAAGAGATACAGACTGGGCGTGGTGGTGCATGTCTTTAATCCTAGCACTAGGGAGGCAGAGGCAGGCAGATCTTTGTGAGTTCAAGGCCAGCCTGGTCTACAGAGTGAGTTCCAGGACAGCTGGAGCTACAGGGAGCCCCTCTAAAAAAAAAAAAAAAAAAAAAAAAAAAAAAGATACTGAATCCATATTTTGTTGTCTACCCATCTCACCTTTAAGGACAGATGCCATCTTAAGGTGAAAGGATAGAAAAAATATCTAAGCAAAGGGTACCAAAAAGCAAGCAGGAATTGCTATTGTAATATCAGACAAAACAGACTTCAAATTAAAACTAATCAGAAGAGATGGAGAGGATCACTACATCCTTCTCACAGAAACAATTAACCATGAAGATTTCACAATCAAATATCTACACACCAAACTCTGGTGCACCGAAATTCCTTAAGTACAATTCTGCAGGACTTTAAGACATAGATTAATCCCAGCACACTAATAGTGAGAGACTTCAATACCCCACTGAGCCCATTGGACAGGTCAACTGGACAAAGAATAAACAGAGAGAAATCTGAACTGAACAATATGATACACCAAATGGACATAACAGACAACTACCAAATATTCCACCCAAACACCAAAGAATATACTTTCTATGGAAATTCTCCAAAATTGTCCATATACCAGGACACAGAACAAACCTCAACAAATACCAAAAAAAAGAAAAGAAAGAATTCCATGCATTCTAAGACCACAGTGCAATAAAGCTTAATATCAACATCAGAAAGAGCCCTAAAAAAAAAAAAAGAAAGAAAACAGAAAGAACAAAAATAACGACCTTACAGTGCAACTAAAAACACTTGAGAGATGACAACAAATGAATCCTAAACCCAACAGATAGGAAGAAATAACAAAAATGAGAGGGGAAATCAATTAAATAGAAGCAAAAAAAAACCAAAACAACAACAATATAAAGAATCAATGAATCCAAGAAGTGGTTCTTTGAAAGGATAAACAAGATAGATAGGCCTCTATCCCAGTTGACCAAAAGAAAGAAAAAAAGAGCAAGTCCAAATCAATAAAATTTGAGACAAAAAGGAAAAGATCACAATCCAGAATCATACAAAAATACTTCAAAAACCTACACTCTATTAAATTTGAAAACTTAAGAGAAATGGATGAATATCCCAAATCATGGAAATCACCAAAGCTTAACCAAGAAGAAATAGACACCTTAAACAGACCCATAATATATGAGGAAATTGAAACTGTAATAAAAAAACCTCCCAACAAAAAAAAAAGCCCAGGCCCAGATGGATTCATGTCAGAATTCTCTAAGGCATTTAAAGAGGACCTACAACCATTATTACCCAAATTATTCAAAAGGACAGAAACAGAGGGAAATCTCTCAAATTCCTTCTATGAAGGAATCACTCTAATATCAAAACTAGGTAAAGATACAACCAAAAAAGAGAACTATAGACCTATTTCTTTAATGAACATAGATGCAAAAATTCTCAACAAAGTACTTGCAAACCACATACAGTTACACATCAAAAAGATCATCCACCATGACCAAGTTAAATTCATACCAGAGATGCAGGGATGGTTTAACATATGTAAATCAATAAATGTCATAAAGCACATAAATGTAATGAAAGACAAAAACCACATGGTCATCTCAATTGATGTGGAAAAGGCCTTCAACAAAATTCAACATGCCTTCCTGTTTAAAGTCCTAGAGGGAATTGGACTGGAGGGAACATTCCTCAACATAATTAAATCCATATACAAGAAACCCACTGCCAACATTATTCTAAATGGGGAAAAATTAGAAGCATTCCCCTTAAAGTCAGGAACCCAGCAAGGCTGCCCCCTATCCCCACTCCTTTTCAATATAGTGCTTGAAACACTGGCTAGAGCAATAAGACAAGAAAAGGAATGTAAAGGAATACTAATTTGAAAAGAGGAGGTCAAATTATCCCTTTTTGCAGGTGACATGAGAGTTTACCTAAGAGACACCAAAAACTCCACCAGAAAAGTCAGAAATGATTAACAGTTTCATTAAAGTGGAGGGATACAAAATTAACCTAGAAAAATCAGTAGCCTTTTTTATACCAATAACAAGCAACTGGAGTAGTAATAAAAGGAGACCTTCCCATTCACAGTAGCCTAAAAAAAAAAACAAAAAAGAAAATATCTAGGAACAAACCTGACCAAAGAAACTAAAAATCTCAACAATGAAAACTTTAAACCCCTTAAGGAGACTGAAGAAGACACCAGAAGATGTAAGAACTTCCCATGCTCATGGATTAGAAAAATTAATATAGTAAAAATGTCCATCCTGCCTGAAGTAATATACAGATTCAATGCAATCCCAATAAAAATACCCATGAGTTTCTTCACAGACCTAAAAAAAAACACCCTAAAGTTCATATGGAAAAACAAAAGACCCCAGAGTGCCAAAGCAACTCTGAGCAAAAAGAACAATGTGGGGGGTGGGGGGGGTGAGGGATTGCTATACCAGACTTCAAACTACATTACAGGGCTATAGTCATAAAAACAACCTTGTATTGGTACAAAAACAGACCCATAAATCAATGGAACAAAATTGAAGATCCAAACTTGAGCACATCCAATTTCAGCCACCTCATATTTGACAAAGGGGCCAAGAAGACACAGTGGAGGAAAGATAGGATCTTAAGCAAATGGTGTGGGCAAAACTGGATCACCACTTGTAGAGGAATACAATTAAACCCCTACCTCTTGCCCTGTACAAAGGATCAAAGACTTCAATGTGAAACCCAAAACTCTTATAGCCCCAGCTGGCCTTGAACTCACAGAGATCCGCCTGTCTCTACCTCCCCAGTGTTAGGATCAAAGGTGTGCACCACCACGCCCAGCTTAAAGACAGTTCTTAGCCACCATGTGGGTGCTGGGAATCGAGCCCAGGTCCTCTGCAAGAGCGGTCAGCTCTCTTAACCACTGAGCCATCTGTCCAGCCCCAGGAAAAGACTTTCTAAATCAGACAGCAGCTGCCCAGCTGCACAGCTGTGCAGGAAATAAGGTCAACAGTTGACAAGTGAGACCTTATTAAACTCTGTACAGTGAAAGAAACAATCAAAGAAGTGAAGAGAAAACCCACAGAGTGGGAGGAAACCTTCACCAGTGATACATCTGACAGAACATTAACATCCAGAATATATAAAGTACTCAAAAAACAAAGGAGTGAGAAAACAAATGACCCACTCAAAGGTGGAGTAAAGAGCTGAATAGAGACTTCAGAAATGAAGAAGTAAAGATGGCTGAGAAGCATCTTAAAAAGTGCTCAACATCACTAATAATTAAGGAAATGCATGTTAAAACCACTTTAAGATTTCATCTTACCCCAGTAAGACTGGCTATGATCAAGAAAACAAAGGATACCAAATGCTGGAGAGGTTGTGGGGAAAGGGGAACACTCATCCATTGATGGTGGGAATGCAAACTTGTACAACCCCTATGGAAAGCAGTGTGGAGAGCTCTTAAAAGACTCAAAATGAGCCCACTACCTGACCCAGTCATACCACTCCTAGGTATATACCCACGACACTCATCCTATCGCAAAGATATGTGCACATCTATGTTTACTGCAACTTTCTTCATAATAGCAAAGAGCTGGAAGCAACCCGAGTGTCCCTCAATCGATGAGTGGATAAAGAAAATGTGGTACATCTACACAATGGAATTCTATGCAGTGGTAAAGAACGATGACATCATGAAATCTGCAGGAAAATGGATGGAACCAGAAGTCATTATGCTAAGTGAAGTAACACAGTCCCAGAAAAACAAACAAGGTATGGTGTCCCTCATTTGTGGATCCTAGCACCAAATCTCTATTTGTAAGGCAAACTGAATAATTCTTTTCTTTCTTTTCTTCCCTTTCTCTCTCTCTCTTCTTTCTCTCTCTCTCTTTTCTTTCTTTCTTTCTTTCTTTCTTTCTTTCTTTCTTTCTTTCTTTCTTTCTTTCTTTTCTCTTTCTTTCCTTCCTTCCTTCCTTTCTTCCTTTCTTTCTAAATATAATACCAAATGCTACTCATCAACATGCTATGAAATGTAGGAATGTAAAGTAATATTTTTTTCTTTACCTGTATACAACTCTAATGTCAAAATGTGAATCCCTAAAAATGTTTTGGAATTATCCTATAGTTCATTTTCAGATGTCATAATTTTGGTATATGTGTGGTGTGTATATATGCATATTTTGAAGCAATACAAATTGGAAGAAACAACAACAACAAAAAAGACTGGGTCAAAGAACTGACTGAAACAGTAAACTTCTTCCCAAAACAGTAAACATCTGCATTGAAAATTTTTAAATAAAAAAAAAAAACTTTAAAAAGATGCAAGATTGCTGGGCGTGGTGGTGCACGCCTTTAATCCTAGCACTTGGGAGGCAGAGGCAGGCGGATCTTTGTGAGTTCAAGGACAGCCTGGTCTATAATGTGAGTTCCAGGACAGCTGGGGCTACTGGGAGACCCTGTCTCGAAAAGACCAAAAAAAAAAAAAGATTGATCTTTATTGCCTTATTAATGTTATGTATCAGAAACAAGCATTAACCAAATATTAAACATTTTTTAGAGCAGAGGTATTTCATGGGCATGTCAAGCATTTTACAAAGAGCAAAAGTTAGCTAATCTCACTGCCGCACCTTAAACCTGGATTCTGTGGCAGGGGGTTACTCCTGGGAGTTCTCGATCCAGGTGTGGTGGGCCATGCCTTCAATACCAGCAAAGCTGAGGTTTAGGTTAAGGTTGGAAATAATGATTTCTGAACAAAATGGAGTTTATCTGGCCCATCTCATTTTCCATCTCTTAAATTGGAGACCCAGTTAGGGATATTTACTACATTTCTGAAAATACTCTAAAGTTTTGGTTTTGAAGCTAGTTTGTCATGACATTGTGTCTAACCACAGTATTTATTTTATGGGACTGCTTAAATATATAGACTCATACTCAATGCTAAGGGAAAAATTATAAAAATGAATACTAATTTACTTGATGTCAAATTGCTTAGATTGTTAAATTCCAGGGTGTAGTTCATTTATGTATTTTGATATGTTATACAATTGCTACGCCTATGTAAAACGCCTCTAAGCATTCAAAGAGAATTGGTCATTCAAAACATGCTCCCAGGCTTGCAAGGACATCTCACAGTTTATACTAGTGTAATGAGATAACTGTCCCATCTCATGACATGGGAATAAATATTAATTACTTAGTAAATCTTCACAACTAAGGATCATTCTGTTTGTATCTAGTCAAGGTTTATTTAAGAGTGTTCAGTTTTTGCCCAAGCTTTATTTACATGCCACATGGCACTTCAAGGTTTAGTAAAAGGATAAGATACCTGTACTAAAATTAAATCAGCAGGCTGGAGAGATGGCCTAGCAGTTAAGAGCATCGGCTGCTCTTGCAGAGGACCTGGGTTCGATCCCCAGCATCCACATGGCAGTTGAGAACTGTCTTTGACTCCAGTTCTAGAGGAATCTGATGCCCTTTTCTGACCTCTGAGGCATTGCATGACATGGGTGCATAAACCTACTGTGCATAAACACAGACAGTACATTTATACACATAAAAATAAATAAATTAATTAATTAAAAAAGAAAAAGTACATTATTTAAAAAATTAAATTGGCAAAATATTTTCAGGATAAAATTGGTATAAACACGTAGGCTAGATTACTAATGGCCTAAATAGGATTGTAANAGGGAATTGGACTGGGAGGGAAAAACCAATTCCACTTCAGAACAGTAAATTAAATGTGATCCCATATACAAGAACATAAACGCATCACATTATTCCTAATGGCGGAAAATCTAGATAAAGCATTCCCGCACTTAAAGATCAGGAACCCTCCAGCAAGCTGCCCCAAATCCACTCCAGAGACTTGTTTTTCAATTGATTGTTGTTGACCACTGGCTAGAGCAATAAGACAAGAAAAGGTTATTAAAGGGAGAATATAATAATATGAAGAGGAGGTCATTATCCCTTTTTTAGACAGGTGACATGAGAAGTTTACCTAAGTAGCAAACGTGCTTAAACACAACTTGTCCACCAGAAAAAGTGTCAGAATGATCTAACCAGTTTTCATAATTAAAGTGCAGAGAAGGGATACAAAATTAACCTAAGAAAAATCAGATTAGGCCCTTTTTAATACGGAGATCACTAAGCACTAGGAGTGAGATGAGGATTAAAAACGGCAGGACTCACTTCAATCCCAGGGCTCACAAGATAGCCTAAAAAATAAAACAAAAAAGAAAAAAAAAAATCTAGGAACAAACCTGACCAAAACTAAAAATCTCTTGACCTTCTTTAAGACTCGCTTAAGCAGACACTGAAGAGAGACACCAGAAGATCGTAAGAACTTCCCCAATCGCTCACTTGGATTAGACAATTAACTATGTAAAAATGTCCCATCCCCTGAGCCTGAAGTAATAATAACTCGCGACATGCAATCCATAATACCCATCCTGCAGTTTCTTCAACAGCACCCCTAAAAAAAGAAACCTCTAAAGTTGTCAATATGGACAAAACAAAAGACACACCAGAAGGCCAAAGCACTCCTGAGACACAAAAAGAAAGCAACAATGTGGGGGGTGGGGGGGGTCTGGGGGATCTGCGTATAATGCCGGGCCCTGCCAAGATTCTTCAGGACTACCTACACAATTACAGGCGCTATTAGTCATTATAACATTTACATTACCTTGGGTATGACGTACAGCAAAAACAAGACCCATGAAAGCTACATGAACATACTCTGAAGGATGAGTCGATCCAAACTTGAAGCACATGCCAATGTTCAGGGCCAACCTCAAATTTCGGAGGGCAAAGTGGGGCCAACGAAAGCTTACCACAGTGGAGTGAAAGATAGCAGTCTTAAGCCAAATGGTGTGGGCAAGAACTCGGAATCACCAACTTGTAGAAGATTACAATTAAAATAAACCGCCTACCCTCTTGCCTACTGGTACAAGGATCAAAGGACCTGTATCCAATGACTGAATCCCAGAAAACTCTGGCTTAAGGAGGCTCGCGGAGCTGGGTCCTTGAACTGGGGGCACAGAGATGCCGCCTGTTCTTACCCTACGGGCCCCAGTCTGTTGAGGTCCATCAAAAGGTTAGTTGCACTCAAACGGGCCAGCTTGCGTGGGGAACGCCTCCAGCTTAAACGATTTCAGCTTATTCTTAGCCAACTGGTGGGTGCTGGGAATCCGACGCCGAGGTCCTCCTGCAAGAGCGGTCAGCTCTCTTAACCACACCACGAGGAGCCATCTGTCCAAGCCGCACAGGCAAAGAGACTTTCTAGAAATCAGGACAGTCAGCCTGCCACTCCAGCTGCAAAAACACATGTCTGTGCGAGGAGGAATAAGGTCTAAGGCCAAGCTGTGGTATTACAACGATAGAGTACTTATTAAACTGCTGTAACAGTTGTAAAGACAATCCAAAAAGAAAAGTGAAGAGAAAACCCACAGAGTGGCCGGAGAGGGACACAGCTTTCACAACAGTGATACATTATCTGACAGAATCAGTTAACATCCAGCAATATGTTTCAAAAGCTCACTAGCCAAAAAACAAGGAGTGAGAAAACAATTAAATTGAACCCATCTCAAACAGGTGGTAGGTAAAGACGGCTGAAATAGGGAGACTTCAAGAAAATGATAGAAGGGGAAAGAGATGGCTTTGAGAAAGGGCAGTTCTTTAAAAAAGTTGCACACATCGGTACCTAAGCATTGAATTAAAGGGAAATGCATGTTAAACCCTTTAAGAGATTTCCAAATTCTTACGGTAACCCTCCCCAGTAAAAGACTGGCTATGGATCAAGAGGAAAAACAAAGGATACCAAATGCTATGGGAGAGGTTGTGGGGGGAAAGGGGAACACTCATCATGGTGATAGGTGGGAATGCAAACTTGTACTACCACCCAACTTCACATGGAAAAATGCAGTTGTGTGAGACGCTATCTTTTAAAAGAGACTCAAAATTCAGGAGCCTCACTACCTGATCCTCATGTCATTACACTCCTAGGTATATCAATCCCACACTAGACACCGATCCTATCGCAAAGATATGTGCACATCTAAGTTTATTACTTTGCAACTTTCTTCAAAAATATAATACAAAAGGAGCTGGAAAGCGACCCAAGTGTCCATCGGTTGATGAGTGGATAAAGAAATCGTGGTACATCTACACAATGAAATTCATGCAGTGGTAAAGAACGATGACATCAAGAACTGCAGGATGGAGTGGAACCAGAAAGTCATGTTGCTAAGTGATGTAACAACAGTCCCAGAAAAACAAACAAGGTATGGTGTCCCCTTTTCTGGGCTAGCATTATGTAGTGGATATCTTAGCAAAACAAGAAATCTCTACTTTGTAAGAGCATAACATGAATATTGCCTTTACTGTTTCCCTTTCTATTTCTTATCCCTTTTCTCTCTCTCTTCTTTTTTCTGGACTCTCTCTCTTGTTTCTTTTCTTTGCCTTATCTTTTTATGTCTTGGGATCTTTCTTTATTTCTGTTTTCTTTGTTGTAAGCTACTTTTTGTTTTTTTTCTTCTTTTCCTTTCTCTTATCTTTTAGTTTCTTAATATTTATCTTATCTTGTTAACTTGTTCTCCCCTTGGGTTCTTTCTTTCTTTCTTTCTTCTTTCTCTTCTACCTTTTTTTTTTTTTTCTCTTTTTCTTTTTCTTTCTTTCTAGTAAATATAATATCAAATGTCTACTCATCAACATGCTATGAATGTAGGAATGTAAGTATATTTTTTTCTTTACCTGTATACAACTCTAATGTCAAAATGTAAACCCAAAATGTTTTGGGAATTATCCTATAGTTCTCATGGATTTCAGATGCATAATTTTGGTATATGTGTGGTGTTAAGGTGAAGGATACAATTGGAAGAAAAAAAAAAAAAAAAACACAACAACAAAAAAGACTGGTTCAAAGAACTGACTGAAACAGTAAACTTCTCCCCAAAAAAGTAAACTCTGAATGTAAATATTTTTAAATAAAAAAAAAAACTTTAAAAAGATGCAAGAATTGCGGGCGTGGTGTGTGCACGCCTTTATCCTGCACTTGGGAGGAAGAGGCAGGCGGATCTTTGTGAGTTCAGGGACAGCCTGGTCTATAATGAGTTCCAGGCCACAGCCTACTACACTCAGACTGTGTCTCGAAAAGAAAAAAAAAAAAAAAAAAAAAAAGATTGAACTCTTGGTCTGTACAACTCATCCAAATTTCATCCATATATAACTTGATTTTAAACATTAGAGACAGTGTCTCCTACATACTCCAGCGCAGGCTGGCCTCAAATTTGCTATTTAGCTCAGGATGACTTTGAATTTCTACTCCTCCTGCCTCCACGATCTCAGTGCTTGAATCACAAGTATGTGCCAGCCTTTATGTGGTGCTATGGACCAAATCCAGGGTTTCATACGAGCTTGGTGAGCATGCTACCAACTCAGCTATGCCCAGCCTGTTTTTATCTTTAAAAAATTCTAAAATTACATGCACACCAAAGAATCACCAAATGTACATTTATCTCTAAACTCATCAAGTTGTAGGCATTACAAATGTACAACTCTTTGCACATCAATCATGCCTCAATAAAGGGGTGGAGTGTGTTGGTTTTGTTTGGGTCTAAAGATTCTGTTTTGGCTAATTTATGGAGACACTGGTGAGAACAATGACCACAGTACAGTGATCAACTGCAGTCACTACCTATCATAACTCAGCATTGCTCTCAAACGTAGACTGAACTCGTCTAAACAAAAGCAGGCCAACTGGTAAGAGAGCTCTCAAAGCGTCAAATTCCCCTTATCTTCTTGACTTCCAGGCTTGTGCATTCCCATGAAAATGTCACTACCAAATTGGTATGGGCATTAAGTATGGTCATTAGCATCTGGAAAGAAGCTAAGTTAAACCAGCCTGATACTTTTACTACTGTACAAATTTTTTAGAAAAGGTTTGGACAAAAGCTCAAGCAGCCTTGGTAAATAAGAGATACTAAGAAGCTGGGCATGGGGATCTCTGTGAGTTCAGGCCAGCCTGGTCTACAGAGTGAGTTCCAGGCCAGCTGGGCTACAGGGGCACCTGTCCACAAAAAAAAAAAAAAAAAAAAAAGAAAATACTAAGAAGCACTCCCATAAAATAAATACTGTGTCAGATATAATGTATGACAAACTAGTTTTTTTGGTTTCGGGGATGTCTTTCCGATTAGAGGAAGGAGGTAGGAACCACAGGGTACAAGTGAGGAAGCTCTTGTCATGTCTAAAGCATCCGAAACAATGAGAGGAGGGCTGGGCCCTACCAGCACGTTGTTTTTTTTTTTTTTTTTTTTTGGTCTTTTCGAGACAGGTCTCCCTGTAGTCCGCAGGCTGCATGGAAACTCTACGTCTGTAGACCCAGGCGGCTTAGAAACTCACAAAGATCCGCTTTCTGCGTTGTAAAATAGACTTGAAAGTTCCCAACACTCCGCCAGAACCGTCTTTAGTAGCTTTAAGATGGAGTGACTTGGCAAAGGCTGAGCAGGGCTATCTACAGGGTTCCTTCGCCATTCTCATTCTCAGACTGACTTCCTCATGTTCTTGGATAAGAAGAGCCATTTCTGGTCCTAGATATGCTTACCAGTGGGAAAAGATCCTCCTTTAATAAACAAACAAAAAACTGAATTCATTATATTATTACAGAGGGCTTTAGATTCCCAGAAAAATTAAATATTTACTCAACAAACTTTTAAAATGCTGTTGGGGGGGGGGAGAGTATAAGTACAATTTTTAAACTGGTTTCATCTCCCAGCTATTATTTTATTAGGTTTATTGACTTTTACTTTTCTTCCATCATCAACATAAGCAGCTGGCTAAGTTGCTGATGGCTGCAATTTAAATCATGGCATGAAATAAGAAGTAGACAGACACAGAGCCAAAGATAGATGGAGGTGCCTAATAGTCAAACAGGGTCACTCATTTGGCCCTGTCCCCTAATAGGGGACACATGGACATACACATCAGCAGTAATAACAAACTCCTTAGTAACTTCTGGAATCACATTCAAAACAGCTCCAACATTAGATCCACGGGTCACTGTGGTGACTGTGCTCCTCCAGGAAGCCCGGCTGAACTGCCACTGGTGGTTGGTTCTTCTGAAGCTAAGGGTTGGGGAGTGAGAATGAGTGGAAGGAGCCTCAGATTTCTCATGGCAAGAATCCTTTCATGCCCAATGGAAAATTCCCAAGTTAAAGTGGCATACTGAAATCTAATCAAATGCCTAAACTATTTTTGCTTTTGACTTCATCAAAATAATTTTTTTTTTTTGGTCTTTTTTAGACCAATCCTCGGTACTAAGAATGCTTCTTTGGGAGGAAGTCAGCTACCATATACTTCTTCAGTCTTTAAAATCAATTTAAAAATAGCAGGGCATGGTGGCATGTATCTTCAATTCTAGCACTCAGGAGGCACAGGCAGATGGAACTCTGTGAGATTGAGGCTAGCCTGGTCTACATAGTCAGTTCCAGGCCAGCCAGGGCTACAAGGAGACCCTGTCTTAAAAAAAAAACAAAACCAAAACCAAAAAACCCAGTCATTTAGTTAAAGGGCACAATGAATGGATACAGGTAAATAAATATGTTGTATTAAATAAGATAAAATCTGTTTTGAGCTGGACATGGTAGCGTATGCTTTTAATCCCAGCACTCGGAAGCAAGAGGCAGGCAGAGCTCTGGGAGTTCAAGGCCAGCCTGGTCTATATAGTGAGTTCAGGCCAGCTTGGGCTACAGGGAGACCCTGTCTCAAAAAGACAAAAGAAAAATCTCTTTCGAACCTTCCTTCTTTCTTTCCTTCCTCCCTTCCCCCTTCCCTGCCCTCCCTCCCTGCCCTCTCTCCCTCCTCTCCCCTCCCTCCCTCCCTCCCTCCCTCCCTCCCTCCCTCCCTCCCTTCCCGTCCTCCCTCCTTCCTTCCTTCTTCTTTTACTCAGGCTGGTCTGAGCTTCTGGATTTTCTACCTTCTGTCTCAGCTTCCTAAGTAGCTCAGATTATAGGCATGGACCATCCCACCTGACTAAAACTAATATATCTTCCTCTTCCCCTTGGTCCCTAAAAATTTTGTTTTGCCTTGCTTTGTTTTGTTTCAACAGGGTCTCCCTAGCCCCAACCTGCCTAGAACTCTCTATGTAGACCAGGCTAGCCTCAATGTCACAGATTTGTCTGCCTCTGCCTCCTGAAATGCTGGGATTAAAGGCTTTGCAAACCAACATACCAATGGCTCTTTTTTATAATTTTTATTTATGAGTCATGAATATTTTGCATACACGTATGTAGGTGGACCAGTATCATACAATGCCCCATGGAGGCCAGAAGAAGCCATTGGATCTGTCCATAATTCCAGTTTCCCTGGAACTGTAGTTATGGACAGTTGTTACCTGCACATAGGTGCCTGGGTCCTCTGCAAGAGCAGCCAGTGCTCTCCACCACGGAGCGCTGTGTGGTGGTTTGAATGAGAGTGTCCCCCCATAGGCTTTAAGTATGCAGACATTTTTTTTTTTTTTTTGGTCTTTTTGAAGACAGGGTCTCCCTGTAGCCAGTTGTCCTGGAACTCACTTGTAGACCAGGCTGGCTTGAACTCACAAAAGATTCCGCCTGCTTGCCTCCCGAGGGTCTAGGATTAAAGGCGTGCGCCACGTCTCTAGCCCAGCCTGTATTCAGACATTTTGTCTCCAGCTGGTGGCACTGTTCTTGGAGGTCTTAGAAGGTGTGGCCTGGTGGAAGGAAGTACATTATTGAGGGCAGGCTTAGTGAGTTTAACAAGCCTTACGGTCTCCAGTTTCTCTCTCTCTTGATGGTGCTTATTGCGAGATGTGACCCTCGGCTTGCTGCTCCAGCCCTGGCCACCATGCCTCTGGCCACAATGGACTCTGATTCCCTGGAACTGTCAATTGTAAGCTGAAATAAACTCTTCCTTTTATAAGTTCCCTTGGTCAAGGTGGTTTTATCACAGCAACAGAAAAGTGACTAATACACACTGCTTCAGCCTCTCCCCACCCACCAAGATAGAGTCTTGTTGAGGTTCAGGATAGCCTCAAATTCATGACCCTCCTGCCTCAGTCTCCCCAGTGTGTGGTACCACACCTTAAGCATCAGTGGAAATGTGTCCCTTTATTACTATGGTGTAGCAAAAAGCCTTTGGACTTGAGTCACAAGAACCCAGGTACAAAGCCTATCCTTAGCACTCATCTTCCACAGACAAACTTCTCAAATATGAAACAAAAATATTATCCTACCTGGCAGGATTCGTGTAAGGATCAGAAACTAGATGTACAACATGCCTCTTGGAGGGCCTCTGCAAGAGCAAGGCATGGAGGAGGGGGGCTCCTGTTGTGCTCACAGCAGTTGCTCTTACCCATACCAAAACACCAGGAGAATGCAATTTCCACATAGGACCCTCTTTTTAAAAATTAAAAAATTTAATTTATTATTTTTTGTGTATGAGTGGATTGCCTGCATGTGTATAAGTGCACCTAATGTCCTGTAATGCATAGAGAGGTCAGAAGAGGGTGCTGGGAATTGAACCTAGGTCCTCTGCAAGAGCAATCAGTGCTCTTTTTTTTTTTTTTTTTTTTTTTTTTNCTAATGAGGAAATTGAAAAACTGTAATAAAAAAACCTCCCATTTACAACAAAAAACAAACCCCAGGCCCAGGTGGATTCATGTCAGAATTCTCTAAGGCATTTAAAGAGGACCTACAACCATTATTACCCAAATTATTCAAAAAGACAAAACAAACAGAGCTGAAATCTCTCACAATTTCCTTCTATGCAGGAATCCACTTCTAATATAAAACTAGGTAACGATTACAACCAAAAAAGAGATAATATAGAACTATTTCTTTAATGGAAACATCGATGCAAAATTCTCAAACCAAAAGTACTTGCAAACCACATACAGTTACACATCAAAAATATCATCAACCATGACCATACGTTGAATTCATACCAGAGATTCAGGGATTGTTTAACATATGTAAATCAAATAAATGTCATAAAGCACATAACTGTCATGAAAGACAACAAAACAACCACATGGTCATCTCCATTGATGTTTGGAACAAGGGCCTTCAAACAAAAATTCAACAGCCTTCGTGTTTAAAGTATTAGAGGGATTTGGACTTGAGGGAACATTCTCAACATAATTAAAGTGATCCATATCACAAAATAAACCACTCACAAGTATCCTAATGGGAAAACTACGATTGAAGATTCCCGCACTTAAAGTCAGGAACCCTCCAGCAAGGCTGCCCCTAAATCCCCACTCCAGACTGTTTTTCAAATTGATGTGTTACCACTTGGCTAGCAGCAAATAAGACAAGAAAAGGAATTTTAAAGGAATACTAATTGAATACTAGCAGGAGGTCATTCATCCCTTTTTTAGACAGTTGGTGGTGACATGAGAAGTTTACCTAAGAGACAACTCTTAAAACAACTTGTCCACCAGGAAAAAGAACTTCAGAGTACTGATCTAACCAGTTTTCATATTAAAGTGAGGTAAGTTACAAAATTAATCTATAAGAAAATCAGATAGGCCCTTTTTAATTACGGAACATAAGCAACTAGGAGAGAGTAGTTAAAACGGCAGGACCTCAATCCCAGGCCCAGATAGCCTAAAAAACAAAACACAAAAAGTAAAAAATCTAGGAACAAACCTGACCAAAGACACTAAAATCTTCTACACATGGATCTTTAAGACCTCCTTAAGCGACACTGAAGAGCACCAGCAGATCGTAAGAACTTCTCCAATGCTCCTTGGATTAGAAAATTAATTCTAGTAAACCAATGTCCCATCCTGGAGCCTTGAAGTAATTAATACCCGACAATGCAATCCATCAAATACCCATTGCAGTTTCTTCTAACAGACCTTTGAAAAAAAACCTCTAAATTGTAATATCGTGAAAAACAAAAGACACCCAGAAGGCCAAAGCACTCTGAGACACAAAAAGAACAAATATGTGGGGGGTGGTGGGGGGTCTGGGGTCTGCTTAAGGCCTGCCAAGATTTCAATACCTACACATTACAGGCGCATTAGGTCTTAAATACAGTCCTTGGTATGAGTAAGCAAAAACAAGACCCATTGAAGCTACATGAACAATAACTTAAGGAAGGATCCAAACTTGAGCACATGCCAATTTCAGCCACCTCAATTGAGCAAAGTGGGGCCAACGAAAGCTTACCACAGTGGAGGAAAGTAGCATCTTAAGCAAATGGCTGTGGGCAACGAACTGGAATCACCACTTGTAGAATAACAAATTAAACCGCCTACCTCTTGCCTCTGGTACAAGGATCAAAGACCTGTTCCAATGCTGAAACCCAGAAACACTGCTTAAGCGCCGCGAGCTGGTCCTTGAAACTGGGCACAGAGATCCGCCTGTTCTTACCCTCGGCCCCAGTTGTTCAGGCCATCAAAAGGTTAGTGCACCAACGCCAGCTCGTACGCCTCCAGCTTAAAGACAGCTTTCTTAGACCAACTGTGGGTGCTGGGATTCCGAGCCGAGGTCCTCCTGCAAGAGCGCAAGCTCTCTTAAAAACCACGGACGCATCTGTCCAAGCCGCACAGGAAAGACGACTTTCTAAACAGACAGCAGCTGACCAGCTGCAAAACAATTCTGTGCTAAGGAAGGAAATAAGGTTCTAACCAGTGTGGTTTACAACGATAGAGACTATTAAAACTTGCTGTAACAGGTAAAGAATCACCAACAAAGAAAAGTGAAGAGAAAACCCACAGAGTGGGCCGGAAACACTTCACAAAGTGATACATCTGACAGAGAATCATAACATCCAGCAATATAGTTAAAAGTACACTA
The DNA here is from genome assembly GCA_009823505.1 of Rhizomys pruinosus. Lineage (NCBI taxonomy): Eukaryota > Metazoa > Chordata > Mammalia > Rodentia > Spalacidae > Rhizomys > Rhizomys pruinosus. Next base: position 882,709 of record VZQC01013894.1, read on the forward strand.
GCCAAAAAACAGGGTGCAGAAAACATAAATTGAACCCATCTCAAACAGTGGTAGGTAAAGACGGCTGAAATAGGGAGACTTCAAGAAATGATAGAAGGGAAAGAGATGGCGAGAAAGGGCATCTTAAAAAAGGTGCAACATTCGACTAGCTTAATTAAAGGAAATGCATTTATAAACCCTTTAGAGATTTCAATCTTCGTACCTCCCCGTAAAGACTGGCTATGATCAAGAGAAAAACAAAGGATACCAAATGCTTGGAGAGGTTGTGGGGGAAAGGGGGAACACTCATCATGATGGTGGGAATGCATAAACTTGTACACCACCCACTAATGGAAAAGCAGTTGTAGAGAACGCACTTAAAAGAGACTCAAAATTCGGAGCCTCCTACCTGACCTCATGTCATTACCACTCCTATGGTTATACCCACACTAGACTCCTCCTACCAAGAGATATAGTGCACATCGTAGTTTATTGCGTTTGCTAACTCTTCTCAAATAATACAAAAGAGCTGGAAGAGCACCGAAGTGTCCCATCTTGATGAGTGGATAAAGAAAATGTGGTACATCTACACATTGGAATTCATCAGTGGGTAAAGAACGCTGACATCATAGAACTGCAGGAAAATGAATGATACCAGAAGTCATATGCTAATAAGTGAAGTAACACACAGTCCCAGAAAAAAAACAAGTGTATGGTGTCCCTCATTTTCTGGCGCTAGCCAACTTTTTTTATGTGTGATATCTTACAAATCTCTCTTTTAGAGCTAATATTTGCTTTATGTTTCCTTTCTATTTTATTTTTCTCTCTCTCTTTTCTGACTTCTTCTTGTTTCTCTCCATCTTTTCGTCTTTCTTTTCTGTTTTCTTTTTTAACTCTTGTTTTTCTTCTTTCCTTCTCTTTCTGTTTCTATTTTATCACTGTTAACTTTCTCCTTGGTTCTTTCTTTTCTTTCTTGCTTTCTACTTCTTTCCTCTTCTTTTTCTTTTTTTTTTTTTTTTTTTTTAGAAATATAATACTAATGTTACTCATCAACATGCTATGAATGTAGGAATGTAAGTAATATTTTTTTCTTTACCTGTATACAACTCTAATGTCAAAATGTGAATCCCGAAAATGTTTTGGAATTATCCTATAGTTCATTGGATGTCATAATTTTGGTATATGTGTGGTGTGTAATATGCATATTTGAAAGCAATAACATGGAAGAAACAACAACAACAAAAAAGACTGGGTCAAAGAACTGACTGAAACAGTAACTTCTACCCCAAAACAGTAATCTGATTGTAAAATTTTTAAATAAAAAAAAAAACTTTAAAAAGATGCAAGAATTGCGGCGTGGTGTGGTCACGCCTTTAATCCTAGCACTTGGGAGGCAAGAGGCATGGCGGATCTTTGTGAGTTCAGGGACAGCCTGGTCTATAATGGAGTTCCAGGCCACAGCTGGGGCTACTGGGAGACCCTGTCTCGAAAAGACCAAAAAAAAAAAAAAAAAAAAAAGATTGAACTCTTTCTGTACAAACTCATCCAAATTTCATCCATATATAAACTTGATTTAAACATTAGAGACAGTGTCTCCTACATCCCAGGCTGGCCTCAAATTTGCTATTTAGCTCAGGATGACTTTGAATTTCTACTCCTCCTGCCTCCACGATCTCAGTGCTTGAATCACAAGTATTTGTGTCCAGCTTTATGTGGTGCTATGGACCAAATCAGGGTTTCATTACGAGCTTGGTGAGCACTGCTACCAACTCAGCTATGCCCAGCCTGTTTTTATCTTTAAAAAATTCTAAAATTACATGCACACCAAAGAATCACCAAATGTACATTTATCTCTAAACTCATCAAGTTGTAGGCATTACAAATGTACAACTCTTTGCACATCAATCATGCCTCAATAAAGGGGTGGAGTGTGTTGGTTTTGTTTGGGTCTAAAGATTCTGTTTTGGCTAATTTATGGAGACACTGGTGAGAACAATGACCACAGTACAGTGATCAACTGCAGTCACTACCTCTAACTCAGCATTGCTCTCAAACAGTAGACTGAACTCGTCTAACAAAAGCAGGCCAACTGGTAAAGAGGCTCTCAACGTCAAATTCCCCTTATCTTCTGACTTCCAGGCTTGTGCATCCCATGAAAATGTCACTACCAAATTGGTATGGGCATTAAGTATGGTCATTAAGCATCTGGAAAGAAGCTAAGTTATACCAGCCTGATACTTTTAACTACTGTACAATATTTTAGAAAAGGTTTGGACAAAAGCTCAAGCCAGCCTTAAGAAATAATAAGAGTGGGCATGGGGCGATACTAAAAGACTGGGCAGCGGCGGATCTCTGTGAGTTCAAGCCAGCCTGGTCTACAGAGTGAGTTCCATGGCCATACAGGGACCCTGTCCAAAAAAAAAAAAAAAAATAAAAAAAAAAACAAAGAATAAAGCACTCCCATAAATAAATACTCGTGGTCAGATATAATGTCATGACAAACTAGTTTTTTTGGTTTCGGGGATGTCTTTCCGATTAGAGGAAGGAGGTAGGAACCACAGGGTACAAGTGAGGAAGCTCTTGTCATGTCTAAAGCATCCGAAACAATGAGAGGCCTCCCAGCAGTTTGGCTGTCCTGGACCCGCTCAACCTAGCTCCATGCGTTGTAAAATAGACTTGAAAGTTCCCAACACTCCGCCAGAACCGTCTTTAGTAGCTTTAAGATGGAGTGACTTGGCAAAGGCTGAGCAGGGCTATCTACAGGGTTCCTTCGCCATTCTCATTCTCAGACTGACTTCCTCATGTTCTTGGATAAGAAGAGCCATTTCTGGTCCTAGATATGCTTACCAGTGGGAAAAGAATCCTCCTTAATAAACAAAACAAAAAACTGATTCATTCTATTATTACAGAGGGTCTTTAGATTCCCAGAAAAATTAAATATTTACTCAACAAACTTTTAAAATGCTGTTGGGGGGGGGGAGTATAAGTACAATTTTAAAAACTGGTTTCATCTTCCCAGCTATTATTTATTAGGTTTATTGAACTTTTACTTTCTTCTCCCTCATAACCATAAGCAGCTGGCTAAGTTGCTGATGGCTGCAATTAAATCATGGCATGAAATAAGAAGTAGACAGACACAGAGCCAAAGATAGATGGAGGTGCCTAATAGTCAAACAGGGTCACTCATTTGGCCCTGTCCCCTAATAGGGGACACATGGACATACACATCAGCAGTAATAACAAACTCCTTAGTAACTTCTGGAATCACATTCAAAACAGCTCCAACATTAGATCCATTAGATCCACGGGTCACTGTGGTGACTGTGCTCCTCCAGGAAGCCCGGCTGAACTGCCACTGGTGGTTGGTTCTTCTGAAGCTAAGGGTTGGGGAGTGAGAATGAGTGGAAGGAGCCTCAGATTTCTCATGGCAAGAATCCTTTCATGCCCAATGGAAAATTCCCAAGTTAAAGTGGCATACTGAAATCTAATCAAATGCCTAAACTATTTTTGCTTTTGACTTCATCAAAATAATTTTTTTTTTTTTGGTCTTTTTTAGACCAATCCTCGGTACTAAGAATGCTTCTTTGGGAGGAAGTCAGCTACCATATACTTTCTTCAGTCTTTAAAATCAATTTAATTAAAATAGCAGGGCATGGTGGATTATCTTCCATTCTAGCATCAGAGCACAGGCAGACTGGAACTCTGGGAGTTGAGGCTAGCCTGGTCTACATAGTCAGTTCCAGGCAGCCAGGGCTACAAGGAGACCTGTCTTAAAAAAAAAACAAAACCAAACCAAAAAACCCAGTCATTTAGTTTAAAGGGCACAATGAATGAATGGATACAGGTAAATAAATATGTTGTATTAAATAAGATAAAATCTGTTTTTGAGCTGGACATGGTAGCGTATCTTTTAATCCCAGTGCTGGAAGCAAGGGCAGGCAGAGCTCTGGGAGTTCAAAGGCCAGCCTGGTTTATATAGAGTGAGTTCAGGAGCAGCTTGGGCTACAGGGAGACCCTGTCTCAAAAAGAAAAAAGAAAATATATGTCGAACTTCTTTCTCTCTCCTTCCCCGTTCCCCTGTCACCCTGCCCTATCCTCTCCTGCATCTGCTCCTCTCTCCCCTCCCCCCTTACCCTCCCTACACCTCTCCCATCCCCTTCCTTCCCTCCTTCTCTTTACTCAGGCTGGTCTGAGCTTCTGGATTTCTACCTTCTGTCTCAGCTTCCTAAGTAGCTCAGGATTATAGGCATGGACCATCCCACCTGACTAAAACTAATATATCTTCCTCTTCCCCTTGGTCCCTAAAAATTTTGTTTTGTTTCAACAGGGTCTCCCTAGCCCCAACCTGCCTAGAACTCTCTATGTAGACCAGGCTAGCCTCAATGTCACAGATTTGTCTGCCTCTGCCTCCTGAATGCTGGGATTAAAGGCTTGCACCAACATACCCAATGCTCTTTTTTATAATTTATTTTATGAGTATGAATATTTTGCATACACGTATGTAGGTGGACCAGTATACATACAATGCCCCATGGAGGCCAGAAGAAGCCATTGGATCTGTCCATAATTCCAGTTTCCCTGGAACGTAGTTATGGACATTGTACTGCCAATGGTACCTGGGAATACCCCCTGCCAAGAGCAGCCAGTGCTCTCCACCACGGAGCGCGGTGGTGGTTTGAATGAGAGTGTCCCCCATAGGCTTTAAGTATGCAGACATTTTTTTTTTTTTTTTTGGTCTTTTTGAGACAGGGTCTCCCTGTAGCCCCAGTTGTCCTGGAACTCACTTGTAGACCAGGCTGGCTTGAACTCACAAAAGATTCCGCCTGCTCTGCCTCCCGAGCTAGGATTAAAGGTGCCGGCCACCACGCCCAGCCTGTATTCAGACATTTGTCTCCAGCTGGTGGCAACTGTTCTTGGAGGTCTTAGAAGGTGTGCTGGCCTGGTGGAAGGAAGTCACATTGTTGAGGGCAGGCTAGTTGAGTTTAACAAGCCTTACGGTCTCCAGTTTCTCTCTCTGTTGATGGTGCTTATTGCGAGATGTGACCCTCGGTTGCTGCTCCAGCCCGTGGCCACCATGCCTCTGGCCCAATGGACTCTGATTCCTATGGTTGGAACCTGTCAATTGTAAGACTGAAATAAAACTCTTCCTTTATTAGTTCCCTTGGTCAAGTGTGTTTTATCACAGCAACAGAAAAGTGACTAATACACACTGCTTCAGCCTCTCCCCACCCACCAAGATAGAGTCTTGTTGAGGTTCAGGATAGCCTCAAATTCATGACCCTCCTGCCTCAGTCTCCCCAGTGTGTGGTACCACACCTTAAGCATCAGTGGAAATGTGTCCCTTTATTACTATGGTGTAGCAAAAAGCCTTTGGACTTGAGTCACAAGAACCCAGGTACAAAGCCTATCCTTAGCACTCATCTTCCACAGACAAACTTCCAAATATGAAACAAAAATATTATCCTACCTGGCAGGATTCGTGTAAGGATCAGAAACTAGATGTACAACATGCCTCTTGGAGGGCCTCTGCAAGAGCAAGGCATGCAGGAGGGGGGCTCCTGTGTGCTCACAGCAGGTTGCTCTTACCCATAACCAAAACACCAGGAGAATGCAATTTCCACATAGGACCCGCTTTTTAAAAATTAAAAAATTTAATTATTATTTTTTTGTGTATGAGGATTGCCTGCACTGTGATAAGTGCAACCTAAATGTCCGGTAATGCAATAGAGAGGTCCCAGAAGAGGGTGCTGGGAATGTGAACCTAGGTCCTCTGCAGAGCATATCAGTGCTCTTTTTTTTTTTTTTTTTTTTTTAGTCTTTTCAAGACAGGGTCTCCCTGTAGCCCCAGCTGTTCTGGAACTCACTCTGTAGAACAGGCTGGCCTTGAACTCACAAAGATCCACCTGCCTCTGCCTCCCGAGTACTAGGATTAAAGGCATGCACCGCCTCGCCCGGCTAAGCCAGTGCTCTTAAGTAAGCACTAAGATACCTACCTCTCCAGCCCCAGAACCCAACATATTTAAAATTCATATTTCCACATACAGTTCTACACATATTTAAAATTCAAAGAAAAAACTTCCAGAGCTGTGAACTTTAAACACAAGAATGATGGCTTCCCATACCTGAGTGCTCACTTTAAAAAAACAAAACAAAACATATTCGCATTTAAAAGGTCAAGTTGTAAAGCCATTTGATTAAAATAGTAATAAAAGAGTAAACATTAACCCCCAGTTTCTCCTTTGGTCTTTACTGTTCCGAGTGGTGTCCCCCCAGAATAAGCTGCACCTTAAGACATTCGATGATTATCTTGATTAAAATCTTTGAGTTCTTAACTTTAAGTAGGAAAAAACTAATCTCTGAAGCCAAGTTTAATACTTTAGCATGATCTAGATCTCTCAAAAGAGTAGCAGACTGAAATACAATCACATACAGCAAATGAAGTCCACTTTTTGTGTTAATCTTAGTGCATTGACCAAAGCTAACTGATTAACAGCGGACAGGGAGAGCTGCTTGTCACTGACCACCACAATCCAACAGCATTCAGGACACACACAGCTGCTCTCTACAATTTTCGTAGCTTCTCTAAGCATTTCAGAGCTAGTGGCTAGAAGCTCTGCGAACAGGGTAAAAGCAAAACCCCAACCCCGAAATCTCTAGAGCTATAGTCAGTACTTCAAAGCCAAGAGTCTTCCGTCCAAGGTGGACAACTGTCTTTGATGGCGCTGCCACTGGAACTCAGTTCTATGTTCTAAACTCCATGTGCAGAGAATTGTCTTAACCTGAGTTAAATAAAGATAGGGGTCCCCTGGCCCTGCTTTCAATCCTATAGTGGTCTGTTATCTTACCAAACTGGGCTTTCGCCTTTCAAAACTGTGTAGACTAAATTAGCTCCAAAAGGCTGCATACCTCAACCTATCTATTGCTCAGAAACTGGCATGGAGGTATACTATACCACTTCAACTGCTAAAAATATCTGCTGATAAATTAAAAAACCTTCGGTTTCTAAGCATTTGGACTTACTTGCTTGTCTAGTCTATATGTAATATCCATTTCAAGTTTTAGGAGGCTGGCCTCAGGGCCCTGAGAGGAAAGCCAGCTTCCACCTCTGGGACACACGTTTCAGTGCTTACGTCTGACTGACCCTGTCAATCACCCCTCCCAGAAGCCACAGCCTGGCTTACAATAACAGAGTATATCAAAGAGGACAGGAAAGAAAACAAGACAGTGGCAAGGTCAGCAGAGGACAAGAACATGGTGAGGCTACCCCGTGGACACCGGATGTGGAGAGTCATATACTCTAATGCTATCAGATGTATTTCTCAGCATAGATAATGCCTTAAAGCCAAAGTCAGCTCTCACTAAACTATAAAGTCTCTGTGAAAAGTAACTATGCGAACAGACTGCCTTCCTATAATGGATTTGGTCAAATAGAAGCACTTTTCCCCTAGGATCTTGTTGCTGCCCATATGTTTAAACCAGTTCAGAGTGGGGATCACTGCACCTCTGTGTCTTCTTGAGTGTGGAAATCATTCACATAAGGGAATTCTCTTACTATCAGCATCTGACTCAGGACTCCATTTCACATGGAGGCTTCCTGCTACGCTATAAAAACACATCTAATCCATTCTGCATTTTGATCATAAAGTCAGCAGGTTTAAAGGAATAGAGAGTGGCACTGAAAAGTTGAAATCGAAAGTTAATCTGGGCCTAAAATACCACTAATGGGCTGGAAGGACTCAAGACAGTTACTAAATTTCTTTGCATCTTTTAGAGAATTATTCTGAGGATTTAATGTCCTGTTACATGGTAAATTTCTAATACATGTTAACTTACAAGAGACAGCTATGTTAAAAAAGAAAGATAACTTTTAACAGCCTCTTCGTCCTTCACAAGCACCACTTTCTACAGTTGCAATGTACTTTTTTCTTCAGCCTACTTCCTTAGTTCTGCTCACAGTTATTCAAGTTTCCTGCTTCAGTTCCTTTGTGGGCACTGCTCCCTCTGTGTACAATCACCGCCACTGTCACCTTTGAAGAGCCAATCCTACTTTTCATCAATGTCAGTTCCAATGACACCTTTTCCAAAAATGTTCATCTTCTGCACATTTTATAAGCTTTTAATAATGAGTTGTTTTATACCATCTATTATGACCATTTATATAATATAGAGTAGCCAGCACAAAGCTTTCTCCATCAAAGCACTTAATAAAAGTAGTTAATGGGATAAATGAATAATTATTCTCTCTCCAGTATAAGGTCAAAGAAACAGAACTTGCCTTCGTGCTCCCACTTCCTTGCAGAGCACCAGAAAAATGCCACTGCCTCACTAACTCTGGCACAACAGGACGCAGAGGTTGCCAGCAGTCCGAACTGTGATGGTTGGCACATTGCTCTTTGCACCCAAGGAGTTAAAAGGAGTCATGGGGAGATAAAATTCTCTGGTTTTATTGTTTAGTGAGACTGCCTGACAAACGAAGATCCAGCTGCAATTGGAACATTCCAAGCTCATAAGGCGCCAAGTTTTACTAACTATAATTTAACTGGTCCGACTGCTGCAGTCCAAATTCTTGTTTGGATAATCAGCCTTTGTTTGAATATGCTCACAAACAGCACAGGCTAGCATTAGCCTCTGGGTCTGTCATGTGAGCTGATTACCCTGAGGCTCCCGGTAGCAGAAACTCATACACAGAGGAGGATTATTTTCCTGGTATTACGGTTACGCCAACATATAATCAGTCCTTTCCCCCCAGTCTGCATATCTCTTCCAGTCTCCCCCAACCTTCTCTCTCTCTCTCTCTCTCTCTCTCTCTCTCTCTCTCTCTCTCTCTTTTCAAAAGTCTTCCAAGTTCAAACAAAGTTGAAAGGTGAAAAGGTCAAGAAAGTTTCATGGCTGTGACTGCTTAGAGAGGTAGGACTAGCTGGGGTCTCGCACTCAACGTGTACTAAAGGCTCAAGACTCATATTTCACTGTATTCTGCAGTGTACTGTTGCCTTGACACAATCTGTTTGGAATGAAATTAAGCCCTTGTTAATAAATTTTAACATAATAGAATAACCCCACCTGCCAAATCATCACATCCGTGCATGTGTGACTCAAGTGGCTCATTCATTTGTCAAAAATGCCAAATTCTCAAAATGGCACATTTTAAACAAAAGACATTAATTTGGGATCTGCCCAGCCTGCCTGTCTGCAAATCATCAGTAATGTCTAGCAGAGAAAGATTCTGGAAACGCTGCACCTACCCTGCCCATCAGCCTTCATTCCCCATTCACACAGCCCAGATGAATCAGCATGAGCTTGAATGAGAGGAAACACTAAACAGTATGTGATATTATTATCACTATTATTCTTTGGGTTGGGGAAGAACATGCAGTCTGAGGAGAATGTCAAGCTGGTCTGAATCTAGAGGTGCTTTACATGTGTCCCAGGCACCCAGGAGGAGAGGACTCTTCTTGGGAGGGAGGGCAGTTGATTTCACAACTAACAACAGCAAAGAAACACTTTCTGAAATCTTTCCTGGAAGGCTCAGGAATTAATCACATACATGAGCTTAATACTGAATCTGCAAGGTCTTAGCTGAGAAGATGGGCGGAAACCAGAACAGTTCGGACTTGGGTACAGTTAGAGAGCAGTGTGGGGAGCCAAGAAAAGCCCTTCTCGGTCAACATTCCCGAAGACTCCAGTGCGTGGTCATCTAGGATTAGAGAAAGCAAAGCAGACAGAGAGAGCGGGACCCTAGGACCACGTGTCAATGCTCTGCGAGTTCCCGTGTGTCATTTACATCCTTTCTTCATTCCTCCTCCATGCTCTCACAGAGAAGAGGGTTTCTGTTGTAAACTCCACTGACTTCCAATAGCCGCATGCATAGTTAGACCTGTGCTGGTCCTTCACATTGCTGACTTACGGCGTCTATGACTTTAAGTCATGCTGTCATTTAAGACTTTTCACCCTCTTCCTGTGTCTCTCTTTGATACTGGCATCCTGCATAAAATTTTATTAGAAAATAGGATCTGCTGTGTGGTGGTGGGGTGAAAAGGGAGGTTTGAAAGCCAAACAACTAACCCGGTCTGCTTGCTTTATTTATTTATTTATTTATTTATTTATTTATTTATTTATTTATTTATTTATTTATTTGGTTTCCCTATAGCCCCAGCTGACCTGGAACTTGCTTATATAGATCAGGTGGGTCTGGATCTCACAGGCACCTACCCGCCTCTTCTTCAGACTGCTGGGATTAAAGGCATGTGCCGCCAGCCGGCCATTTCTTTTATTTTTAAAGTTAAGAAAATAAACCTCCCTGAGTAACGAAGCCTGGGACTTGTCCCTGGCCCCTGGTTGAGCTGGGACAGGGTTATTAGAACTCCTCTCTAGCCTTCTTTGTCTAGGCTTTGCTCCTGATCACTGGGCCAGTGCCACTGGTTTGGGGCCGTCTCTGCATCAGGTAGGCCTGCACCACTGGTCTGAGGCCGTCTCTACATCAGGTAGGCTTGCTCCACTGGTTTGGGGCCGTCTCTCCATCAGGTAGGCTTGCCCCCACTGTTTCAGCCCCCGTTTATTCTATTTGGAGTAGAAGAATTGCAATTTAAATAGAAATACTCCTTAGGAATATTTCACTAGCACAATAAGCCACACTAACATTCAATTTTAGAAATGGATGAGCTAAGAGGAGCCGGATTGATGGCTTTAGTGGTAAATTCACTTCTGCAAAAGCCATTAGCCACACAATGTTCTGGGAAGCTTGGATTTTACTAGGAAACCTGTAAAAGCCTTGGGTCAAAATTCTTCCCTGGGGCCCAAAGGTGTGAAGCTTCTGAAATGAACTGGGCATTTAGAACTTGCCTATCAGCTCTAATTCTTACTACCTCCCTTCCATTACCCCTGAGTGTTGCTAGATAATATGGGGGGGGTATTTTTAGAGACTTCTTAAGTAGTAACAAAGTTTATCACACTCCTACTCAAATTAGTCACGCTAGTTAGTCCCAGGGGAGCGCAGTTGGGCTGCAGATCGTTGCAAAGGAATGACTTCTTGGAGGCCTAAAACAAACATGTAGGCACATGGTTCCATCTGGAAATACAGTCAAATTGAAGGACATTCCAGGCAATTCCCAACTGAGGCAGGCAGCATCATTTTGTATCTTACCATACTGGCTCAAGTTGAGCTTCAGTGATCTGCTAAATAGATACCTGATTCAGAAATGATGATAAGGAGAATACTTACTATAATAATGATAATAATGATTATTTCTAATGGATGGCCTCACAAGGGTTCAAAATTAGAATAAAGCAATAATGGAGAAGACAGCTCATCTGAGACTGCAATAGGACTTGAAGGAATTTGCCATTATTTTGAGGCCTTTTCCCCCTCTTTCTCTCCCTCTCTCCCTCTCTTGGGTCTAGACAAGGTCTCACGATAGAACCAACATTGGCCTTGAATTTACTATGCAGCTAAACTTCCTGTCTTCCTGTTTCCACCTTCCAAGTGCCAAGATTACAGGGATGTGCCACCACGACTGGTTTATAGTCTAGGGCTTTGTGCCTTCTGGGCGAGCTTTCTACCAACTGAGCTACACTCTCAGCCCTTGTTTTCCTCTTAAGATCATGAGAATTAAAATAAAAAATTTAGGTGTGTGAGTGTGTGTGTGTGTGTGTGTGTGTGTGTGTGTGTGTAGATAATGTCAACATTAATTTAAGATGGCAGTAGGCAAGGCTGTGGCTCAAGACCTGGAGACTGGGCAAAAGGGACAAAGTTAGCCTCTCTCCTCTACTGTTCAAGCTACTTAAATGAAGAATTCTAGAAACACAAGAAATGTCATTCACCTGTTTGGATTGGGGATACCTCAAATAAATTACTGTATATAGACACAGAACACTGACTCTGACCTAAACAACAAGTGCTTTTGTTCCTTAGCATAACATTCTGTTATTCTGGGCAAACACTACACATATTAGACCCTACATGATAAATAAAAACTGTCTGTGAAGGCGGTTTTTCTGGTTAAAGATTTCAATAGGTCTACAGTCAACCTCATAATTTCTCAGTATAACTGAGCTTAAGACAATCTCAAAGGAAAACAATAATGGATTTTCCTATCACTAAAATGGTTCACTTAAGACCCAGGTAACCTCTCCAAATAGCAGCGCTCAAGGCCCCACTGCTGGTAGAGTGAGGAGCAGGAGGAGCAGAACCACACAAGAATTCCGCTGGAGAAAGGGCTCTGTACAGAAGAGTAAATGTAATAAAAATGATGTGAGGGGCTGGAGAGATGTCCTAGGGGTTAAGAGCGCCGACTGCTCTTACAGAGGACCCGGGTTCGATCCCCAGCACCCACATGGCAGCCGAGAACCGTTGGCTGAAACTCCAATTCCAGGAGAACTCCAGTTCCAGTGGAATCCGACACCCTCTTCTGACCTCCGTGGCATTGCACGACACAGGTGCACAAACTTGCATGCAGACAGTACATTCATACATATACAGAAATAAAAAAAATGATGTGAATACTTCTTTTCCAACTATGCAAAAGAGACAAGGTATTGACATAGGTTAAATTATTCTAATATTTTTTCACCTTTTTCTTTGACAGGTTGGGGTTGCCTGAAGTGTAAGTAACATAGAACCAGTATTTCTTGAATTCTCTATAAAAGACTTTGACCTAAGAAGAAAGTGGTAAGTAGGCATGTTAGGAATCATGCTCTACACGGAACATAAAATACCAAATTAAGGAGAAGCATGCAAGGAAAAGAAACCTCAACTCCAGAACTTTAAACATATTCTACAGCTGAGAATAAGATGGAATCTTTGCACAATATGTATAAAGAAAACAATTGGCCATGGTGGCACACACCTTTAATTCCAGAGGCAGGCAGATCCGTGATCTACACAGAGTTCCAGGCCAGCAGGGCTGCATAGTGAGACTCTGTCTTGAAATAAATAAATAAATGGAAAACTTATAACATTCTAAAAAAGAAATACTTTGAGAGGCTGGAGAGATGGCTCAATGGTTAAGAGCACTGGCTGCTCTTACAGAGGACCAGCACCTACCTGGTGGCTAACAACCATCCATAACTCCAGTTCCAGGGGAATCTGACACCCTCTTCTGATTTCCATGGGGACTGCACGTCATGGGTGCACTTACATGCAGGCAAAACATTCATACACATAAAATAACAAAAAAATTTAAAAAAGAAATCCTATGAGCAATCACTATAACTAATCCCCACCCTCTCTACCTTGGTTACACATATTTAAGACAAGAATAATAAATATATTCATCACTACACTGGATCAAGTGAAACTTTCAGGTAAAGAAGTAAAGCAGAGAGAGTGAACTGATCATATATACATCAAATCTAAGCACACCTGAGTGTTTCCTGAGTTCCAGGGATAAGATGCCCTAGGATTACTACTGCTTCTTGATCCAAAGAGACTTAAGGATCTGTTTTCAATTAAATACTTTAAGTTGGTAAGAGCAGCATCCATGAAGAAGCCCAGAACTTTAAGATAATTAAGACACCAAGGATGCGGGTGAATTCTATTCCTTTCCCTCTCCTTCTTTGTCCCCCAACTGACAGTGTTTGAAACAAGAAAAAGGCCTTATGATTTTGTGAACTGACCAGTGGCAACAAAATTAAACAAACAGACACAGAAGGCTCCCGGCACACCGGAAGCCTGACACCAGGACTCTCACTGAGGAAGTGTCCAAGCTCATGACCTTTGACATAATAGCTGCTGGCTAAAACCAACACAAGTGTAAAAGGTAAACTTTAGAAGCAACTGGAATTAGATCAGTGCTGGCAATTCAGAAGGTCACTTACTAGGTGAAAAAAGGTAACATATTTAGCATGCAATCTGTGTTCTTCTAAGGTAGTTAGACCTGAATATAAAGGTAGGCACTGTCAGGAAAGAAAGAAAAAAGAGAGATGAGTCTTATTCTCTGTGAAAAAGAAAGAAAAAAAAAAAAGCCAGAGTAAAATTTGCATGTCCATATGCAACTGCCTTTTCTCTAACTGTTAACCCATCTCTTCTAGATGACAGACCAAATTTTATTTGGATTAACTTCTGGGATCTCAAAAACTACAGTCTCAGAAGGGAAAGAGAGAAAGTTCAATCCTAATGCTTCTCTGTCTTCATCAAAGGAAAGGTGAGAGAACAGAAACTGGTCCTAACTGTTCCATGCTAATAAACACAGTGGTCACCAGCTTTTAAAGCAGCCTAGTCTGAGTGAAGAGTTCTCTAAGTCTAAGATATACAGCAAAGTTGGAAGACAAGGCATTTTTGTTTTGGGAGACAGGGTCTTCCTGTAGCTCCAGCTGTCCTGGAATGCATTCTGTAGACCAGGCTGGCCTTGAACTCACAGAGATCCTCCTGCCTCTGCCTCCCGAGTGCTAGGATTAAAGGTGTGCACCACCACGCCCCACTAGGACAACACATTTTTTAAAAAGGTAACACATTCATGAATTGATTTAATATTGATCAAATCTTGACATGGCAAAATTTCAGACATGTGTTAAATGAAATACATTTTGTTTGTTTTACACCACCATACCCAGGTCATGAACTACATTCTTAAAATTCATTTTGGTTAAACTAGGTGCGTGCCTGTAATCTCAGCACTCAAGAAGCTGGAGTACTGAGCTGGGAGGGTGGTATGAACCACACAGCAAGCTCCAGCCCAGAGTGGACAACATAACATAGAAAGACCCTGTCTCAAAAAATTCTGCCTCACCTTTAATCCCAGCACCAGGGAGGAAGAGGCTGGCAGATCTCTGTGAGTTCCAGGCCAGCCAGGGCTGCACAGTGAGACACCCTGTATGGGGAAAGTAAAGATTAAAATTCCTACTGCCTCCACAGACAGGAAACGTTCAAAGTCCTCTGAGCTCTGTGCTTTCTAGTCTGTCTGACTTTTCAAACCTTATCTCCTTTTCCTGTCCCTGTCGCACCTTCTAAATCAGGTGAACCCAACCACCTGCTTTTCTTGCCTATTTCAGTGCTCAAGTTCACGTTAGCCTGCCTAGTCTTGCCTATTTCAGCAAACTCAAATTTCAAACCATCAAAAGGAAGTCAGAATGTTCCCATGGTCATTTATAATGACCCATGGTTAGAGGAACCTTTGACCTGGACATTGCCAAGTGGTAAATAAAATAGGTGCGAGGTCAGACAGAGAACTGTGGAGGGTGCGATAAAATGATCTCGACTTCACAAATATTTTGAATATTTATTTTTTTAAGTATCTGAAACATAACATATTGAAAATAAAATTATTAGCGGAAAATGCATTCCACAATTGTCAATTGCAAAGAAAGGGGGAATACTACATTGGTATTCTTCAAATTTGGGAGTAAATTAGCAACTGTGGGAAACAGCTTAACTGGCAAAGGAGGAAAGCAGAGTGTGGCGGGATACGACCACCAAAAGAGACCGAAGGACCAGGCTGTGGCCGCAACTTTCTGTCTTAGAAAGGGAGCAAGGGAAAAGCAGTGGAAATCACTCAGGGAGCCACTGGGGTAAAGGAACCTTCAAAACAAAAATCAGCAAGGTGCGGCGTATGTTTCTAATCCCAGCACTTGGGAGGCAGACAGGAGAAGTGCTAGGAGTTCAAGGCCAGAAGAAACTACTTGTTGAGACTCTAACTTTAAAGAGTCAAAATGAATGAATGAGGCCAAAACAAAAACCAAAGTTCCAACAGGCAGAAGAATCAGCCCGGACTCCCAGAGTGGCTGGCTTTACCTTATCGGAGACCACTAATCTCTGAACAAAAACTTAAAAAGTCCAGAGCCAGGCATGGTGGCACATGCTTTTAATCCTAACACACAGGAGGCAGAGGCTGGCAGATCCTTGTGAGATTGAGGCTAGCCTGGTATACACAGCAAAAGGACAGCTGGGGTATAAGAAGACCCTGTCTCAAAACAAATAAAATTCCTATTTACCTTGTGATATGAATTAGTAGTAAAACAACAAATTAACTGTGTTAAGTTATGTGGGGAAGGAGGCAGAATGTCACAAAAAGACAGGGAGGTCCAAGCATCTGTACCGCAGGCAAAACCAAAGAGTACCACACCTTTTTCTTCTTAAACAGACTCACAGCATTTTAGAGCAGGTGGTGCCCCAGAGATCATCTACTCCAACTCTCACTTTGCAGGGAAAGCTGAGCCCTAGGAAGGGAAGGGCCATCCTAGCTCACGCCAGGTTGTCAAGCCTGGGTTTCCTTGTGTTAGTAAATTAGAGCACAGGTTCTCAACATTGAAACTTGCGATTTGACAAGACTAAGCATGCTCTGATGCTGAGGTTCGCACTAAGTCCTTACTTGAACCATTTCTTTATATCTTGGCGTACTGACTTCATTCTACCACCCGCATTCTTTTTACTTGACTATCCATCTCTATGACTGCTGCCATTTTCTCCTTCACCAGTCTGTTATGACGTCAACACTCTCCACTGCCAGCATTAACAAGCTGGATAACCTCCCTCCTCCAAGGTCCAGGGAACACTGCATAAAAGGAAACAGAAAGACAGTTGAAAGCTGGAGGATGGGAAGGAGAGCGTGAAATGCTGTCTTCTGGACAGGACACGGCCGCTGCGACCACGCACCCACGGCAGCTGCGGTGACCTGCACACGCCCTGTGGGGTCTGGGCCCATGCTGCTAGGAGATATAAATAAGTTACTCGTAAAGATCCTGTTCTTGAGTGGATGATTAGGTTCAAAAGTATTCATTATTTTCATAATTGGTCCTTTTAAGAAATACTCTTCCCAGGCTCAGCAGAGAGATACACTTCGATGGACTTCAGGGGAACATACTTTAGTAATGCCAGTCGCTCCAGCAGGAGAAGCTAGGAGAGGAGATGATCTAACAGCAACCTAACTGCTAGCCATTTCTCTAAGCCAAGCTCTTTGAATGAGGAGGGTGCTTAAACACATACTCAGTGAACTTAGTGGTGCTCGTGCTTGAAGTACCTTCTCTCCTCTTCTCTCCCCTCCCCCCCTTTTCCTTTCCTCTCCTTCTCCTTTCCTCTTCCTCTTCTCTCCTCTCCCTTTCTCCTCCCCTCCCCTTCTCTCCTTTCCCTTTCCCAGCCTTCTCTCTCCTCTCTCTCTTCCCCACTCCCCTCCTGCCTCAGCCTCCCAAGTGCTGGGATTATAGACTGCACCACCCAGTGTGCCATGAGTAGTGACAGTAACAGTGATGTCAGCTCCTCTCAACTAAAACCTTAGCTGTCCAATGTGTGCTCGACCACACAAAGTTGATGGGTGTGTAGTGGAACCAAAGAGAGCTCTAAAAAGGATTCTGTAAAGCCTGGTGCTCGTTTAACAGTGAAGAAAATTTTTGTTGGTGGTACTAAAGAAGATACAGAAGAATATAATTTGAGAGATTACTTTGAAAAGTACAGAAAGATAGAAACCATAGAAGTTATGGAAGACAGGTAAAGTGGAAAAAAGAGAAGATTTGCTTTTATAACTTTTGATGATCATGATAAAGTTGATAAAATTGTTCTTCAGAAATACCACACTATTAATGGGCATAATTGTGAAGTGAAAAAGGCCCTTTCTAAACAAGAGATACAGTCTGCTGGATCACAAAGAGGTTGCAGAGGTGGGTATGGCAACTTCATGGGCCACGGAGGAAACTTTGGAGGTAGTGGAGGTAATTTTGGTTGTGGTGGAAATTTTGGTGGAAAAGGAGGCTCTGGTGGTGGAGGGGGGGGCAGCAGAGGTAGTTATGGAGGCGGTGATGGTGGCTATAATGGATTTGGAGGTGATGGTGGTAACTATGGTGCTGGTCCTGGTTACAGTAGTAGAGGAGGCTATGGTGGGGATGGACCAGGATATGGAAACCAAGGTGGTGGATGTGGTGGTGGTGGAGGAGGATGTGATGGTTACAATGAAGGAGGAAATTTTGGTGGTGGTAACTATGGTGGTGGTGGGAACTATAGTGATTTTGGAAATTATAGTGGACATCAGCAATCAAATTATGGACCCATGAAGGGGGCAGTTTTGGTAGAAGAAGCTCAGGTGGTCCCTATGGTGGTAGTTACAGATCTGGTGGTGGAGGTGATGGCTATGGTAGCAGATGGTTTTAAAAACAGCAGAAAAGGGCTACAGTTCTTAGCAGGAGAGAGAGTGAGGAGTTGTCAGGACAGCTGAAGGTTACTTTGAGACAGTCGTCCCAAATGCACCAGAGGAACTGTAAAAATCTGTCAGAGAAGGAACGGTGGTCCATGGTCAGAACAGTTCCTGCAGCTTAAACAGGAAACCCTTCGTGTCCAGGGCTGTCACAGCCACAGTTTGCAAGAAGTGCAGCTGTTGATTAATGCAGTGTAGCATCAATTAGATGCACATTCCTGAGGTCTTTATCTATTGTAGCTTTGTCTTTTTCTTTTTCTTTTCATTACATCAGTTACATTGCCCTGTAAATTGTGGTAGTGGTACCAGGAATAAGAAATTAGGAATTTTTAACTTTTCAATAATAATAATAATAATAATAAAATCTTAGCTGCCTGGCAGGCAGTGTGCTGTGTGCATTATCACACTTAGTTCCCCCAATATTTGTGAAGTCAATTACAATTTTCAAACTAAGAGGAACCCGAGGCCAAAGACGTCCAGGCGGCCTGCCAGCTAGCCGTGCTGCTCGCCCCCCTGCCGCTCCAGCGTTTACCCTTTCCTTGGTGTGCTCTGGCCTCCTCCAGCTTCCTTTTCACAGAGCCTTGCAAGGACCCCAGACAAGGGCACATCTCAGAGACCAGTTTTGCTTTTTATTGTATTTTTTTTTTTTCCTGAAACGAGGTCTCCCTGTAGCTCCAGCTGGCCTAGAACTCACTGTGTAGACCAAGCTTGCTTCAATCTTGGAGATCTGCCNCTGCGGAGAAGAGGGGCGTCCGGTGTAGAATGTAAGGCTGCGATGGGTGTGAATGGTGAAACTACAGCAATGTAGTCTGGACACTCATTTGATCAACTTGATTGAACAAACAACCTGTCACCCCCCACTGGATGGTGGGGCTGTAGGTGTTTGGCACAACAGCCTGCAAGATAGGTTTTGCATGAAGTATGCTTGTACTCATGGATTATCACTTATAGCTTAAAAATGAAAAAAAAAACTGAGGAGAAAGATGCAGGACAGTTATGGCAGAATGCATTGATCTGGGATTGGGGTGGGGGGTGGGGGGGAGGGAGAAAGGGGGAATAAGCCTGAAACTGAATTGGAAAAAATGTATGAAATGCACAAAGCATCAATAAAATTAATTTAAAAAAAAAAAAAAAGGAAAAAAAAAGATATTGATTAAATCTGTGTATTAAGTATATAGGAAATAGGAGAGATAAAGAAATGGTATGTAAATAATATTTTTTCATTAAAATGATGATTTTTAAATTAAACAAAAAAAAAAAAAAAAAAAAAAAAAAAGAAAAGGAAGCTGGAGGAGGCCAGAGCACACCAAGGAAAGGGTAAACGCTGGAGCGGCAGGGGGGCGAGCAGCACGGCTAGCTGGCAGGCCGCCTGGACGTCTTTGGCCTCGGGTTCCTCTTAGTTTGAAAATTGTAATTGACTTCACAAATATTGGGGGAACTAAGTGTGATTAATGCACACAGCACACTGCCTGCCAGGCAGCTAAGATTTTTTTTATTATTATTATTATTGAAAAGTTAAAAATTCCTAATTTCTTATTCCTGGTACCACTACCACAATTTACAGGGCAATGTAACTGATGTAATGAAAAGAAAAAGAAAAAAAGACCCCTCAATAGATAAAGACCTCAGGAATGTGCATCTAATGATGCTACACTGCATTAATCAACAGCTGCATCTTCTTGCAAACTGTGCTGTGACAGCCCTGACACTAAGGGTTCCTGTTTAAGCTGCAGGAACTGTTCTGACCATGGACCCACGTTCCTTCTCTGACAGATTTTTACAGTTCCTCTGGTGCATTTGGGACGACTGTCTCAAGAACTTCAGCTGTCCTGACAACTTCCTCCACCTTTCTCTCCTGCTAAGAACTGTAGCCTTTTCTGCTGTTTTTTAAAACCATCTGCTCACCATAGCCAACCTCCACACCAGATCTGTAAACTACCACATAGGGCACCACTGCAGCTCTTTCTTCTACCAAAACTGCCCCCTTTCATGGGTCCATAATGTTTGATTGCTGATGTCCACTGTAATTTCCAAATCACTTATAGTTCCCACCCCCATAGTTACCTCACCAAATTCCTCACTTCATTGTTAACCATCATATCTCTCCTCCACCGCCACCATCATCACCACCTTGGTTTCCATATCCTGGTCCATCCCCACCATAGCCTCCTCTACTACTGTAACCAGGACCAGCACCATAGTTACCACCATCACCTCCAAATCCATCTACGTCCACCATCACCGCTCCATAACTACCTCTGCTGCTCCCTCCTCCACCACCAGAGCCTCCTTTTCCACCAAAATTTCCACCACAACCAAAATTACCTCCATTACCTCCAAAGTTTCCTCCGTGGCCCATGAAGTTGCCATACCCACCTCTGCAACCTCTTTGTGATCCAGCAGACTGTATCTCTTGTTTAGAAAGGGCCTTTTTCACTTCACAATTTGCCCACTTAATAGTGTGGTATTTCTGAAGAACAATTTTATCAACTTTATCATGATCATCAAAAGTTATAAAAGCAAATCTTCTCTTTTTTCCACTTTACCTGTCTTCATAACTTCTATGGTTTCTATCTTTCTGTACTTTTCAAAGTCATCTCTCAATATTTATTCTTCTGTATCTTCTTTAGTACCACCAACAAAAATTTTCTTCACTGTTAAACGAGCACCAGGCTTTACAGAATCCTTTTTAGAGCTCTCTTTGGTTCCACTACACACCCATCAACTTTGTGTGGTCGAGCACACATTGGACAGCTAAGGTTTTAGTTGAGAGGAGCTGACATCACTGTTACTGTCACTACTCATGGCACACTGGGTGTGCAGGCTATAATCCCAGCACTTGGGAGGGCTGAGGCAGGAGGGGAGTTGGGAAAGAAGAGGAGAGAGAGAGGCTGGGAAAGGAAAGGAGAGAAGATGGGAGGGACGGAGAAGAAGGGAGAGGAGAGAAGAGGAAGAGGAAAGGAGAAGGAGAGGAAGGAAAAAGGGGGGGGAGGGGAGAGAAAGAGGAGAGAAGGTACTTCAAGCACGAGCACCCACTAAGTTCACTGAGTATGTGTTTAAGCACCCTCCTCATTCAAAGAGCTTGGCTTAGAGAAATGGCTAGCAGTTGGGTTGCTGTTAGATCATCTCCTCTCCTAGCTTCTCCTGCTGGAGCGACTGGCATTACTAAAGTATGTTCCCCTGAAGTCCATCGAAGTGTATCTCTCTGCTGAGCCTGGGAAGAGTATTTCTTAAAAGGACCAATTATGAAAATAATGAATACTTTTGAACCTAATCATCCACTCAAGAATCAGGATCTTTACGAAGTAACTTATTTATATCTCCTAGCAGCATGGGCCAGACCCCAAGGGCGTGTGCAGGTCACCGCAGCTGCCGTGGGTGCGTGGTCGCAGCGGCCGTGTCCTGTCCAGAAGACAGCATTTCACGCTCTCCTTCCCATCCTCTAGCTTTCAACTGTCTTTCTGTTTCCTTTTATGCAGTGTTCCCTGGACCTTGGAGGAGGGAGGTTATCCAGCTTGTTAATGCTGGCAGTGGAGAGTGTTGAAGCTCATAACAGACTGGTGAAGAGAAATATGCAGCAGTCATAGAGATGGATAGTCAAGTAAAAAGAATGCGGGTGGTAGAATGAAGTCAGTACGCCAAGATATAAAGAAATGGTTCAAGTAAGGACTTAGTGCGAACCTCAGCATCAGAGCATGCTTAGTCTTGTCAAATCGCAAGTTTCAATGTTGAGAACCTGTGCTCTAATTTACTAACACAAGGAAACCCAGGCTTGACAACCTGGCGTGAGCTAGGATGGCCCTTCCCTTCCTAGGGCTCAGCTTTCCCTGCAAAGTGAGAGTTGGAGTAGATGATCTCTGGGGCACCACCTGCTCTAAAATGCTGTGAGTCTGTTTAAGAAGAAAAAGGTGTGGTACTCTTTGGTTTTGCCTGCGGTACAGATGCTTGGACCTCCCTGTCTTTTTGTGACATTCTGCCTCCTTCCCCACATAACTTAACACAGTTAATTTGTTGTTTTACTACTAATTCATATCACAACGGTAAATAGGATTTTTTGTTTGAGACAGGGTCTTCTTATACCCACTGTCCTTTGCTGTGTATACCAGGCTAGCCTCAATCTCACAAGGATCTGCCAGCCTCTGCCTCCTGTGTTAGAGATTAAAGGCATAGCCACCATGCCTGGCTCTGGACTTTTTTTAAGTTTTTGTTCAGCAGATTAGTGGTCTCCGATAAGGTAAAGCCAGCCACTCTGGGAGTCCGGGCTGATTCTTCTGCCTGTTGGAACTTTGGTTTTTGTTTTGGCCTCATTCATTCATTTTGACTCTTTAAATTAGAGTCTTCAAACAAGTAGTTTCTTCTGGCCTTGAACTCTAGGCACTTCTCCTGTCTGCCTCCCAAGTGCTGGGATTAGAAACATACGCCGCACCTTGCTGATTTTTGTTTTGAAGGTTCCTTTACCCCAGTGGCTCCCTGAGTGATTTCCACTGCTTTTCCCTTGCTCCCTTTCTAAGACAGAAAGTTGCGGCCACAGCCTGGTCCTTCGGTCTCTTTTGGTGGTCGTATCCCGCCACACTCCGCTTTCCTCCTTTGCCAGTTAAGCTGTTTCCCACAGTTGCTAATTTACTCCCAAATTTGAAGAATACCAATGTAGTATTCCAGGTTGTTCCCTAGGCTTAGAAAAGGGGCACAGGTGGATGAGAGGTAAAACAGTCCACTCTCTCTGGAGCTGTTGACTTGGACTCTGGTCAATTCCTCCAGCTTCCTTTTCACAGAGCCTTGCAAGGACCCCAGACAAGGGCACATCTCAGAGACCAGTTTTGCTTTTTATTGTTGTATTTTTTTTTTTTTTTCCTGAAACGAGGTCTCCCTGTAGCTCCAGCTGGCCTAGAACTCACTGTGTAGACCAAGCTTGCTTCAATCTTGGAGATCTGCCTGCCTCTGCCTCTCAAGTGTAGAGATTAAAGGCATATGTCAGCACACCTAGCCAGGACCTTTTTCATGACCATAGTTGGCAGAACAGTTCCAGTCACATGTCAGCAACAGCAGCTGGGGGCGGGGGGGGGGTGTCGGGCATCACTCTGAGAAAGTGAGGTGCAGACAGGCTTACGCCTTCCTAAGAATCCATCTGAGAATGCATCCCAGAGGTGTACTGGCTTCTTTCTCTTTCCAACCTTGCTAATCAGATTTCTCTCTTAATAGCTAAAGTCATGCCTCTGCTGGTGACAAGAAGTTAAGAATCTGAAATCTCTGAAGGGCAGATGATAACCCAGCACTATCAGTGTGGTTTGGAAAGAGGAGGCTGTGAAATGGCCTTAAGTGTCTGATAGGAGATTTCTCTCGGGCAGCTTGAAAATGCTGTGCAGAGTGATAATGATAAAAACCCAATTCTGAGCAGGTAGAGCTCCAAGCGCAGGGACTGTCTCTGACACTAGAAGTGAGTATTCTTAGCTCTCCTTTAAAAAGAGTCAGCCCGTGACTCTGAGGAGTGTGACGCAGAGGAACAATGATAGCAGCAGAGGGGAAGGGCTGCCTGACACTTCCAGCCCTAGATTTCACAGAGGGCACCATGAGCCAGAGTGCACACATCTCTGCAGCAGGTCCCTCTGAGCAGACTAAGTACTGCACTACGCCAATGGCTTTGCTGTATCTTCTCGGATACCTACTGCTCCTGCTGTGGGATGAGATGTGGCACTGCCCAGGACTCAACAGCCATTCTCCTTTCACCCCATCCCACTACCTCACTATTTTACTGAAGAGAATTCTAGAAAGCAGACTTGCATCCCCTTGGATCCTAAGATTTAAAGTGGCTGGGAATTCAGTTACCAGATAATGCAGTCCAAGCAGACAGAGCAGTATCAAGTCACTGTTCTTTAAGTCTTGACATATTACATAAGATCAGAGGAAATTCCACAGTACTATAAAATAGTGAAAGTATTAAAAATAGTAAAAGGAATGTCTTCATGTGTGAATGGGTAGATTTCCTCTTTTGTATGTCTACCAGTCATTAAATAAGGGTCTAAACTGTGAGTAAGCTAAAAAAACAGGCTCTGAGCATGATCATCTACATATTCCTGTGACTCCATCACATAAAGTTTTAATGCTACAGTAGTATTTTTCTCTGAAAAGCTCTGGGAATGGCAGGCTTCTTCCTGATTAGACTCTCTTTCTCACCTGATGTGTGTCCTCCATGACCTGCCTTGTTTTTCTTGCCCCCAACAAGATGGGAAGAAATTGTCCTTAGAAGACCTTTCCTTTTTCTATTACACAATCTCATCTTTGGAATTCGAGTCCTAGTCCTCCACAGCCTAAATAAGAAGTGCTTGTCACCAGGAAGGCGACCATCTCAACAAGCAGCATCTGGAGGAGAAAAGAGGGCATGTCAGCCCAGAGCGAGAGAGAGGGTTCTCACGGCAGCTATCTGCAACCCTCCAAGGAGCTACAGAGGCTGCCCATTAAAACCCTGTTAAAACACTTCTGATGTTGTCAGCAGCAGAAAGCTGAAAGGGCACAGCGAGCGCAAAGATGCTATCTGCCTCCAGCAATTCGGCAGTACTGTCGAGACTATGAGCAAGAAGGCACAAGATAAACAACAACCTAATTTCTACATCAAAATTTCATAGACTCCCTGAGCTGGAAGCACTACTGGGCACACAGGGACCGAGTGGATGGGCTGCCCTGGGAGAGAAAGATCTGGGTTGAGAGCCATCCCCAAAGTCTTGAACCTGCACACTATGTATGAGACTCCCAAACCTCCTGGGGCAATACACCTGGTAAAGAATTACTGGAATGTTCTTCTCCTAGGCACTGCTGGGCAACACTTGCAACATGGTCTGTCGGAACAGGGCTCCTTCCCAGAAAGCAGGTTCAGAAGACAAGCCGTTCAGCACCATTTATCACCATTATCACCCACGGAATGAATCAAATATTCTTGAAAGAGGATTAGAACCCACTTGATTTTATACATTAAGAACTGTTTCAGAATACCTATCAAAATTTCACTCACAAGAGCTTAGAATTTTAGTTCTAGAGAGCTTTCCTTTATCAGTAAACAGAGAAGGAGAAAGATGTCTTACAACTTTTTTGTATTCAAGTGACACTCTGCTTATACTGAAAAAAATGATAGGATACACATATTAGGAGCACAGAGCCCAGGGCCATCCTGTTTACAGTAGCGGCTCTTTTATTAGGCTCCCCTGTGCCCAATGTGGGGTGATAGGTAGTGGGGTGACACATCCACATTGGCACACTTTTATAGATAAAGCAAGCATCAAGTGGCATGACAAATGACACTGGCGCACGGGCACACTGGACTATGGTAATCCTAGCTGCGCCCTCACAGCATATGGAGACAGGAGATGTTATCTGACAATACAGGAAGTAGCTATTTTATCACAAAGCTAATCAAGAGAATGGAATGAAGACGTTTAGCCCATCCATCATCTGGGTGTCTTGCTTGCCTAACAACAAATACTAGGCTATTTGAACTACCCTGGGTAGCCCCAACCCTCTCTTTAGGGAGAAAGGACCTAGTACTAACCAAAATAATTATAATGCATTACAATTACTCCATGTAGCTTTGATGTATAGAATCATATTTCCATGAACTATATTAGACACCAAAACCATGCAAGTCTCGATTCTTCTACTCTTGGGCTGGGGATGTAGCTCACTGGTAGAGCACTTGCCTAGCATATGTGAGACCCTAGGTTCAGTCTTCAACACTGCAAAAGGACCATTTTCCCTAGCTCTATGAACAGACTCGACGGGACAGACAGACTGGGGTTTGGGTATTTTCTACTTTGATAAAAGTATTTAAACGAATCCCAACAATTTGAGGTGAATCCTCAGGGTCTTAAGTCTTCTGGCTAAGCATTACCTAATCATCCGAATGTTCCCAGTCACTGTAACAATGCACTAATAGTGGGCTACGTACGGGGGAAACAAGGATTTGAGTCTTGGGGGCGGGGAGGCAGTTCTATGGGGGAACCAATAATAAGGTGTCTAATTTTAATCTCTCACAAACCAATGTTGAACATTTCTTCCTTTAACTGTCTCAGTTCTCCTTGTTCTGGCCAGCTCAGTACTGTGATACCATAAATGGACTATAGACAGATTGTTAAAGGGAAAGCTACTTAGACAGGATCAGATAATCCATGAATTCGGGAGGTAGCCAGTCTACCTAAATGATTTTAGGAACCATGCATAGTCTTATTCAAAAGCATGAAAATCTCTCAGAGAAGTAATGAAGCCTGTTCTCTCAATATACTTTGAGCCTAACACTTTTTGGAAGAGTTGGGACTAGGATTTTTTTATTTAGATGAGTATAAGCAAAGCATCCTGGTATGGTACATGCATGGGCAAAGAAAACATTTCTCAGGCAAATCAACAAGTAAGAGGAATCTGGCTAATGATACCAGGTCTGAAAAAAAAAAAAAAAACCACCCTAATGGGATAAAAATGTGGGATTCTGGAGTGTGCTGAGTCCTGGGAATATGCCCTTCATTTATTTGCCCATTCCTTTAGTAACTCACATAACCATCACAGGGTGAAAGGTAAGGTTATTGCCACTCAACTTCCTGTTTATCTTTTTCAAGAAGGTTTCCTATAATTTGCTTTACTGGGGCAAGCTAAACTAATTAAGCCATAACGATTTCTAGGCCACAATATTCCTATCAAGTACTTCCAAACCATTGTAAGTTCTGGAAGTTGTCCAGGTAGAAAAGCAATCTATTCTTCTTGGAATCTAAATTTTGACTATGATAAAAGTGGAAGATATTGTTAAAAGCTAGTATTAACTTTAAACTATATATGGTAGGCAAACAACTTTGCACACTGATGGCCTAAAATTCAGATAATCTGGAGGGAAACATTCAAATTCACAAAAAAATGAACATTTTCATTTGTATCTTAATGGCAAGTATATACTGTTTCAGCGATTACTCAGTGAATTGTCTTATCTAAAGGTACAATAATACTACTACAATGGAACATGTAATTTAATTGGCTATCTTCTGAGCTGCTTAGAGTGTTTTTGTTTTGCTTTTTTTAAGATTTATTTGAATTTTTTGAGAAACTGTCTCACTCTGTAGCCCCAGCTGGCCTGCAATTTCCTATATAGGTCAGGCTGACCTCAAACTCACAGAGATCTGCCTGCCTCTGCCTCCTGAGTACTGGGATTTGCTTTTTTTTTTTTTTTTAACTTTAAACTTCCATTTTTTGATAGACCTGATTGCTTAATGGAAAACAAAACAAAAATCCTTTGGCTATCTTGAACTCACATCAGCACCACTTTAAATCCTCTTCCGTCTTAGGCCATGTCGAGTTCTAGAGATCTTACTATATACTAAAGAATGCCTCTGCTGGCTTTGTGTTTAATCAAGGGAAATATGGACTGAAGGTTCATATTTAATCTACTTAATCTGAAATGGTGTTCCATCTCCAAGGGAAGGTAATTAATATGGAATTAAATATACAGTTAACAAATATTCAGTCAAGTGTTCTGCAGTATCAGAAATCTACTAATGGTAGACCAAATGTAAATATTTCTGCAGTGTTTTTAAAAACTGGACTTACTGGGGCTGGAGAGATGGCCTAGCAGTTAAGAGCGCCAACCGCTCTTACAGAGGACCCGGGTTCGCTACCCAGCACCCAAATGGCGGCTGCGACTGCTGACAAACCGTCTGAAACTCCAATTCCAGGAGAACTCCAGTTCCAGGGGAATCCGACACCCTCTTCTGACCTCCGCGGCATTGCACGACACGGGTGCACAAACTTGCTTGCAGATAGTACATTCATACACATACAGAAATAAATAAAATAAAAAAAAAAACCTGGACTTACTTAAAAAAAAAAAACAAACTGAACTTACAAGCCAGGCATGGTGGTACACACCTTTAATCTTAGCACTTGGGAGGCAGAGGCAGGTGGATCTCTGTGAGTTCAAGGCCAGCCTGGTCTACAAAGTGAGCTTCAGGCCAGCTGGGGCTATAAGGAGACCCTGTCTCAAAAAGACAAAAAAAAAATGGACTTACACATTACACTTTGAAAACCAAAGAAATTCTACCAAAACAAAGGTTTTCAAATTTGGCTCTACACTGGGATAATTTTCGAAGTTTGAAAGATAGTGACGCTGAGGCACCAACTTCAATGTGCCGTTTGCAGAATACCAATGGACAAGGAATTCCGATGTGGATCCGAGGCTAAGAAATGTTCACAGTCAGTGGAGCCCAGCTATCACAAATTGAGGGGCTACTAAAATAAAAGAGGCAACAACAACATGAAAGAGATGGGAATTGAGAGAGGTTAAGCTTCTCTACTTTAAATCTAGCAATTTAAATTTGAGCTCAAGGCACCTAAACACATACAAGAAGGGCTCATATGCACTGCAGCATGGTGGCGTGACGAATGCTGGTTCCCCATGGAGTTGTCTGCATGCAACTGTTTGGACACAGTTAAATGTTGTTTTGCCAGGTGTGGTGGCACACACCTTTAAAACCCCAGCACTCAGGAGACAGAGGCAGGTAGATCTCTGTGACTTTGAGGCCAGATTATATTTACCAAGTGATGATATATCAATAAAATTGCTCCATCAGATTAAAACCAGAGAGGAAGCTTGGCATAGTGGTGCATGCCTGTGCTGCATGCTCAGAATTCTGAGGCAAGCCTGGATAACTCAGCAAGACCCCAGTCCCAAAATAAAATAAGTAAACAACCAAATACAATTAAAAATAAAAATAACATAGAAGTGAAGTGTCAAATGGACAGAGCCACTTGATGACGGAAAGTCAGACTTCCAGACTCCCCGTTCAGAGCAAGGAAACAGCAAGTTATTTTATGTGGCCCCGTGATCCTCACACGGCGTCTCTAATGAACCAGCGCCAAGGAGGGTTCCTCCCTCTCTCGCTCTCTCTCTAAAAAGAGTTAAAACCTTAGGCATGACAATAAACAATCTGTGAAATTAATCCTGGTTAGTTATATTTTCTGCTTATCTGCTCCAGTTCTCAAGAGATGCTGATTAGTTCCTTAAGTTCCATCTGTCTAGTGGGCATAAGAGGCACCAGGAAGACTGAATTTCTTGAGGGTTGTCTGTGCCTTAAGAACATGCAGGTGGAAAGCTTTCTGAGATGAAGCCGACAACAAGCTGATTACTGGAGGATGCTTACTGCCTGTACAATACATGCTTAGGCAGGGCATACTCTTTTTGAAGAGTTATCTTTCAGGCTTTCCCAAAATTCTGTCAAAATGTTTCTACAGTTGGAATGGGCACTGAGAGGTTGGCCAGGGTCTCTAACCCATTGTGAGCTCAGGCAAGCATGCACTCTCAACCCCACTCTTCTTGCCTTCCGGTCTGGGAAGAACTTGGTTGCCCCAGCCCTGTCTTTCCTTTGTATGGTGCTGCTGTGGCCCTCTCTCTGCAGCTCTGGGGCAACTGAGGCAGAAGGCAGAGTTTACTACCGCATTCATTCTTTCCTGACTGCTTCTCTTACAGTCAGTCACCTGCTAGGAGCCGTGACTTGATATTCATGATGTACTGAGTCACAGCTAGAAAACTGCAGATTTGTAACTTTTAATTTCATCTCTTTCATAGATCTATATCTGTACCTTTATACATTAGTCTTCCAACTTTCACTACTTTAAAAAAATTTTTTTTATTAATTTTATTTATTTCTGTATGTGTATGAATGTACTATCTGCATGCAAATCTGTGCACCTGTGTCGTGCAATGCCATGGAGGTCAGAAGAGGGTCTCGGATTCCCCTGGAACTGGAGTTCTCCTGGAATTGGAGTTTCAGACGGCTCTCGGCCGCCATGTGGGTGCTGGGGATCGAACCCAGGTCCTCTGCAAGAGCGGTCAGCGCTCTTAACCGCTAGGCCATCTCTCCAGCCCCAACTTTCACTACTTTTAAAAACAACTGTGTCATACTTGAGAGGCTGAGGAAGAACTGCTGTCAGTCTGGGGCTAAAAAAATGACACTGTATCTCAAATAAATAAAAATGATGACAAAACCAAGAAGAGAAACAATTCTAAAAGAATTATAACTTCTGGTAGGATGGCTATGGCCCTAGTTCTTTCGATTTCCTGCCAACTAAACAATAAACCTCTCTTTTGGCCTTACCACTGCAAACAATCTAAGAAGGGAAGGAAGGCAACACATTACATGTTAAAGAGTGAGTTAGTTTTTGAGGAGTACAGAAAAACTCGACTGGTCCTGCCTCAAAGACATTTCCTTTGGAATTGCAATTCAGTTCTAAAGCACAAAAGCACCTGCCACCATACCCAGCAGGGAAAGATCTTGTAAGGAAGAATCTAAAGGATCTGTAGAGATAGGCACGGTTTCCTGCAGGGTGCCCATAGGACCAAAGCAGTCCAATGCCACTAGCTAAAAATGGGGCACCCCAAAACCAATTTGTTTTCTACTGATTTTAAAAAGACGCTGAAGGATTGGAGACATGGCTCAGCAGGACCTGGTTTGGTTCCCAGCACCTAGTGGTGGTTCACAACTCTCTATAACTCCAGTCCTAGGGGATCTGAACCTTTTTCAGACCTCTGTGGGACCAGGTACTCATGTGGTGGTGTACATACTTACATGCAAGCAAAACAGCCATATACATAATATAAAAACCAATAAAAACTTAAAAATAGAAAGAGATGCTGTGAGATAGAAATTGGAAACTAGCACTGGCATGTCTAAGAACTACCTTGGCTCACAGGTAAGGCCAGCGCAATCTAACTGCTTAACAGCAGAAACAATAACCACCACCCACATCAATTACATGTGTTATGTTTTACTTATTTATATATTTTATTTATATGTGTTACTTTTACTATGCTAAATAGTTATTCGTATATTCAGATATATGAATAATTGCTCTATCATATAGCTTTTCTTTTGATAGCAGAGACAACTTTGGGTAACTCTTTTTGGTGGGGGGGGAATCTTTTTGAGGCAGGGTCTCCCTATATCCCCAGCAGCTGGCCTGGAACTCACTATGTAGACCAGGCTGGCCTTGAACTCACAGAGATCTTCCTGCCTCTGACTCCTGAGTGCTTGGATTAAAGCCATGTGCCACCATGCCCGGCTCAGGTAGCTCTTTTAAGACACAGATCTTCTTTTATGTAAACAAAGAATTTAGGTATTATTAATATATTGTCTTATTTATTTTCATTTTATGTGTATGAATATATTGTCTACCTGTATGTAAGTGCACCAGTGTTGTGCAATGTCTGCAGATAGCCAAAGAGACCATTGGATTCGGCCAGAACTGGAATTATAGATGGTTGTCCACCATATTGGGTTCTGGGAATCAAACTCAAGTCCTCTGCAAGAGCAGCCAGTACTCTTAACCACTGAGCCACCTCTCCAGCCCCAAGATATTTTCTTATTTTAAAACTACTTGAACACCAAAAGAGACTGTCTTTCCAATAGAACAGATCTTTTTACAGGTAAGCATGTGTATAATCTTTAAGGAGAAAGTTGAGGATCTAAATCTGTTATGTCTAAAATATTCCTATTGAGTTTTACAAATGGTAGAAAACAGCAGTGTGCCAGTTCTTCCAACATTAGCTGCTTTGTTCCTCCTGGAGGCCTCACAGAGAAGAGGATTTGCAAGTCTTCACATCCTTACAAAATATTCAGACTCTTCAATGAAATGAGTTTCCCACATTGTGGAAACACCCACATTGCAAAGTGCAACAGTGAATGAAATGGATTATAGTCAAGGGTCTGGCAGCACTCACTCTGCTCAAGTCCTGCTCTGGTGGGCAGCTCTCTCTCTACGCCTGAACATTTTACCCAGTAAACATACTCCGAACCTTCAGAGGAGCTGTTGAGTAGTTACTGAGTCACAGCCTTCTGTGTGTGGGAACAGTACAATGCTGGTTCCCTGACTGAAATGTCAGAGGGATTTCTTTTGAGGGAGAAATGGCCTGGATGCAGAGAGAGGATCCTCAGTGTACTGCTGCAAATCTACTAGAGCAATGCTTTTCTGTAAAACTGACCTCAGGAGAGCCTGCCTGCCTTTCCCAGCCACCTCTGCCATGAAGCGCGTCCCTCTTCAGCCAACAGCTCTTAGGCAGAGCATCACTCACTTCATGTTAGCTTTTCAGTGACTACTCATCCGAGGGAGGCCAAAGCAAAGGGCTCAGTTGAGTCCCAGGATACTCGCAGCTAGACAGGATGAACGAAGTCACAGGCAGAAGAGAGTGGCTCTCACAGAAAGATAAGCTCCCAATGTTGAAAACTATATTTTTCTTTATTTCTAAAATTAATTTGCAGGCTGGAGAGATGGCCTAGCACTTAAGAGCGCTGACTGCTCTTGCAGAGGACCTGGGTTCGATCCCCAGCATCCACATGGTGGCTAAGAACCGTCTTTAACTCCAGTTCCAGGGGAATCCGACGCCCTCTTCTGACATCCTCGGCATTGCGCAACATGGGTGCACAAACCTACATGCAGACAGTACACTCATACACATAAAAAATAAATTTAAAAAATTTTAAAAATAATAAAATTAATTTGCATATTGTATACGCAAACATATACATGTATATGTGTGTGAGTGGAGACCGGAAGACAGCATGGATGTTGTTCCCCAGTGTTGTCCACCTGTTTTTGTTGTTGCTTGTCTTTTTGAGACAGGGCCCCCCACTGGCCTGGAACTCACTAACTGTCTGCCTCTGCGGTGCTGGAAGGCCAAGTGTGTGGACCAGGCTTGGCTTTCACATGGGTCATGGGGTTTGAACTCAGGTCTTCATACTGTAAGGCAAGCACCTCAACACTTGAGACATCTCCCAGACCCTGTGTGTGTGTGGGGGGGGGCTGTGAATGTGGTGCTGGGAGGTGCACACACCCATGTGCATGCACGGAAGGCCAGAGTAGGACATCAGATGTCTTCGTCAATTGCCCTCTGCCTTATTCCCTACAGCATCTTTTATTGAACCCGGAGCTTGCCAAGTTTTATTGTTGTTGTTGTTTTTTTAACTAGGCTGGTAGCCAGAAAGCCCTAGCAATCCTCCTGCCTCTGTGTCCCTCCCCCAGGGGTGGGTTACAGGATGTGTGGCCACAGCAAGGTTTTACTGGGGGGATCTGGACTCAAGTCCTTATGCTTGTGCAAGTGTTCTTACCCACTGAGCCATCTCCATGTCCCCTAAAGCTGTATTTTAAAAGCCTCCAGTTACAGGGAGCTGGAGAGATGGCTCAGTGATTAAGCGCACTGATTGCTCTTGCAGAGGACCTGGGTTTGATTCCCAGCACCCACATGGCAGCTAAGAACTGTCTTTAACTCTAGTTCCAGGGGAATCCGACTCCCTCTTCTGACCTCCACAGCATTGCACGACACGGGTGCACAAACCTACATGCAGACAGTACACTGATACACATAAAATAATAAATTAAAAAATTGTTAAAAAGCCTCCAGTTACAAATACAATGGCAACTCACTACATCATTTCCTAAATGATGATTCGCTAGGCAGACTGTGATCACTGATGGCAGAGGAGGAGGAGCGAAGGGGAACCAAGGGAACTTTAAAGCCATCCCTGGCCCTCTGAGTAAGTACGATACTCCCACAGCAGCTTCTGTCCTTTCCCTGCTCCATCAGACTGCAGACTCCACCAGAGAGGAATCCCAGAAGGCCTGGGGTAAGCAGGACCTATGTCAGACAGCAAGAGAGCCCTTTTGGTTCTGCAGAGGGAGGACTGTACATTCCTTTATCTCCCCCTGATAAACCTATTCTTACTGGCAAAGTTAGAAAATACTTGGGAAAGTAGATTTTGCATTTCTCCTAGCTCACACTACTGAAGTGCCAGTAGATGAAAATGTCCTGGGGCTCCAGCATTCAGGGTGCAACCACTCACGGAGACACCTTTGAGATCCTCTTCAGCAGCAGCTCTGTCACTGTCAGCACAATTCTGCACAGCACCTGGTCACAGAGAAGGTTCAGTGACTGACCCTCGACAGGCCAATTTAGTGATGGAGGTGTTTTGCTGATGCTATCTTACTCTTGGCCACTAGGCATGAAATTCCTTTTCCTTTTAAATTGCAGTTATTTGTTATTATGTGTATATGTGGAGGCCAGAATGCAAGGTGTGGGAGCTGTTTTCTCCTATCCATGTGAATCCAGGGAGTTGAACTCAGGGTGCCAGGGTTAATGGCAAGCACCATTAAACACTGAGCCACCTCCCTGGCATCTTTTTTCTTTCTCTTGAGAAAAAGTCTTGTTATGCAGCTCAGGGTGGCTTTGAACTTGAGATCCTACTACTTCTCTCATTGAGAGAAGAAGCTGGGATTATAGGTTTGTTGACATTGCACCTAACTACAACTGTTACTTATTAGTGATCTCTCCTTTCAAAGCTTGTCCCCAGTATTTATACCTTTAGGAGTTTGGATATAATTTAATAAACTATGAAGGCAAATTTCTAGGTGGCTCCAACAGGAGTTTCAAAGTCAACAAGCACATGCACTTGTTATGCAACAGGCTCTTTTCCCTTCCAGAAAGTAACCTGCTCCTCTGCATGACAGGATGACAGTAAGTTCCACCACAACGACTTGACCACCGACTACATCCCTAGGTACTGACAATTCTGATGAGTTATGGATACATTTTAGCCTTGTATTCTACATTTAAGTACAATCTGATACATTCCCCCTTGAAACTGAAGCAGTCAACTCCCTCCCTGAAAAACTTCATGTCTCATTATGCTTTCTCCAGACCCGTCCTATACCAGCTGAAGGCTGGACTACTTTCAACTGGGTTTCTGTTCAGCCTCTTTAAGAAAGAATGGCAGCAGCCCCCCTACAAAATGGTCCAAGAGAAGCCACGAAGTGGGCGAACTTCATAAATGGACAGGAAACAGAAGATGGATATGGGCGGGTGGCAGATCCCTTCACCGGCCTTCAAGATACAAACCGTTCTATTAAACACAGGGCCATTATGCTGGCTGGCCATCCACTTTAAACCCCAGAGTGATTAAAATGCTGGCAGGAAATGAAAGCTCTCTATTGAAGGTCCTTCCCTGAGGTCCTAATTTCAAACCAAATTTTACAGCACCGCACAGGAACAAAGGAAGCCCAGTCTTCCAAGTCCTCTTTTTGTCACTTTGGACAAAGACACCCCCTCATACTCCTCAAAGAACAATGGGGTCTGTAGAGCCATAGCCACGCCAAGAATGGGCACAAACCACACAGCAACACATTTTAAAAATACATTTTACACTGCCCTTGACATTTCGGATAAATAGAAACCATTGCACTGAAATTCCAAACGTTTCATCCTTGCCCCCACCCTTGCCTTTGTAATGAGAATTTTCCCATTTTCCCAATCTACTTGATCTTTGACATTCTGGCCTCTGTGACTGGAGGACACAGCTGAGTAGTCAAATAAATTAATTATTCAGATAATTGCATTTTATTAACTAATCATGGTAACTGAGACAATCACACAATTTTCACCAGTGGCTCTGGGGCCATCCGTACGTACCGCACAGCGCACCACAAGTGTGGCAGGGAAAACAGTTATCAGAACAGGATTTGCTTTTCTTTCACTAGCTGTTGTTTCGGGGTGGCCTTTAAAGAAACCTTTTTTTTTTTTCCTTCTTAGCAAAACAGCTTTTCTGTTTTTACTGAAGCACTTCAGACTCACTCGTCCACACAGTCGGTGTTTACTTGGAGTTGGCAAGCTGAGAACAGCTGGCTGTTTCCTCAGGAATGGAGCATGAGACCGTATGTTTCAACACTGAGCAATCTGAAGGAGAGGTACTTCTCCCAGTGTCCTTTGTTGCAACTGTACATTAAGTACCCAAAGGGTCTGGGGTGCGCAAGAGACACAGTGTGGGGGTTTTCCCTTCTTTTCTTCTTGTTTTCTCTCAGCACTTTTTCCTCAGCAGCAAGACCACTCTTTCAGCTCTGTCAGATGTGTACCACAAGTCTGCAGAGACCACTGGTGAGCAGACCGTGTCGCTGCTGCAGGGACAGCTATGCACACTCTTTCTGTGGAATTGTTTGGGAACACAATGTGCCTTAAGCCCAGGAACTACCAGCAACACGGAGAGCTGCATTCTCCAAAGAAGCATGAACCCAAGAAGCTATTAAGAGTTTATCTGGGCATGGTGGTCCACGCCTTTAATCCCAGCACTTGGGAGGCAGAGGCAGGCAGATCACTGTGAGTTCAAGGCCAGCCTGGTCTACAGAGTGAATTCCAGGACAGCTGGGGCTAAAGGGAGACCCTGTCTCGAAAAGACCCCCCCAAAAAAAAGAAAAAAAGAAAGAGTTTCTTATGGGTCAGCAGGCAGAAGTGCTTGCTGTGCAAGCCTGACAACCTGAGTTCAATCCCTGGATCCCACAGTGGAAGGGGAGAACCAACTATTCTTATTTGTGCACACATCCATGCTTGTATGCGCGCACGAGCACACACACACAGACTAAAATTTCTCAATCTAGGGGCTAGAGAGATGGCTCAGTGGTTAAGAGCACTGGCTGTGCTTACAGAAGATCCAAGTTCCAATCCTGTACCCACATGGCAGCTAACAAACATCTGTAACTCCTCTTCTGACCTCTGAAAGCATTGCTTTCAACATGGGTGCACTTACACACATGCAGGCAATATACTCATACATATAAAAATAAGTTAAATTAAAAACATTTCAAATCTTTGGTTTTTGGAATCTAGGATGGGCATATACTCTGCTCCCCTAAAAGTGAGCTGAGTTCAGGAGAGTCAAGACAAGACTAAGTGAGCAAAAGAACTCCTCAGAACACAAGAGAAACTCCTGGTTCTCTACTGATAGTCACTATTGCATTTGTTTGCTACTTCAATATCAATCACTCATAATATTAGAAAACAAAACCACATTTTCAATGTCAGGCTGAGTTAGAGAATCTGTGTGGCTTTGGCAGAACATCGAGAAGAAAACTCCACATCACTGGAAGAAGAGCTCAGCTTCAGAACACATGAAATACAGAACACAGTCTATCTATCTATGTATGCTGGTGGTCCAACAAACAGCAAGGACTGGACTCGTGCTGGAGGCCCCAGCCTGAGGAAAGGTCATGAAACTTCACTTCCTAAATTCAGACTTTAAAAGTATGCTAAAGTCATTAAAATTTACAGACCATTTTCTAAATGTTTAAACAAGAGTCACTTCAGAGATAAAGGTAAGAAGTAGAATCATAGGTGAAAGAAATTGATTTCTGTATCAGACTTTTGCTATTGTTAAGATAGGGCATCATGTAGCCCAGGCTGGTCTTGGTGGTCTTGAGCCTTTACCAGGTGTGTACCACCATATTTGCTTCTGGACATGGTTTTTAATTTCTACATGGCTGATTTACTTTTCAATGAGGATTTTAAAGCAATGGCTCTATTTATTATCACTACTGTATTTTTTAAAGACAACTTTTAAAAAGCTCATTAATATTACTTCCTAAATTGTTCTACCTTCTCTAGCCTCATGCCTAGAGACACAGTTCTTTATTCCTTTGATTTCATTTACATGCAAAGAACTTCCTGAAAAATTTTACAGTGCCAATCTTCTTAACCATATCACTAAGAATTTTCCTTCACATTATTTCTCAATAAAGCAACACACATATGTTTGTACACATGTATGCAAGAATGTGCACATGACTGCGCATGCATGTGTGTGTGCATGTATTTCCGTCTTAGTATGTCTCTCAGGCCTAAGCAAGCATTGTTGAACTTCTTTGAGACATACCAAAGGGCCAGTTTTCATCTTTTCCTGCTATTGGAGCAACACAGATTACATGACACAGGGAATAGGAAGGGGGCAATTTTATCTTTGCTTTTCTAAAAAAAGGACTCATCATCATCATATTATTTGAGTGAGGGTTATTATTATACTATTATTTGAGTCAGGGTCTCTGTATACTGCCAGCTTACCTGGAACTCACTATGAAGACTAGGTTGGCCTTGATCTCTTCTGAGTGCTGGAACTGAAGGTGTGTGCCACCAAGCCTGGGGGCTCATGCAGTGTGTGTGTGTGTGTGTGTGTGTGTGTGTGTGTGTGTGTGTGAGAGAGAGAGAGAGAGAGAGAGAGAGAGAGAGAGAGAGAACATTGAAGGTCAAAAGAGGACATCAGATATCCCTAGAGCTGGAGTTACAGGTTGCTGTGAGCCACCCAACATGGGTCCTGGGAACTGGACTTGGGTCCTCTGCAAACATTATGTACTCTTAACTACCGAGTCTCTCCAGATTCCTACTGATGCTTTTAAGATGCAAAAATACATACAAAAGGATGTTCACTGCAAATAATTATAACCTATACCCACAGGGATAACAGTATACATGTCAGAGGACAGAGACACATCTGGGCTGTCAATTGTCAATCCACAGGGGCACAGGCCTAGGAGCCAGAATAGCCTGGCCTTTGCTGTTTTTGTAACCTTGGACAGACCTGTAATTCTAATTTAGCTTGATTTCCTCACCTGTCAGAGCAGAACAGTAACAATGACTGCATCTTAAGGTTAGGTGAATATTCAATGAATGGATACATGTCTGGCCAGAGTTCTAGCCACTGTTATTAACATGTAGAGAGTAAAAGCATGGCAGGCACAGAGTGCACTGAAGAGAGTCACTGCCCACCACTGACAGGAGGGAGGGAGGAACACAGTGGGGATGAGGAAGAGAAGGAAATCTGGAACTGCTGCTCTGTGTATGAAGTAGATAAAACTTTTAAGGTTGATAAATGTTTGAAAACATCTCTGCTATCCCTGGTGCAGGGGAAGAGTTTCTAAGGAAAAAAAACATCAAAAAGACAGTGAGAATAAATCTTAACACTGTATCGTATCTGCAAATAAATAGCTATGGGAAATGCCTTTGGTAGCTTACATACCTCTGTTCTTTCAGAATAAATTATTTTAGACCTATACAGAATTTTTCAAGTTCAAAAAAGAAAAATCTCACCTTGGCAGGGGATGAAGCTTAGTAGTAGAGCCTGGATGTACAAGGTCCTGGATGTACAAGGTCCTGGATGTACAAGGTCCTGGATGTACAAGGTCCTGGTCCACCCTGACAGGCCACCAAAGACCCAACACAGAGCAATACAAAACAAAGCAGAAACACCAGTGCAGTAACCATAAGACCCAGTGTTTTTGCATGGGGACCTCTTCACGATGGGGGCACAGTGAGAGCCAGGCCCTCTCTTCACAATGTGCTAATATAAAAATGTACTTTTAGTTAATATTATAGCTACTTTTGATACCACAAAGCAACCACTGTAATATGTAATACACACACACACACACACACACACACAAACCAGAATGAAAGGATAGCCTGGGTTATTCTAAAACATGCAGGAAGTCATTCCCTATACTAACCATTGGGAAACCTCTGACTCAGAAGAGGGGAGCACTACAGAGGGAAGCATTTACTAAGTGACTACAACCAGGGTGCTAGAAAGAGCAACTTTTACAAATGTCCTCCCAAATAAATGTAGGGAAAGAACTACAGAAGCAAAAGAGAACTAGAATGGACCATGCTACCTGCTCGTCCCAGCTCTTTTTTTTTTTTTTTTTTTT